>JAPPVO010000007.1:10776561-11072663 GCA_030407325.1 Camellia japonica | reverse complement strand
TTGCACGCATGCCATATTTGCACTGAACCACTCAAACACGCTGACGCATCACACGTTGTAGTTCACTGTAAGCACACCGGCACCCGGTATCTGTTTGATCTGATAAACTTGCACTCATGCCATATTTGGCCGATTTTTGACTGTTTCTTCAAAACCGTACATTTTATACTGCTTTGCAACTATTTGTTTGAAAACAGGGAGATTCCCATACCATCCGCGGGTATGGGGAATACCGTCGCTCGTGGAGTGGTACGGCGAGCTTCCCGACGCAGTTCGCCATATCGTGGACCAGGCCGGCTTTTGGCGCTTTCTGCAGGGGTCTGACCCGGCTTACTGCTTGCAGGCCTCTTCTGCTGCCCTGGCAGAGAGGTGGTGGGACACACCGATTCATTTCACTTTTCCGCGGCAGGGACATGACGATGACCCCTTATGACTTCTCGGTGCTCACAGGCATCGGGGTAGGGGGTGATCCGATCCCCTTTGATATCGATATGGATGAGTGGATCGCAGCTCAGGTCTACTTGCTTGGCGCGGTCCACCTCTCGCGCCCCTGGCTTCGTCCGGTACTCCTGGTTCGAGGGTGCAGTTCAGGGTCCAGCCTCTTCTTGTTGACGCAGCTCCGATGACCCAGAGGGCCGTGAGAGAGATATGCACGCGGCTTCCTGATGTTTTGTTGGGGACGACTCTCTTCGCCGACCGGGCGAACACAGTGCCTCTCTGCCTTCTCAGCGCACTGGTGGATGTCCGGGACATCTTGCGTTTCGACTGGGGTGGTGCGGCTCTGGCCACCCTCTACGGCTATATGAGCTCAGTCTCCCGCGGCAGCAGACAGTTGCTCGGGGGCTATTGGCGTGCTTGGGAGGTACATTTCCTTTTCTGCCTTTCATTTCAGTTCTATACTTTCTGTACTCTGTACACTGCACACACTGTAGTCTGTTTTGCACTTGCTGTATACTGTACACACGGCACACACATACTCTGCTTTACTCTGACTGTACACTGCTCACACTGTACACACTGCACAATACACCGCACAACACACGGCTCTGCTATTTCTGTTTTCTCTTCTGTATTCTGCTTTATCTGATAAATGCGCTGTTATTTGTCTTGTAGTTGTGGGTTTACGCCTACTTTCCTAGGCTCGCTCCTGTACCCGATGCAGAGACCCCTCTGGTCGTCCCTTTTCACGCCGCTTCGACGGGAGGTGCGTGCGGAGGCCCCGGGAGACCTTCAGCTTCTTCCGCCGCTACTTTGACACCATCACCCCTGCCGAGGTATGTTTTACTTGCAGTTCATTTAAGCTTCGTCTTTCCACTGTATATTGGCCATAACAGTAGGTAACAAATTGTATTTCAATTTCAGATCACCTGGCGGCCTGGGCTCCACTGCCAGCCGTGGCGCGGGATCGGTTTGCCGGCGCAGATGAGACCTCACGTTACCGGATTCTGCTCGAGGGCCCGGTCTGTCGGGCTTGGTACCTGGGTGAGCGTTTCTTGCGTCAGACCCTAGGCTTACCTGAGCAGATAGTCCCGGTGCACCCTCCCGAGCACATGCGGGATACTGAGCGCTTCACTGCCGAGCAGATGGCAGATTATACTATCGGCTGGGAGGCAGACGGCTTCCGAGGCGAGGGCGATTACTCGGAGTACGTCCGGACCTTCATTATGCGACCTCTGAGTGGCGGCCCGCCGAGTAGAGAGAGAGAGACCAGCGCGCCAGCGGCTGGAGCAGGAGTTGGAGGGGGAGCGCCGAGGAGGGCTCGAGTCCGTGGCGGGGTGGAGTTCAGCGAGGGCGGGGACCGGTTGGCCTGCTCTGCCCGCTGCATTGACTTTCAGAGGACAGGGTGGGGCGACCTATCAGATCCCCTTTGCTCCTCCACCAGCTGACCATGAGTTTGTCGGTGTCCCCGACTTGCCTCCGGTATGTATTACTGCATTCCTCGTCTTGCACTGTTATTTCATTTCAGTTTATTTGATATTCCACAGAATATGATGCATCTGATACTTTTGCAGGCGTCTTCTGAGTACACCCGGCAGTCATTGGAGATGAATGCCTCCATGATGGGGATGCTACAGCGGACGTTCGACCTCCTAGCCCTACAGCATTCCGGTATGTTCTTTCTGACCACGGCCTCAAACCATACACAAACTGCTTTACATATTCTGATGCATAACACAACATCTGATAAACTGCTCACGGCATCTGATACACTGTACTCATACATTGCATTCTGCACTGATTACTGCTCACGGCATTTACATACACTGTACTCATACACTGCATTCTGCACTGATTCACTGCTCACGGCATTCACATACACTGTACTCATACACTGCATTCTGCACTGATTCACTGCTCACGGCATTCACATACACTGTACTCATACACTGCATTCTGCACTGATTTGCTGTTCCATATTACTGATGCATTTGCTTTCATGCTTTTCAGCCTCCTTCCAGATTCCCCGGTGGGTGGCGCTCCAGCTGGACCTCCCATTTCTACTGGATGGCAGAGCATATCCCCGCACCAGAGGGGGGCGCACTCATGTCGGGAGTAGCTCGCGGGCTCCGGTTCCGGATGATGAGTCTGAGGCAGAGACAGAGGCGGAGGAGACCGATGATGGCTCGGACTCGAGCTCAGACGGCGATGCCCCTAGTGGTGCCCCTGTTGATGACGCTCCTGGACCTCGTCCAGGAAGAGGACCAGGACAGATTGATGACCCCGGAGCATTTTTGACATTTGATACAGATTTTTTGTTTTGTTTCTTTTTTTTTTTTTTTTTGCATTTTTGCATTTTCCCCTTTTGTTAGTAGTTAGGGTACTTTGTACTGCCACAGGCAGATTTTGTTTCCAAAACTTATGTACTTGAAAAGATGATATGAAATGAAACAAACTTTTTGTCTGAAAAAGTGTTTACATTTGTGTATATTTCATACCTTGCACTGCATTGCATCATATTACACCTCAAATGTAAATGATATTGATCTGTTGTCTGAAAATTGAGCATTTGCACTATGATAATCGGATAACCAACCAACTAACAGCAAACAACTCATACAAAGCACTACTCAAACTGCAAATACAGCCCATACTCTACTGGGGATTGATCTGCATACAGCCATAACACAGCACTCGGTTCATTCTGCACACAGCAAACCCTGAACAAACAGTCCCAATCTGACAAGACGGATCACAAAAAGACGGATCACAAAACTGAAACGGTTGAAGTTGAAACACACTCGGATGTCCCAAATTTCCTTTTTTCTCCTGCTTCGCACGAATGTAGAGAATGGCACAGCATCCTGAGCACAAACGATTAATCTTGGAAAAGGGATTTCACAACCGGGGTATCGAGCCTACCACAGAACACAGCGAGACAGACTCAAACAGAGAAACAAAAGGCACACGACCTGAACACAACGAGACACACTCGGAAAAGACTCAAAGCTAAGCCGAGACCGACAAATCAAAAGACACGACACACGGACATGTTTACACGAGGAGAGACCTTGAATCTCGAGGAGCCAGTTCCTCGGGTATTATTTCCCACCCTTTCTGATTTGTGATACTCACATCACTCGGTCCTCAGGCTCGGTTTTTCTCTCAAAACCCTTTCTTACTTTTCTCTCCGCTTACACCTCTCTATTCTTTATTCTCTCATTTTTCATCCCTCCCCAGAGTGATTAATGGATGAATAGGAAGTCGCAGGTTCACACCCAGCACTGTTAGCTCACGGCTATTTCTTCTGGTGAATAGGGTGCCCTTTTGGCAAGCATGTTAGCGGGGGGAAAGACAGAAGACCTGACTCAACTGTGCCCCTAGTTCGTCACTTTGACCATTTTTTTTTTGTTTTCTTCCTAAAACAAGTTCTGATCAAAATGAGAGTTAGATTAACACACTTATTCGATTTTTGATTTGAAAATCACGCGAATCAGGCAGTGAGCACTGAAAATTCTCCTTTTGGGTCCAAACATGGTCCAATTTGAAAAATGAAATAGTTTTCGAGAAAATAAGTCAACCTCAGTGAAAATTTTCAAAAACTATTTTTTGCAAACAGTCAACGCTCGACGAGCGCGGAACTTACCCTCGAGATATGCAACCTCGGATCGGAGGTAATGGCAAATTGCCCCTGGCTTAAAGGGGACAAGGCAACGGAAAGTTGCCCCTGGTTTGGACGGTAACTCAGGGCAACTTATGACAATGCATGGCAACGGAAAGTTGCCCCTTGTTTGGATGATGCCGCGGCACATTGTAAGCCAGTCCTTGTTGACGACAATCGGACCCTCGACGCGGAGGAGAGGAGACGAAGACGGTTTGAATCAATATATGGACACAGTCACCTGGAAGGTGTTGGTGGTTTGTACTTCAAGAGAAGTTAATCACGTAGTTCCAGGTTGCTGTAATCGAGATGTTGATTCAGAGGAGGGCACAGGTGATCAAAACCATGACATGGACTGAGACGCTATGGAAGCGTTGGGGGCTGGACTTCGAGATGAAGTTGCCTACGTATCCCAAACATGGGAATCAAGCCTTACGTAGTTCCGGTTAAGGTACACTCGGGTATTTTAACCTTCACTGTTTAGGCTCTAACTTTTGCCAAGGCGCCCAATGCGGGTTTTCGACCTTGCGAGCTATGTTTTTCTTCTCTTTTCTTTTTTTTTCTTTCTTCTTTTCTTTTTATATTTTCATTTTTTTTCTTTGCTATTTTTCTTGTTCTTTCTTTTCTTTTTTTTGCTTCTTTTGTATTTTTCTTTTTGTCTTTTTTTTTGCTCTAACTTTGCTTGGGTCGCCCTTCCGGGTTTTCGGCCCAGCGAGCCTCTCAAAGGGTAAAAAGTGTAGCAAGCCCATGCCAAATGGTTTTGAGATTGAAGCTTCTCTGTATCCAGGAGAGCGACTGTTGGTTGATTTGCAGAAGAAGTCCATCACGGTTGCTTCACGAGCCTTGCTGGTGGGATCTGATCTCCTTGATCTGACTTTGGTGCCTCTTGCTCGAGGGCTGCTTCAAAATGGGCCACACAGGCGTTTCATGGCACTGTTGAATGTTTTGAACGGATTCCAGTTTGCAACAGATAAATTGAATCTTGAGGCTGAGAGCGATCTGGGCTGCACAATCTCAAGAGCGATTCCACACAGGTCTTCGCAAGACTGCGCAAAAATTTTTGTTTTTGAAAGTTTTTAAGAAAGCGACAAATCGCTCGCGCTGAAGATAGTGTGGAACCAGTCTGGATCGGCCAGGGTCCTTCTCAGTACTCACGCCGACAAGCATGATTTCATTCATAAAAGCTTAGCATGCGTTCCTTTCTCTCTCAAAATGGTCAAAATTTTGCAAAACCCGAGGAATTCCTTCCTCTTTGTTTTCATCACCGCAGTGTTCGAAAAGGGTTTTATGAAAAGCTTAGGTCATTACAACGATGTTCAAGGCACAAAGAGAGTAGGCGGTACGCACTGTCGTTCCATTCACATTCTCTGGCACGGCTGACTCAAATAGCAACAAATACGGAACGTGATAGCCACAGCTGTTTCATTCAGATTTGTTGGCATAACTGGCTCCTCGGCAGAAACAGACTCAAAAAGCAAAAACAACTATTTATAAGACAAAACGGTGTTTGAGGCAACAACCCGAAATCACCTGGTATTCTATACAAGAGGGACTGACTCATTACAATTAGACAGACCCTTAAGCAAAAGGACTGACTCAAAACAATGAGACAGACTCAAGACAAAAACAAAAGACTGACTCGACACCCAAGTCAGAATTTACAAAATTAATGCAGATGCTCAAAAATGCGTGCCAAACGCCACATCCAAAAATGTACCAGCATTGCCCGCAGGCGGTTCACCTTCTGATTACATACTCGCAGTATCTGTATCCTCAAAATCCAAGAACTCCGTGAGTGACTGACTTGGCCGAGGTAGGCGGGAGGATAACCTCGTTGTCAATCAAATCCTGCACCTCATGACGGAGGCGGAACAAGCAATTGTCAGTAGGGTGGCCTGTCTGCTGGTGGTACGCACAGTACTGAGCAGGATCATGCGTAGCAGGGAGATTCTTCGGGAGGGGTCGGGCTCAAGGGGTTTAAGATGCCCCTTTTTGGCCAAATCAAAAGTGCCCTAGACAAGGCATGTAGAGAGGATGGAAGACTCTGTGCCCTCGGGGCAGGTACTTGGGGCCTGAGCACTCTTGCTAGATGCACTAGCGAACGGATCGGCAGGTGCGGCCTTGGGTTTCTGATCCTTTCCGGATGCAAGGTTGGGAGCGGAAAGAACTGTTTGGCATGACGGGGCCTATCCCGTTCTCTGATTGACTGGAACTGCCCTCAGGCGGAGTGGGAAAAGCATCCTCCACAGCTTTTGTCACAACTGCAGATATCTGTTGCTTGTTCATCCCTGCGGCTTTCAAAGCCTCTACTGCCCACAGCAGTTGTTCGATAGGTCGGCATCTGCCTTCATCTTGCCTTTATCTCTGGCCTCGGCCTGATCTAGAGTTTGGTTTGATGCGTCGTTGCCATAGCTGGAGGCCATCTCCGGTTGGCTGAGTTCAATTACAATTCGCCCAATAGCGGGGGCTCTTGGGGTACAAAGCCTCCGGCATATGGTGCGGCTGGCGGCGAAACAGACATCCATAGGCGAGATCCGTCACGGACCTTTGAAGATCACCTATCATCCCATTAGTTCAAATGTAGTAGGCTCGCGAGCCTGATATAGCTGAGGGGCCCAAACTGGGTGCGCGGCCGGCGATCTGGGCGGATGCGGCATGTCAACAGTAGTTTCCTCCTGTAGGGTGATTCCTTGATCCAACGCGGCCGTCATGACCACGATCTCTTCTGAATTCTGCGTCATGCTAAGTCCTGCCTCAGCAAGGAGAAGACACTAACTGTTCTGGATCAATTCTCTGAAATCTGAACTGAAACGGAAAAACAAGCAGTATTTCAGCCCCAAACAGATCAAGCACGGATGTAGCCGGACAACTGTACTCTACTACTGATCACTGTTCCCCAGAATCACTATTCAAAACTGAACTGATACCCGCAGACACAACTGATTCTCAACAATACTGATACCAATGCCCTCAGGCCGGATGCTCAACCTTGCAAACTGATATATGCGTTCCCTGCAGAGATACACTCTAAAAGCACACATAGAAAGTAAAGAGCCAATACACCCCTATGTTGGGGTAGGGTTTCCCTGTCCTATTTTGTCAGGAGCTAGGGTTTCACTACGCACGCAGCGGTTTCAAACAACCTATATCGGGTAAGCAACCTGTCCTAGTTTGGAATGGTCACTATGGATCCGAATATGCACTAGGTCGAATGGTCAAAAAGGGTGCCCCGGTAAAACCGGGGTTTGTGTTCCCATGCTGGCAGAGCCCGCAACCGGTCAGCCTTATGGTCATGCCTTGACAAGACAAGCCTCCGGCAAACCGTTCAGGAAATAGCAGATGGCCAACACGGTGTCCTAGGCGCACAATGCACATGCAATGCAAAGAGACACATAAACGTAATCAAAACAGGATATCACGAGTTCGAGTCAAGCTCTCTAACATCCCCAGCAGAGTCGCCAGAAACTGTAACAAGCCCGCGGGGGACCTCGCTACAGCTCGGACTCTCCTTTGTGTTGCGGTTCTTCTAAATCTGAACCAAAGAGTCCAACTCTGGCAAATCGTTTTGAAGAAAAACAGATTTTTGAAAAGTAGTGCCAAACATGGACTGCTTTGCCAGATTACAGAGTCGCCACCTAAATATTTTTTTAATGGGGGAATTTAGGAAACCCTGACTCGGTGCCGAAGGCCACGTGTCCGTCATCACCAAATGTCTTGGCTCGGGAGCTTGGGTACGATCGGGGAAGGTCAGCTATGAGCACCCCCTTTCGCCCGGTCCGAAGACCGGCCTCTACTAACCGTGATATCCGATTTTGAAAACATTATGCGTTCTTATCCCAATTATTAGCCTAGAATTACTATATTATGCGCACAGCAAAACAAGTATAGACTAGATCGCCTAATTTGGAAACAAGCATTGCATATCCGTTTTGTTTTGAAAATGCTTTGGAATTTGCTACTCGCAAGTAGGCTAAAATACGGATTTCAATGAGTTTTCCAACTCAAGCAATCCAACCTCCACCCACAGGCATTCAAACAGTTTATCTCATGTAAGCACTTAGCCGCATGGTAAGCATACTGTCATGGCAACATTCACACGCATGCGATATGCTAAAGCGTAAAATACTTACATCGTACTCCGTGCCAAAACAAGAAACTAGTTAGCAGACATGCATGTCCCTAGATCATGTTACGTGGCTAATGCAACACAGGCAAGAATGCAATTTAGAGTAGGCTCGGCTAACCCTAAAATGGCACGTGAAATGCTACAACTATCACGTATTCAATTTGGAAATTGAAATACGATGCAGTTTGTATGATGTACCGAGCCCGGTGCATGTTTAGACAAATGCATGGATGCACGCATGCATTGCATAAGGTATGCTAAAAATAACGTGCCCTAATCTACCATCATAAGCAGGTAAATAAAAGGGAAGAAAGAAGTGGGGTTGGAAGACATACACACCACTCACCCACACTTATTACAATTATGCCCTCGCTCGGAGGGACCAAAAGAATATACAGATTAATTAAATCATACAAATTAAATTGTCTAAGGAAAACAGTTAACCGCCTCGGGCGAGGGCTCAATGCAACGCATGACTTCCGCTCGGAATTGCACTGCCATGCCTAGCTTGCCTCTGTTTTCCCTGCTCTGCCTTTCTGAAAACTGCCAAAGTCTCAGAACTACTCAAGGCACTGGGGGATACCACCGGCTGAGGGAAACACCACCGGCTGAAGTATGTGGCCACCGGCACAAATTACATCCATCGGCCATAATAGACTGCCGGTCGGCACTAAATACTGCCGGCCGGCACTGAATGTCTGCAGAACCTGCAACTCACAGCAGCAGAGGGCAAAAACTTGCATGGCAATGTAATTCCAACAATGTGTGCACCAATCATGCCCTTATCATATTTGTGACTCAAAGGGGCATGTGCCTCGATTCTCGGGCCACCAATCACGCATTCCATGCATGATGGCCCAAAGAACCAAGTGTGCAACTTTTATCTCAAATGCATGCAAACCAAACAAACAAAAAGGGCCCAAACCTCTATCATGCCATCTCAAGAGGCCAAGCATGTGCATTGATATAATGCATCCTAACATGTTAGCTAGCATGCAACATGACAATGTAATGTAAGATGCAAGCAAACATGAGGCAAGCAAAGCAAACCAAGCAATGATGGTTTAAACATGATTAGGCAACTCTAAATAGGCCTAAAATCAGTGGCCAAAATGCCAAAAATGAAGGCCAACACACACACACACATGCATATGTTAGACTTAACACTTAGGCACAACAAGCAACCTCAAGCACACTTGAAAAGGGGATATCATGGACAACTAGCATGCAACATAAGCTCTGAAATTGCACACAAAATAGAGGTGCCAAACCAACTAATTCAAGCAATTAAAGCATGCAAAAGGCCCAAGTACTTGAGGCTCACCAAAGAGGCAATGAACTACACTCAGTACAACCACACATGGCAATACTTAGGCGACCAAAAACAGAGTTTTAACACATAAAACTAAGTCCAAAAGACCACCTAGATGGCATCTATATGGTTTAAATTAAAAGGCATGCACACATACACTTCCAAGGAACATACAACATGAGCTCTTGAAACATCAAAGAGGCATGCAATGCAAACATATGAGCATGTTAAGTGGACTGAAATAACATGGCAAATGTTCTCAAACCATTGAAATGATGCAAACAAGGCATGCTACACATTCATGCTCAAGGCTAACAAGCCTAAAATGCAAAGAGGCTATACTAAGCATGCCAAGACCAACCCAAACACTTATGGACAGACCTAAAACATGTCAAGATAAGCACAAAATCTTCATGAATCTAAGCCTAAAGCATGCTCAAATTAGGGCTAACAACCTAAGGCATGTTAAGGCAATACAAGGCATTACATGGCAACTATGCTAAGCATGCATAAGGGACCAAAACCCAATGATACAAAGTTATAATATGGCAATATGAGCACAAAATACAGCCATGGCATAACCAACAACAACCAAACATGGGCTCCCTCAAGAGGCAAAATAGGTCCTTTTCAAGGACAACAAGGAGAGGGGGTGACCCTCTCCTTCTTGGGACTTCAAGGCATCATCTTCACCACTGAAATCCTCAAGATTTCAGTGGTGAAGAGACCCAACACCAAAATCCCGGATCTCACCAAAATAGCACAAAAAAGGCCTTTACAAGGCCTAAGGGTGGTCAAACCTTCCCAAACCACAAAAACACCTTAATAAACTATCAAGAGGACTAAAAAACAGAACTTTTTTGTATTAAACACCAAGCACAAAAACAGTTCAAAGATAGGTAAAAATGGAAGCAAGAATGGGGAAAAAGACTAGTTTCTACCCTTGTTGACCTTCTTCAACAAGGTGGTTTGTTGCCTCCTTAAGCTTCAATCCAGTCAAAAACAGCAAGAATAACCCTTAGAACCTCAGTAGCCAAGGAAGGTGAAACACTAGGTGCTTGTGTGCAATAGTAGACTAAAACACCTAGTGTACAAAACAAGAGAGCAAAAGAGAGATAGGATAGATATAGAACTCAAACCCTAAAACCAGAGCTTCTCTGAGTTCTTTTCTCTCTAAAATGTCTAACTCCTCCAACCTTGAGCCAAGAGAAGAGAGCCTTCTCTTATAGGCAACAAAGCTTACAAGCTAAGCAAACAAAGGCTCATCCCTCCATACACGTGTATGGAGGGGAAACAAATGCTATACAGCTGCTTCAAATATCTCAAAAAGCAACTGCACAGTAGTCGGCAGGGCAAAATTGTCATTTTGACAAAATTGACTGCCGACCGGCACAATATAGTGCCGATGGCAACACCAACCAGCCGGTGGCCTCTAGCCACTGCCGGTGGTGTGTGGGGATGCCTCACAAGGCATTCCCTGCCCCTCCAGGCAAAGCACAAGTGTTTGGTGCAAAACCAGACACAAAACGGTCAAGTTCGGAGGTCCTGAGGCAAGGCGCGTAGCCGAGAACTCCGGGAACTCCAAACGAACACGAACATGGATAATCACCGAGTGTTCAAGCGGTGACGTCCAGGTCTTGAGGACGGTCAAAAATGGGGTGTCTACATATCGCCACCAAGGAGGCAGACCCTAGAGAAAATCGGATGTTCAGCGGCAGGAGTTGTGCTTCGATGCGACCAGTGGAGAAAGGAAAGATCAAAAAAGGGCTTCACAACGAAAGCTGAAGCAGTACGCCTAAGAGATTGAACTCAAGAGATAGCCGAGCTCATGGGCGGCACCAAAAAAGATTAAGAGATTACCTCAAGAGGAAGCAAGACATGACGAGGTGGTACCTCAACTATTAAACCGAGAACACCATTCTCGATAGAGACTCTAGACAAAGTGAGGTTCCCGAAGAGATTCAGTATACCGAGTTCCAGATATACGATGGGAAGTCAAACCCTAACTTTCACGTCGATTATACCTGAAACGCGATGGCGTTGACACTGGGAACGAGCCGTTGCTCTACAAGATGTTCCCCTCATCATTCGGGGAGATTGCATCGGATTGGTTTCACAAACTGCCGAAGGAAGTGTGAAGCCCTGGGAAGGCCTGGCCGAGACATTCGTGGCCAGGTTCGTGACAAACAAACTACAGCCCTTGAGGGTAGACGCCCTAATGGCTCTGAAGATTGGTGAGGACGAAGCCTGAGGGCCTACGCCAAGAGGTACTATGAGGTGTTCAACCGAATACCAGAACGTAACCAAGAAGTGGCCGTCGTGTCATTTAAAAACGGCCTAAAAGATGGATGCCTACTCCGAAAATCACTGGCAAAGACATTACCAAAAAGCATGGAAGAGCTCATGGCTAGAATTGAGAAGTATGTCAGAGCTGAGGAAGATACGTCGGGACGAAGGAGACAAAGCAAAAAAAGGAAACGGATCGCCGAAGCGAGGCTGAGGAAACAATGGATCCAACAAGCAAGAGATAGGACTGAGGGCTACACAGGCAGTTACAACTGTGTTCCGAATCCTGATTCACAAAGTCCTGGATAAAATTCGGAGCCAACCCTATTTCAAAGCACCAGCGAGGGCACCAGGAGAATTTATGAGAAGGAACCTTGGCAAGCATTGTGCTTACCACAATGAAGATGGGCACATGACTCAGGGTTGTAAAGCCCTGAAAACACACTTAGAAGACCTGGTGAGGCAAGGCCATCTGAGAGACCTTGTCGATGAAACCAGACAGAGAAGAGCAGGCAAGACTGCCTCAGGCACCAGCGGCTCCGCCTCCCCTAGCACAGCAACCTCAAGCAGGGAAACCTCGGGTAATTAATGCAATTCACTTGAAGGTCAAAGAGAACGAAATGAGGGGGGAGACTTAGAGGGTAAAACACCTGCAGCATGTCTACTAAGTCGGGGAGAAGAGACATCGGGCGGAGGAGTGCCAAGGACCGTAAGTGTCCTTTACAGAAGCCGACCTTGAGATGGTGGCAGCATCCACATAACGATGCCTTGGTAGTATCCCTCTAGTTGGGGAATACCAAGTGAGCGCATCTTGATTGACCAAGGCATCTCTTGTGACATCATGTATGTCAATGTTACAAGGAGCTGGCCTTCACCCAGACGAATATGGAACAATCTAACGGCAACCCAATCGGGTTCAATGGAACGCCGACATGGCCACTGGGCGCAGTAAGCTTAGATGTGCAAGCTGGCAACGAAGAAGATAACAACAGAGTTCACCGTAATCGACACACCCTCCCTTACAATATCATCTTGGAAGGCCATGGTTGCATGCAATGGGGGCTGTTCCCTCAACATTGCATCAACTATTGCGGTTCCTAACAGAGCATGTGATAGAGGAGATCAGCTGTAGGCAAAGAATTGCTCCATGGTGTAGACGCGCCCTCGGGGCTCACTACAGTTCGGACTCAATTTGTGTCACGGTCCTATATCTAATCTCGCAGAGTGTAATGCAGACTGATGAAATCATCAAAGAGTCCAAATCCGGCAAATCATTTTTGAAAACAGATTTTTTTGAAAGAAGTGCCAAACATGGACTGCTTTGCCAGATACAGAGTCGCCACCTAAATATTTTATTTTGGAGAATTTAGGAAACCCTGACTCGTTTGCCTAAGGCCACGTGTCCGTCATCACCAAAGTTGCCTCGGCTTGGGAACTTGGGTACGATTGGGGAAGGTCACTTCGTGAGCACCCCGCTCGCCCGATCGAAGATCGGCCTCTACTAACCATGATATCTAGTTTTGAAAACATTATGCGTTCTTATTCCGTTATTAGCCTAGATTTACTATGTGATGCACACAGCATACAAGTATAGACTGGATCGCCTGAATTGGAACGAAACATCTCATTTTTGTTTTGAAACATGCTACTCGCAAGTAGGCTTAAAATGCAGATTTTGCCACCCTCGGGTGGGCTTTAGAAAGATGGTTTTGCCACTATCTAGTGGGCTTAAAACTCACGGTCGATGCATTGTCCAATCCAAAATCCAACCTTCACCCACAGGCATTCAGCAGTTATATCACATAAGCATATAGCCTCATGGTAAGCATGCTATCATGGCAGTCACTCACACACATGCAAGGATGCTAAAGCATAAAACTTACCGAGTACTCTAAGCCAAAACAAAAGCTATGTTAGAAATCCATGCATGATCCTAACTATTCAAAAATGCAACTATAGCAGGCTCGGCTATTCTAAAGATGGCATGTGAAATGCTACAACTAACAAGTATTCAACTCGGAATTGAAATACAATGCAGTTAGTATGATGCGCCGAGCCCGGTGCATGCAAACAGATGAATGAATGCAAACATGCTATCATACTGTATGCTAATTGAAACATGCCCTAATCTAACCATCATAAGCTGGAAATAAAAGGGAGAAAGACGTGGGTTGGAAGACATTATCACACGCACGCATACTTATTACAATTGTCCTCGCTCGGAGGGTCCGAATAAATAATATACAGTCCCAAGTAAATAATACAGTCTGAATAAGTACAAAACCCTAATTAATGAATCAAATTAACTACGAAAGTAGTAAATTAGCATGCAAGCTCATGGACCGCCTCAGTTCTGTTCCGAATGATGAATGATGCATGCTTGAGTGGCCTTGCGCGGAAATCCATTGCGATGCCCTAGTTAGCCTCTGTTTATAATTAAGCTCGGAATATTGCACGAAGCTCCAAAAGACTGCCGGTTTCTGATTTGCTGCAACAGAGAGCAAGAAAGGGCATGGCAAAGTATTTCACATATGTATGCATACCTCGATCCTCGTGCCACCAATCACGCATCTCGATGCATGATGGCCGAGGAGTCGAATTGCACGACTCAATGTGAAATGAATGCACATATAAACACAACAAGACCGAAACTCCATCATGGTTAATCCGGAGTGTCGGCGACCGGGAATTGAGACACGTTCCGTCACTCGGAGTACGAAACGTCCCTCGTTTCCCGTGTTTGGGCTAACTCCTATCCCAAACACAATGCATATGCATGACATGCGTGAATGCACTCCTAACATGCAACCTAACATACACAATGCTACGATTAAGATGGCATACGCAATGCACTAACATACAACCTAGCATACGCAATGCAAAGGACTAAGATGGCATACACAATGCATAATGGACTTACACCAACATGAGTGGACCTCAGCCACACCCACATCAGTAGCCATAAGATGAAAATGAGATAACCGAAATGCGTGCACACATGCACGTAAACTGAGGACCGATCCTAAGCACAACATGCAACTCTAACAAGGCATGGCAAAGGATGAGAGATGGCATATGAACATGTAAATTCCAGCACTGGAACATGATGCTAAATGGTCCCGAAACATGGAAATATGGCACCCGATGCATGAAGTAAACCCCGAAACTCAAAACTAGGCACATGTATTGACTTATAGCTATGCAAAGCAAGCATTATTTGAATATGAAGCACAAAGACAGAGCCAAGGCAGTCCCAAAACATGCACATTTCTAGTTTAAAGCATGGCCAAAAAGTGCTAACATGATGGGCTAAAACAACATGCAACAATGGCTAGTAAACATGGTTTATATGGCATGTATATGAAGCACAAGAGAACTCATCAAACCAGCCAAAATCAGTGAATAAAACATGTCAAAATATGCCCAAATAACCTCTGAAATGCAGCCAAACACACAAAAATGATGAGTTCCTTTAAAGGGCCATACAAGGGGTTGTTAAGCACATATAAGATAGACACTTAGCAAGACCAAACCAACTCTGGAAATGGATTATGACAGCCCTAAAACTCACCAAATAGGCCATGAAATTAGTCTAGGAAATATGCAAAGGAAGGCCTCTTTGAGAGGCCTTGAATGGGATTGCTCTACACATGCATCATAGACATAAGATATGGCAAAATGGGCTCTTAACAGAGCCTAGGAAGACCTTAAAACCCTCAGAATAAGGCCTGAAACATGACTTCAATGCATGCAAAATAGAGTCCCTTTGGAAGGCCAAACATGCTAGTAAAGAGAATGAGGGGTGAGAGGGTCACCCCTCTATGATTTCAAAGCTCAAAACCTCATCAAAGCCACTGAAAATCCACTGGATTTCAGTGGCTAAGAGGCCAAAACAAGGCCAATGCAAATGCTCAAATGTATGGCTCAAAGCATGTAGAAATGAAGCATGCAAGGAAGGAGATGACTCCAAACAGAAAAGTGACCTCAAAAAAACTAAAGAGGAGGTCAAAACAAGACTTTTTCCAGTTTATAACAAATCTCGAAAATGTTCACAAGTAAGGCTAAAATAGGATGCAAAAATAGCCCTAAAAGAGAGATTGAACAAACAAGGAAATAGATGACTTCAAACAGCAAAGTGTCCTTAAACAAAGTTGAAGAGGGGCTCAAAATATGACACTTTACAGTTTGGGTCGAAGCCCAGAAATGCTTGCAAATAGGGCTAAGCTATGGAGTAAAATAATGCAAGAAAAGAGGGAATGAAGGCTTACCCTTGTAGCACAGCAATGCAGCAGCTTTTGGTCCAAGAAAATGAGCTCCTAACCTCTGAAAATCAGCCAAGGTGTTGAATGGATGATGGAGGTGGTAGGCTATGAGTGATGTGTAAATGGTGCAAGGATAAGGTGTTTTGAGGCTTGAATGAGAAAGATATGGAGGATGTAGGGATATGCTCCAGCTGATTTTCTAACCCTTGCAAAATGAGGTGGAGGGTTGTATGTATAGAGGAGAAGAAGTGAGGCTTCTTGGAGAAGCCAAGAAAAGGTTCAAGGCTTCTAAGAGAAGCTTGACCAAGGGGTCAAGCTTTTTGAGGAAGCTAAACAAAAGGGTCAAGCTTCCCCAAGAAGCTTGACCAAAAGGGCCAAACTCTTTTTAAAACCAAGCAAAGGGGTGAAAAACACCTTAAAAGGACCAAAACAAGGACAAACCCTCGGACAGTGGGTCAAGTGGAAAATAGCTGGCACAGCTTGAAAACACTCAGGAGGGCAAACATGGCCGGCCAAGTTTAAAAAGGCCAAGGTGGTCGGCCGACCAGGCAAGGTGGTAGGCCGACCAGTTAAGTGGTCGGCCGACCAGGGTCAAAAGGTTCAAGCCCTAAAGCTGGTCTTCCATGTAGCCCTTGAAGTTAGCTTTCCAATGCCGAACCTTGCATTAAAATTCCTCCTGTGGAAAAAGTTATGCCAGTTTTGGTGAAGCCGCGCAGATTTGGTCCAACCGGATTGATCCCCTACTTCAACCAACCATATCTCCCCCGCCCGGACTTGTCCTTAGGAGATTCTTGAGTGTAAAATGAAGCCCCAGAAGTAAGCTTTCCAACGGTGGTGGCCTCATATCTTAATTCCTCCTGTGCAAAGAGTTATGCCTGTTTCGGTGAAGCCGCACAGATGTTTTCCTCCTTCCCGGATTCATGTTGAACCACTTTTGACCAAAAAAAGTTATTTTTTTAGAAAAATTGCTGGTCTCCCACCCTCCTACAAGCTTTCTAACAATGAAAATAAGGTCCCTGCCAAAAATGGACCAAGACGGATGCAAAACGAAGGTTAAGGAGCCAAAACACGTAGTTCGGGGCCCCGAAAACAGGCTGTTAGGCACCGGAAGTGGCGTTCGACCACGAAGATGGTCTCCTGGGCCACAGTGTCTCTCAAAAGAGAGGAGACAAGGTGTGTGCCAAAAATCGGAGCAAATGGAGGTAGTTAAGCGGTCCCGAACCGAGGCACACGGCCGACGGCTCTGAAAAATCAAAAACCGGGCTCCGAACAGGAAAAACGGCCTACGACCACGAAACGTAGCCTACGGCCACTGAGAGATAGTCTACGAGACCTCTCCCTCCCTTCGGGAAGAGAAAACAGAGAAAACGGGACCTGGTTTGCAAACCGAGACAAAGCGCAAAAGAGCCCCGAGGTCTAGAGGTAAGGCTCGCAGCCGAGACTCTAAAACCTCAGAGCGAGCACAATATGCAACATCACCGAGCGTTCAGTTGGTGACGTTTGAGTTTTAAGGTTGGTCAAAAATAGGGTGTCTACACATGGCAGCAATGAAATCCACCTGTAACATACGGGAACCAGAGAAGGTAGAGATCGAAGACGAGGACGTGGAGGTCCTAGAGGATGTCGGCAAGGAGCCAGCCGAGAAGAGTGAAGAAGCACTGAAGAAAATCCTCGTCCAGGAGGGGGATGAAGAACGCTTCTTTCTTCTCGGCTCAGGCTTAGCCGAAAAAGAGGAAAAAGAGTTGGAAGCTTTTTTTAGAGCAAATATTGAGGTGTTCGCTTGGACGCCTTACGAAATGCCTGGCATTGACCCCGAGGTCACTTGCCATAAACTAAACGTTGACAGGTCGGCCAAACCTGTAATCTAACGAGCAAGAAGACCGACGTTAATGCACGTCGAAGCAGTGGAGGAGGAAGTAGACAGACTACTGGAAGCCAGGGCCATTCGTGAGGTAAAATACCCGACATGGCTATCGAACACAATAGTGGTGAAGAAAAAGAATGGTAAATAGAGGGTCTGCGTGGACTTTACCAGCCTAAACAAGGCCTGTCGATGGAATGTTGGCCAAAAGATCCTTGGCGACTGCTTTTTGGCGGCCCATCTCGGCAAAAAAAAAACAGTTTGTCACCGACGTTGGCGTTGGGATATTGGGATCAGATAAGGAGCCGAGGTTGACGGCTGCTCGGCTGGATCAGAAGTTGATCCTTGATCTCGCCGAGATGTGGAGCCAGCTTGAGGAGTTGTGGCGGAAGGAGGAGACAGACTCTTCTTCTTCTTCTTGGGGACGTCGGGAAGAGCTGACTTGTACGTAGGAATGAAATTAAGTAGAAGAGGGGCCTTCCGTTTGTGGACTGGCAGATCCAAAAGTTTCCTTAAGTCTTTGCTGGGAAAGAAAGACTGATGGAAGCCCTTTGGTGGCTGAGGAAGAGCTGCAAAAAAAAACAGACGTTAGAAACAAATAAAGTATTGAAGACTTTAAAAACAAGTTAGTATGAACACAGGGCTCTTACCATTACCCTCTACAAAAACTGATCGAGGAAGAGGGTAGAGATGGAGGTCCTCGTCTGGAGCGAACTCCCAGTTCCCCGAGGTAATGAAATAGTCATGCCCAGCTCCATTGTTGGAGTCAGGGAGGTCGGCGAAAATTTTTTACTCTGTGGACCTCAGTTTAAGGTAGTAAACGTAGCTCGTATCTTTTTTGAGGCCACACATGGTGTAGCAGTATTGGATATCAGCTAAGGTAATCCTAGCGTTTTCTTGTTTGGCTAAGGCTATGATACCATTAATAACTCGATAGGAATTGATGGCGAGTTGCATCGGGTTCAACTTATAATAGTGAAGTATCTCACGAAAAAAGGTGTTGAGTGGGAGCCGAAGTCCGCACTCAATGAAGGGTACCACAGGGAAGGGCATAGAATCAGTTGTAGGCATGATGGAGTCATCCTCCCCAGCCAACCTCGGATAGACGTCGGCCGAGATGTCAAACTCACGCCTAAAGTGATCTAACTTGGTCGGGGTGTCTACCCTATGCTTCCACATACCCATAACGCCGGCTTCACTTAGCGGAGTTGGATTTCAGAAGGAAGGAGTTTTTAGAGGGTTTTAGGGACCTCGACTAAAGCCTAAGAATACACAGAATCTGTAGGGAATCGTTTCATTTTTTTCTAAAATAGGTTCTACAAACAAGTCCCAAACCTAAAACTATGGAGATAAAGATTGAAGGCACGAGGTAATGCGATTCAAAGTCAAGAACAGTGAAGGAACATCAAGAAACACAAGACAGGTGTAACAAGACAAGAACAGTAGCAAAAGTGTAGAAAAATTGTGAGCAGTACGTATATTCAAGACATGAGCAAAAGCAAAGTCGTGAAATAATCATATGATTCGCAAATCGAATGTTTGAACAAAGCAGTAATGGCAACGAGTAATGAAGAGCATCAAAAACTGAAAATAGGAGAAACAGTAAACTCACCGAAGAAAAGAAGCCCGTGTTGAGTTCGCCGAAGTCAGACAAACGGCAGCTGCAGAAAAGATTAGCAAGAACTTCACCGGAGGAGGTGAATGGAGCAAGTTGCAGAGCTTTAGAAGCTTGAACAATGGAGGATTTGGAAGAAAAGGCTAGAGAGAGAGAGAGAGCCTCAGAAACGACGAAGAAAGTGAAAAAATAAAGAAAGAGGGAAAAAGTTTTGTTAAAACTTGAAACGACGGCAAAATAGAATTAATGAACCTAGAACGACGAATCTGTCAGACGGCGCACGCAAGCAGAATTCGACTTACAAGTGCGTAACAAGTACGATCCAGTAAGGGGAAGGCACGTGGCTTAAACGGTTGAGTTATTATGTATAACAGCTCATACGCGTAAAGAAGCTCTTGGAATTCTTGATCTTTAAGAAGACATGTCGGCCTATAATGATGATCTCGGCTGAAGCCAATGTACTGGCAAGAAGTACTGATATAGGTTCCATCACCTCAGAATGCCGAGGTAATAGAACCTAGGGGGCAGTTGTGGGGATATATTTTCTGAGTACCAACACGTGGCCAAAGTGACGCCGACGTGTCAGCCGAGGTGCCACGTGTCCTGGTCATGACGCCGAGGTGATCTCGGCAAGGCCGAGGTTATCTCCGAAGATGTCAGAATCCGAGATAAGCGGATAAGGCACAAGAGTCCTAGAATGATGAGGGGACTCAGCCTGGATAAGGATAAAGCTCTTAGGGAGTTTATCTCTATCTATTAAAGAGTCCTAGATAAGTACTGAGCTAAAGTCCATTGAAGCTAGGCTTCTGTTGGGACAAGGATTGAGTTAACTATAAAAGAAAGGCACCCCCGATGGGTCTAAGGTACGCAATCTATCTTGAGAATAGTGAGTTTAGCAATTGATTATCTTTGAGGGATATACTTACTTGATTGTCGGAGTGCCCCCGGGTGAACGAACCACCGCCGGAATCTTCTCTTTTTGTTACAGGTCAGCCAGGTGTCATCTATTCTGCCAGTACTCTCCAGCTGAATACTGAGTTGGCAGTGTGGTCAGAAAATCACTCACACACTAATCTATATACCATAATGCACAAATCCAAAAACTTAGCTTGTGAAAACATTAAATATCTTATCCAATGATTCTCCCTAATAAAATAAACAAATAATATTAATAATAACAGAAACAAGACTATGTAATAACTACAAATTTTAAACAGATGAAATTAAAAACTAACAATCAAAGTGTGTAAGTCATTCAACCTTTTTTGGATTAGCTATGGACAAATTTTGTTGCAACATTGAATACTGGATATCCACAACTGCCTTTGATGGTTTTCCTTGTACTGAAACAAACCAGAAAAGTTAAAATTAGTATATAGAGATAGGTATCTTCAATAGAAAACAAGAATGAATTCAGCAAAAACAACTGCTGAAGTCTAGAAAATATGTCAGTGTACAGCTAAACAACTTACTAAAATATTATAGGCAAAATTATCAAGCAAATGAGGGAAGCCATGCTCACCAACAGTGAGCATCCCATTTCATGAATCCAAAGACCTATAAAATGCAACAAAAAAAATGAAATAGATTAAATTTCACAAAAACATAACTGGTCATCCAGAGGCCTTTAATGTTTCGATCCAAACCCTAGAAGTAGATTCAAATCATAAAATAAGAAGAAAGAAAGAGAAAGGAGATCCGAGAGAGAAAGGAAGAGAACAAAAAGATTACCAGATAAAGAAATTAAGGGAGTTCGTACCGTTGGAGGTCTCTTATTCAGACGACCATGGCGATTTATAGAGCAAGAAACAGAGTGAAATCGAGAGAGGAATATCGAGAGCAAAATCTATAGAGAGAGAGAGAGAGAGAGAGAGACAACAAAATCGAGACAAATTTGGGAAATAAGAGTAAAAGGGGATAGGGCAAGTTTTATACGATTTGGGGATACGACAAGCTCGAGAACGAGAACGAGAGAGAGCGCAAAACTGAGAGAAAGAGCGAGATATAAACTGGTATTCCGGCAATGGTGGTGGTGATTTGCAACGATGGCGATTTGTGACAGTGGCGGTGGCAATGTGCGACGTCGAATGCTTCCCGGTGGTAAGCGCCTGTGGTGAGGTGATGTGAGGTGAGGTGAGGTGAGATTTGGTGGTGACTGATTGTGTGTGTGTAAAAGAGTGAGTGTGTGTGTGTGTGTGTTTTGTATTCCTAAATAGAGGAGAATACCTGGGAGGGCGCCAATAGGTTTTTATTTTCCCACTAAAATTTTGGCACCTTTGGCAACTAATTTCAAATTTTGTCGGCAAAAATGTAAGTAATAACGACTAAATTATTTAGTAGCCAAATCAACTCAAACGGCGACTAAAATGTTAGTCGCCAAAACTCAATATACAAAGACTAAAATTCTTTTTTGTCGCTGAAAATAAACTTTTGGCGACCAAAATTTTAGTCGCTAAAAGTAAAAAATAATTTTTTATTTTTCATTTGGCGACTAAATGGTTTTAGTAACCAAAACTCAACATACAGCGACTAAAATTCTGTTTTGTCGCCAATTCTGACAATTTTTAGCGACTAAATTTTTTTTTAGTCGCCAATAACCAATATACCCCTACTAAAAAAAATTAGTAGCTAATTATTGTATTTTTGCCGACTAAAAAAATTTTTAGTCGCCAATTCCATAACTTTTGGCGACTAAATTTTTTTTAGTCGCTAATTTAGTCGCCAAAGGTGCGTTTTGTTGTAGTGTAGGTGAAAGTCCCGAAAAAAGCGCGTATACATGGGTGCTAGTTCTCGTGGATGAAATATCCGTAAAATGGCAATAGTAGCGCTTATATAAGCTACATTTACATGGGTGCCATTTGACGGTTTCCCACAGACGAAATATCCATGAAAGGTTATATCAGTTGAGAATCCCCCTTGTTTTCTATTGTAAAGAATATTGAGAATCGTGATATAAATTGAGCATGACATGATTTTGAAAAAGAAATGTAAATCGTTTTTTCATGAGCATTGCATATGCATTTCACTATTATATCTTTATTAAGATTCATTTATTGTGTTAGAGATTATCTCTACTAGGTTTCAGCTCACCCTATGTGGGAAAAACATTTTAGGTACTGATGATATGCCTCCGCCAAGGTACTAGCTTGGGAGGATCTGGAGCAATAACTTCTTTTGTTGTGTTTGTTTTGTATAGCCAAGGGTTTTAAATGATTGGACTTAAAATCCACTTTTGTTATAATCAAGCCTCGTCTTGGAAATATGTAAGCCCTTAGGGCATTTTTATCTGTTTATCTTCCTTTCTCTATTTAACTTGCAACATATGCTATAGATTCAGGACTAAGCTTTATGAATGTATGATACATATGTTTCCCGTTTGTATATCATATTTGATTTAATGGAAGATACCCCTATTATTTTTTATTGTCATATATTGGATATTGTTGATAGATTATTGAAATTATTTCGGGGCGTTACAACCTCACTATCTAACCAATGAATGTCATTAAAATCACATACAAACATAATTTTTATATAGTTGTAATCTATATATTATATAAGAAAAATGGGGTTTCTAACCCATAAGTCTTATGGGAGCTCCAAGATCTTAATCTTAATTTTTTAATTTTTTGATTTAAAAAAAAAACCTCAACATTTATTAACTTCTTCCAATCCACAAGCCTTTTTGACTTCTCTCATACCTACTGCTACACCACTTTTAACTCACTACAACATATAAAAGTTTTATAGACCAAATATCTTGGTCTCTAAAAGTGAAAATTTTGTTACAAAAGACATTTAGGGACCAATTTCTATCGTCATGAGGATAGTTGCTAAAATGTCGTCTTGAAAAGTCAAAAACAGAAAATGTCACTAATAAATAGAATTTCAGGGACAAAATAATTTGGTCTCAAAATAATTTATTTTTTGAGAAAAAAACATTTGGTCCCAAAAGGATAATAATTCATCACTAATGTCTAATTTTCATTGCTAAAAATATAATAATGACACTTTTTGCAACAAAAATATTTAGTCCTTAAAAAATAATTGTTCCTAAATTTTAGTCTCTAAAACTTTAATTTTTTTGTAGTGACTTCTCACATACACAATGGTTAGTGATTGGATTGTTAAATTATTTTTATAAAAATCTAAAAAAAAAATAATTTGTATGTTAAAAAAATATCTAAAACAAATATAAATTCTTATTAAAAAAACTAACAGGTTGCAATTACGAAAAAACAAAAGAGAAAAAAAAATTACACTGTAAAAAATAATTTGTATATTAAAAAAATATCTAAAAAAATATAAATTTTTATTAAAAAAAATAACAGGTTGCAATTGCGGGAAAAAAAAATTTTAAAAAAAATCACACTGTGTATTTCATTAAAATCTAAAAAAAAATAATTTGTATATTAAAAAAAATCTAAAACAAATATACATTCTTATTAAAAAATAGAGGGATTGACCAATAAGTCTCATATTTTGGATTTGTAATTTATATAGTCCCATTTTTTTTTTTTTGGTGACCCATTTAGTCCTTTTGGATGTATAATGACTCATTTGCCTGCCACATTGGAGTGTCACATTAAAAAAAAGTACACTAAAGAATTTTTTAGTGTCACATCATACCTGCCACGTTTTTTTTTTTTAGATAGGATCATACCCGCCACGTTGAAGTGTCACATTTAGAAAAAGTACACTAAAAAGTCTTTAATTTTTTTAGAGTGTCACATCATACCCGTCACGTTGGAGTATCACATGCCACGTTTGGAAAAAAAAATACACTAAGAAGTTTTTATTTTTTTTGAAGTGTCACATCATATCTATCACGTTTGGGAAAACTACAATAAGGAGTTTTTATTTTTTTAAAGTGTCACATCATATCCGTCACATTGTCACGCTTGAAAAAAGTACACTAAAGAGTTTTTTTTTTTTTTTTAAATGTCACATCATACCTGCTACGTTGTCACGTTTGAGAAAAGTACACTAAGGAGTTTTTATTTTTTGAAGTGTCACATCATGCTTGTCACGTTGTTACGTTTAAAAAAAGTACACTAAGAAATAATCACCTTGCTTGTTTCCACTTTTCAAAAAACACTTTTCAGAAAATTCTACTTTCTTATTTTCCGTATTTTTTTGTTTTTACTAAATTTTTTTAATATTTTAAGCAATTTTTTTACTTTTTAGGCACACCTAACATAAATACACAAAAGTAAAAAAATTGTAAAAAAATCTTTTAAAAATTCACTAAATACCAAAAATACAAAAAAAAATACAAGAATTCAGTACATTTTTTGTATTTTTATGTATTTATTAATTTTTTAAAATATTTTTTCACAATTTTTTTACTTTTTAGATACATTTAAGTAAGGTGTATCTAAAAAAGTAAAAAAAATGTTTAAAATTTAAAAAATATTCACTAAAAACAAAAAAACACGAAAACCAAAAAAATTAGTTTTCAAAAAACTTAATCCAAAAAACTCAAACCAAACACACTGAATTATTTTTTTAGAGTAAAAGTTTTGGAGTGTCACATCATACCCGTTGCATTGTTACATTTAGAGAAAGTATATTGAGGAGTTTTTAATTCTTTTAGAGTGTCACATTGTTGGAGTGTGATATTGATACATGTCATATTGGAATATTACATCATACCTGTCACATTAATAAAAATGTATAATTGTCTACCAAAACACTACCAAAATCAAAAATAGGACCACGGGAAAAGAAACTTTCCACTAATATATAAATCTTAACAGATCAATAGGAAAAATTTGAGACTAATTGGAATACTTATTTGTGAGATGAGATTTATTGGTAAATATCTCTTAAACAGGTTGCAATTGTGAAGAAAAAGAGAGAGAGAGAGAGAGAGAGAGAGAGAGAGAGAGAAAATTAAACTGTGCATTTCATTAAAATCTAAAAAAAATAATTTGTATATTTAAAAAATATCTAAAACAAATATAAATTCTTATTAAAAAATAATAGGTTGCAATTGGTAAAAAAAAACTTACACTGTAAAAAATAATTTATATATTAAAAAATAACAAGTTGCAATTGCAGAAAAAAAAAAAGTACACTGTGCATTTCATTAACAATGCTAAAAAACTGTGCCAAATATTTGTGTAAAGGTTTGACACATATCCACTCTCAAATTATCAAGTATATATAGATGAAACGAAATAACTCAGTTTTAATGGCTAACAAATATTATAAACCTGACTATTAAAGCCTAATAACTATTAATTAATAGAATTCAGCAAGTGAAAAGTCTCAAACCACATTTCTTTGTCTTCTCAAATGTTTCATTTTTTTGGTTCATGCATTCATTCTAATATTGATAGAGAATTGGACGTGTGGAAGAGTAAGAGACATTAAAATTATATATATATATATATAGTTATGTAATTGTTGTGATGAAAAATAAAGGTTGTCTTTATCTTCTATGACGATTTATCTGATTATACCTCCAATTAAAACGTCAAGTGTACTTCTACATCATCATTGAACGTTGCTTTCATTTTTTTTAGATACTTTGTCTTACAATTGCTTGCGTTTTGTGTTATGAAATTTTTTATATTTGCGCTTGATAAAGCTATTAGATGGACCTAATGCAAGAAGTGCAAACTATTTTAATGTCATTCTCGGGATTAAAAGTATAAAAAATATACACAAAAATATATAAATAGAAAAGATTTTACAAAATTTATTTTTAAGTCTTACTTCTTGAAAATTCTATAATTCATTTATCCTTTGTATTATATTTTATGTTTGGTTTCTATACATTTATATATATATATATATATATAGTTTTCTTTGTTTTCTTTAAAAGTTTATTTTAAAAAATTAATTAATAAATAAATAAATAATTTTCTATTTCAAACAATTTTTTTTTTTCTTAAAATAATTTTAATTTTGGGCAATTACTTACTTTATATATATATATTATATAATTTTATGCATTTTAAGTTTATGATGTTTTCACTAATATATTCGGAGATGCACTATGAAAGAAGTATCATGCGAAAATCAAGCTAAAAGAAGAAAAATAAATAAAACAATACGATGAATGTGGAACCAAGATCAAAGATCAAAACTACCAAAATAAACAAGCAAACAAACAAGTAAGTAAAATAAAATGTTTAACAATAGACATTTAAAAATTTGCAACAAAATTTTATAACTTTTCTTTTTGCAAAGAAAATTTTATTTGGTACTAGCTTAATAAAATGCTTTTAAAATAGTTTTTTTTTGTTTTTTAAAAAAAAATTAAAATTAAAACTATAGTAAATTTATGTAAGCATTATTACTAACCACATTTTTTTACTTAATGTATAATATTTATATTGACTACCTTTTTCAAATTTATTTTTTTAAGTATTTATATAGAAGTAAATAACCCCAAGACAAGTGGCCGAATGGTAAAGTCTGAAAGATAAAATCCACAGATCTCGAGTTCGAGTCGTCCCTTGAGGCCACTGAAGGTTTGCCCGGTCGTTAACTTCAGGGCCCTCAAGATTAGTCCTGACTTCCCTTAAAATCATATCAAAAAAAAAAAAAACAAATGTCATTAGGAATAAATTTTTTCTTAATTTAGTTATAAATTTTGCCGGTATATTATTTTTTAATTTTGAATAAAAGCAAATATAAAATAATTAATTAAAGATATGTTACATTTGTTATATTCCTTTTTCTATGTAGAAAATAAAATAAAATAAAATTTAAAAATTACAATTCACACACACATATATATATATATATATAATTATAAACGCAACCCGGGTGGAACCTAGTTTACTTTATTGGCAAGGGACAATTCAAATGACAATGGTCCTGTTTGGTAGAGTTGTGAGAAAGTACTTGTAACTTATACCTTAACAGCTTATAGCTTATAACTATGAACATAAACTAATTTCTGACTTATAAATTAAGCGTCTCCTGCCCCACTCAAAGAATGAGTTAATTTCTGACTTACAAAAAGTTATAAACTGTATTGTTTAGCTAAACCAAACACATCAAAATAACTTAAATTAAGCTGAAAGCTGAAATAAGCTGAAATTACGCTGTACCAAACATGGGCCAATATCTTGTGAGGTGTGAATCCTATTGTAGTCTCAACACCTCGTTCTATGCACTTTTCTAAACGTGAATTTATTTTACAAGATTGAAGGACTACAATTTTTTTTCTTTTTCTTTTCTCATTGTCATTCCATGTACAGAATAAATTAAAAATTAAGTTAGAAGAAAATGATTAAGAATAATGGGTTTCACATAAAAACTAAGAGCAACAACAACAAACCCAAGCCCACCCCACTACAGACAAAACTTCAGCCACATTACTGGAAGTTCTCAGTTCTCCCAAAAAAGACCGATCAATCATTTTAGCACGACTAACTTCTATTGATAATACCCTTTTTGCTAATCGTCCCATGCATCTTCATCCGTAATCTACCCTAATTCGTTTTAATTCAGCCTGGAAAGTTGGGCTCGAAGTTAGAGTCCGATGTGCAAGAACCCTTATGTCCTCTCTTGAACATTCTTGCGATATGCGAACAAGCTCCCACAAGGCACCTTCACTAATCATGTCCTTCGCATTAGCTTCTGAAATGTAGTCAATTAAAAGCCAATTCAGACACCATCCATGGAAAAATTCAGGTTTCAAGGTGGGAATAGATGAGCAAACTCACCGTGTTGTGCTAAATGGCAGAGCGCAAGCTCAATGTGGCGCCTGATTGGTGAGGCTTCGTTGTTAGCGTTTTGTACAATCCATGGGAGTGCACCATCCTCAATCAGAAAAGACTTCCCACTTTTAGACCCTGTAGCAATGAGACCATCAGTAATATAATGCATTAACATTTTAAAAAAAAGTCTTATTATGCATTTACTATATCCCCGCTTCAAGTTTGATGAGATTATAGCTGATGCAAAAAGTTGATTACAATTCTTGGCTTTTGTTAAAATTTGAAGAAATTTATCATGCAAAAAGTAATAATAATAACAATAATTATACGACAAATACAGCAGCACTTCGCTTGGAGATAAATATTACAACAGCCTACCTTGAGTAGATGCCCTGGATTCACATTTTGCAAAGTTTGCAATGCCACGGGCAACTTGAGCAAGAACGTCAGGATGCCTGCATCTCACCATTCCTAGTAATGCCTTAATACCACCTTCACCTCTCAGCTTCGTCTGTAACTTATCTGAAAGTTGCAACATTAAGTGTCGTCAGTCACAGTAAAATGCCAGCCCAAAGACCAGTTGCAACCAACATTCCAGTCAGTAACACAGCTAACATGTTAAAATTTCCAGTTCATATGACAAACAATGCTTATTTACACCATTCCAAGATCAGGAACTTGGTTTACATGAAACTAGAATGCTAACAACACACTTTGGTCCGAATAAGATCAGAGCAACTAACTTCTAGACTATAATTAATCAACAATCAACAGTTTTCAGGTAAATTTAATACTCCAAAGCAATTGCTTGTATGGAGAAAGCAGAAGTTTTCTATAGTAGGGAGATCCGACAATATGCCCATACAGGAATAAAGATACTCCAAGGAAGTGACAATATGATCAGACATTTCAAGTTGATTACCGGAAGTGGCACAAATATCTCTATGCCCATCATGCAAGAAAAGAATTACTTGAAGAATAACAAAATAACAATATGACAAACTGTTTCAAATTGGTTTATGGAAGTGGAAAATATATTTTCCCAATTACTACAGCAGCTCTTGCACAGGCCATCTTTCCCTTTCTCTTCAGCATGTGCATAAACCAACCATAATCTCATATGTCAGGAAAAGCAAACCTTCTTACAACAATGGTAATGCAATGAACTAACTAGTTCAGTAGAATGAACATCAACAAGAAGGGAGATTACCGTTGCCACAAAGATTAGCTATGGCTCCAGCAACCATACGAAGGGTTTGAGAATCCTCGGCATTGGCTGCAGTCATTGACAACAAACTAATGCCTCCTTGAGCCATTATAAGCTCCTGGTTGGTTTCTGTAAAAAAAAAAATATTATAAGCGTTACACATGATGAATAGATAGCGAGCCAAGCAACCCATGCCAAAATTAGCAATACATCACTTCAAGATTGTAAGATATACTGAAGTACAAAAAAGTAAAGGAAATTTACCATTCATTGCAAGATTTGCAATTGCACCAGCTGCAACTCTATGAATGGTCTCATCCTCAGAACTACTAAGAAGCATTAATAAGGATGTAAGACCTCCGGCTTGTACAATCTTTTCTTGATTTGTTTCTGCAAATTAGACAAGAGTAAAACATCATTCCTGAACAGAAATATACTAAATTATAATACTTCTACAGAATTTATAGTACTTTTTATGGGTACAAAGAGGTTATAATACTATAGGGATGTGAAAAAACAAAGCAAACAAATGTACTAAATCACCTTCAGCAGCTAGATTTGCAACAACTTTTACCGCATGAATTCGGACATCAGCATCTTCGGCTTCAAGCAATGACAAAATCTTGTGCAATCCCACTGTTGGAACACTGAATTTTATGAGGAACAAAACCAAGACAATAGACAGATGAATTATAGATAATGAGCAGTAAACTAACAGTAAAAAATAAATGGACGCATGTCCACCACCTTGTTCAAAGAGTTTTGCTATTGAGGCCTTCTCCCCATCTCCTGAATCTCTCAGCTGTGGATGCCTAACTTGAGAAATGAGAGAATCCAGATCACTGGGAACTTTCCGAGCTCCAACATCAATTCTTCTTCTTGTCTAACAAAGACACATGTTTTGATATTCAAATTGGTTGTCACAGCAATACACATGCATGCCAAAAATCCCTGTGTTTATGCGTGGAAAATGGCAGAAATACAGCCCCTTTAGGGACTGTTCATGTGCCAAGACTCCTAATGGCTGAATGGCAAACTTGTGAACTCTCAAACATCCAAATTCACTAGTTAACAGGACTAAGAATTGAAATCATTGTTCTTCATGCAACAAATTTAGGTACTTTTGTTCGCATCCACGTGGTATTACAAATACAACCTCCCATTAACTTTATGTAATCTAAACAAAAATAGATATACCTTTCTGACAATGAGTGAGACTAGAAAGACAAATAATCATGGGATGTGAACAGCAAGTATCCTAACTCTACAGTGTATAATTGTCCTTTTTTCCTCAAAGGTTGTCTCACCAATGACAAGGAAGATAGATCCATTTGCATTCAAGTCCAAGTGAACAACAGTCAGCAAAAGCCTCTGGATTTTTAAATTTTCTACATAATGGTTTGAGAACACCAACGTTCAATTTTGACCAATGACTAGAATTAACATACATATTTAAGAAAGGCATTTCAGTCCAAACGTAACATCAGTTCCCCATTTATAATTATAAAATGATGAGTAAATTTTTGTACAAAATTAACTAGGAGGAAAATAATATTCTGATACAAGACAGGACAAGCAGATAAGGCTAATTCCTACAGAAGTTGGCCATTTCCTGAATAATTGATGCTACTGACCATAATGGAATTTATTAGTGTCCTTGACCATTTTATACATCTAGAAATTGATTTCATACAAACAGGAGAATTAATTACTTTGAAAGGTTGGGAATAAAATATTTGAGAATCCAGGAAAAGACTCTCTCTCTCTCTCTCTCTCTCTCTCTCTCTCTCTCTCTCTCTCAAAAGCTAAAGTATTCTCTGATTCAAGTGGAAATATCACTCATAGATCCTTTTTCTACTAACAATATCAGAAACCATATAAACATATTTATGAACTGTATGGCGTACCTCATCAGCTTCAAAACTTAATTGCAATAGTTGACTTTGTAGTACAGCTATTTCTTCTTCAAGTTTACGTTTCTGATGCACCTCATCTTCCAGCAACTTGTGAAGCTTTGAGATCTCAGAATTCCCTGCTGCCTAGTTGACCAGCAAAGTGACAGCAAGAAGGATTAGAAGAGAGGAGAAGAAGAAAAGATAAAATAAAGAGAGAAGATAAGAAATGGGGAACACATTCCCAATTCAATATCAGTTCTTCAATATTCAATCAATGCCCAAAACTGATAGTTCATTACACCAAAGCCATATATATGGGCAAACCAAATTAATAAATTCCAATGAGGAAGCAAATTTAAACTAAGAAATAAAATCCTACACAAATTCAACTTCATTAATAAATTAAACTCACAAATAAACTAAAATTCTAATCTTCCATATTTTTCCAACTGACTCCTTTTTTACCCCATCACTAGTAATACAACAGGATTGGTTAGTTATATTGATTGACAACCATGCTACAAAAGATGCACAAAAAAAAAAGGAAACAAATGATGCTGAAATGAGACATTCATGGAAGCATAAAAAACATACCTCTGACCTTTTCCATTGCAGTAGTTGATTCCTAAGATTATTGACTTCCTCTTCTGCAGACTTCCTTAAAAGTTTTTCATCTTGAAGCAACTTTTTAACCCCAGCAACTTCCCCAACAGAGGACACTGAAGGAATCTGTGTATCACAAAAGAAAACACTGGGTGGTCATTGCCAAGGGAATTGTAGTATAAGTTAACCATTAGTTTAATCCATTGGAGTTGGAGGCATGACCCAGGTGTCAACCTTGACCAGCCAAATGTAAGCATGTGACCTTTGGAGGCCCATATAGAAGTGGATAGAACAATAATAAGAATATAATGTTACACAGTTGTATAAATGTCACAACCTGATGGAAAAGTTAAACAAATAAGTCGTCTTAACAAAGAAAACAAGTCTTCTCATATTTCAGAAAGTTGACGTTCCTTTTGATAAAATATAGTTGAAAAATCATGAAGCTGAAATTTAAAGCTAGAATATCTGGAAACTTTAGGAAAGTTGGGCAGAACAAATAAGGCAGTCTAACAAAATAGATAGGGCCCAAGAGAAATTTTCCTATGAAATTGCAAATTAAAAACATGGTGTTCATTGGCAAAGTAAAGGGTTTCTTTCTTGAGGTCAACTATTATAAAAGTAGAAATTCTCTAGACCATGATGCCATTCTAGATGAGAGTCTATATCCATAATATTTATTCACTTGAATAACATCTCTTTAGCAACGAAGAAGGGAGAGATTTAAAAGGAAGAGGCGCACTACTAAGATGAGTCCATTGGAGACAATTAACTGTCAAAAAGGAAAATTTTAAAACATTTTGCACATTAGGATTATATGAAAAGGCATAGCTATTATGCACAGAAGTGATGAACCAGCAAGAAAACATAAGATATGTTTAGTACCAACACCACAAACCATAATACTAATATAATGATGGAACTCGATACCTCTTCCCTCGATGTCTTGACGAGGCCACCATCTTTTACTTCAATTCTGGTTTTTCCACCACCATGCTTTTGTTGCTCTTTTGACCATTGCTCCTCGAGCTTCTTCAATGACTCCTTATATTCTTTCTGATATTTCAATTTTTCATTCTACAAAATGAACAACATCAAGCAAGTATGATAACCATTAAGTCACCAAATCTTGTTCAAGCAATAATAGAACATGGGCAATCAACAAAAAAAAATTTTTTTTTTTCTTTCCCTTTCTTCCTCCAGTTGGAACCAAAAACCAACTTCAAACCACAAACTTCAGAAAATGTTGGCAATAAAAATTTGCTTTCCTCCAAATTATTGAATCATGAAGAAGCAAAGGGCAACAGCAGATTGTACATACATGTGTATAAATGCATCTAAATATGAAGAAATAAACACTTTTCTGGAAAAATCAAAAGAATGCACCATTAACAGTAAGCAAATGACAAGGCTGATTTATAACTACAGCAAAGCATATGACATTTGTAAGATCAATACTCACATTACAGACAAACGGAAATAGATGCACTTACCTCCAAAGCATCAGCATAGTTTCTTTCAGCCTCAGAGATACGTTTCTGTGCTTCTATAGTTATTCTTTCAATCTCATCCTGGAATGCTTTTTGCTGCCTCTCATTCTCTACAATGAGTTTGTCCAACTGTATGTCAAGCCTTCTAGACAAACTCTTGTAATCAAACTCTTCCTTGATCTTCAACATATTCTCAACCTTCATAGCCTATGAAAGGAAAAGTTTTAGCATCTCCCAATGATCAAATCAATTAACTAATAGATTATTGTATGATGTGTCAAGAAATACCCCATGACTATTCACTAAAATTGTAATTAGCTCAGCTAAATTACAATGATAACGACAGCTAAATTACGGAAAAGGAATGCCCGTGGCAACTAGAGGAGTCCATGCAATCAACTTAACAAAATTGAAGAGAAGAAAATGATGTCAAACATACCCTTTGCCCAAACATTATGGTACTCGCTGTCTCTCCTCGATGGCGTGGAGAGGGACCAACAGTAACAACCAGCGAAGTCCTTGCAGTGCCTGTAATAATGTACATAATCAGGGTACTTATTGCAATAATTAAAACTACCAGAAGTTGATTCAATAAATACATTCCAGGTTGTGTCCATAACAAATAAATATAAAACTAAGCAACAATGCAATTGAAAATGCCGCCAGTGACAGTTATCTGCCAACTGAAACAGTATCCTGAGCCTGAAACACACAGAACCTAGCAATTGGTTGAATAGCTATAGTGGCAACATTTGAACAGGTTCCACTAATTTACAGACCTTATCTGATAAGTGAATTTGTAGAAACTTGGCATGATAACAGACTTGGAACCAATGGCCATAAATTATAACCCAACATTCTTTCAAGGGCACTTCACTTTGAAGAGAATGTACAATTAAAGCCCAAAACATCAAACTTTTCTGTCAACCGAAAAGAACCATTCACAGATGGGTCCAAATCAACTTCCAAGCCATATTATGATAAGCTTGAGAAGGACGAGGTAGTCATATACTTGACATTTTCACCATATATTATTCAATGTGCATGCATTCAAATGAAGCAATCATGTCATAGACATACACCGAAAAATTCAAAAGAAACCAAACTAAATACTGTAAGAATGAGCAATTCACCTCCAAATGAATCTTTAAGCAATCTAGTAAGCTTTGAATCGCGTACTGGAACATGTGAACTATTCTCCGCCAGCGCATTAATACATTTCCCTAGTGCACTCAATGAAAGATTAATAGACTTGGCTTCCTCTAAAGTATGTCCCTCACTTCCTGTGGAATGACATACAAATAACGAACTTTAACATGCAGTAGAGAGCATAGGCTAAGAAAGTATAAAGACACCAAAAGGTAACAAAAATAATAAATTATAGAAGCTTTTTTTCAAAACAAAAGAACTTATGTATTACCTCTCTGCTAAAGGAGAAGACAAAAAACAACTACAAAGTTATCAATATCCCAGAAACATCTTACCTATGAAGTGTCCAACCTAAAGCATTCAATCTTTGATGAGTTCCTATATCTTTACACAGATTTTTAGTGGCACACATGCAGTCACATAGTATGCAAGCAAGAGTCCACGTATACAACAGACAGTATGGCATAACTATGTTACAAAGGGGGGATGGCCATTGCCTTTAAAAATTCCCCTTAGATGTTGTCTAGTATACGCTGGTTTCCTATACATTCCACACAATGGCCACTCCCAACTTTTTTTTACGGTCAAAACATTTTTAACACTAAAGTTCCACCCAACAATTTTATATACCATTTTATACACACTACAATTTTGGTATGATAATTGAGTTGATTTTGAATTTGTCAATTCATGCCCTCTAGCAGATGGTCATGTTCAGCAAGGAGGGGGGTTCACCCAAGGGAAAGGGTGGAAGGGACTTCGGCTTGGCCCCTCCTGTTAGAAATTCATCTCTTCCTAACCAATATCGGTGAGACACAAAATAGCAAACAAGAAAGATAAACGAATCAAAGAAAACAAACAGAGGCAGTAGTGAAGAGATGCGATGCAGTGACGGTAGATGGAAGTGTTAGGGGACTAGGTAGGCCTAGATTAACGTTGGCTAGCATTATAAATAGAGATATGGATCTACTTAATTTGACAAACAAAATGGCCTTTGATAGAGCCGTGTAGGGAAGAAGAATTCATGTAGACTTAAGGCTTGGTTTGGTTATCCATAATTTGTGAGAGATACCTGACTTATCAATTCTCTCTGACCCTGCAAGATCTACCACAACTAGCTTTGCTTTCCGAACAATCGGAGGCTTTAAAGTTTTGAGCCCATTAGACGTGTTACCATTTTCACTTGAAAGAGCAGAATCTTTCCCCTTGACAGACCTCTTAACATGTACCTGCAGCAAAAGAACTCATGATGTACACTAGAATTACATGCAACAGTTCAAAGGACTGCCAACAAATTCCCAGTAATTTCAAATCCATAACCATCAGATGACAATAAAAGCAGTAAATTTACCATTAGAATGGCATGACTGCGAGAAGATTCTGTGTTCAACTTTGTGTTAGCAGCAAAGCGATGAGCTTCACCTAATTGTAGAAGTTCTACAAAACTCTGTTGGCCCCTGATTTCTACAAGGGTAGCCCCAGGTACCGAAACATCTCCTGTTTTGGGATCTTCCATGATGGATATGTTATCATTAGCAGGATTAAGGAGGTCCTGTATAGTCTCCATATAAAGCTGCAAGTATTTGTAAAGAAAACAAATGCTAAATCACAAAGTTAGAAAAAGACTTCAACAAAATGTCACGAATCCTTCATGAAGTTTAACAATATGGAATTTATTGAAAAGTGAAAATCTATAAAAGAATTGTACATATAACACAAATAATAACAACAACACTCAGACATAAGTTAAGATCTGGTAGAGGCTAACAACCTGCAAATAGGAAACAGAGACAAAATCATTCTCCAGGGAAATTTCTGCTAAAATATCCTCCATTGCACGCACCATAATCCCACGATCAGCTGTGTCTTCTTCTCCAAGTCGCCCCAGTGTATAAGTTTTTCCAGTTCCAGTCTGACCATATGCCATGACCGTCCCATTGTAACCATCCAGAACACTCTGTGGAAGCAAATGACAAGCAAACATAGACATCTAACCATCCAGATCTTTAAAATTATTGTACTTCCAACGGAGGAATTTTATGACATAAATTGACCTCTAACACAGCATGTGAAATGGTTCACTATTATATCTACTGGAGCAGTACCATTGACATCTCAGACATGATCATATTTTTAGAATATCAGATAACAACTTGTGAAGGAACAATTATCCAGGCACAAGTCATGTCTTTAAAAATCTCAATAAAGATACAGAAACAGCTACAAAAATTTATCACAAGCATCAAAAATTAATTCATACGCACTTCAACCACAGGCTTTGCCACTACTTCATATACACGCTTTTGTGAAGCAAATTCAGTAAGCACTTCATCAAACTCATAGGTATCTGAATCCCAGTTGTTTCTCCGAAGTTTTAACCTTTTGAGCTGCAATGGAGCAAACAAATGATGGCTTATTATACTATTGTGAGGCACCAAACGTATAAGAAGTGTTTTCTTCTAATATTCTCAACCAGACTCTGATATGAGGAAAATGATGTCAGGAATACCTCTGGCTGCAATTCTACACAATCAGCAAAATCAGCATCAGCCACCAACTCCTCTGCATTTCGCGGTCGTAATCTTACAACAACTCGAACTCTCCCAGAAACTATATAGACACATTGCAATATGTGAGCTGTATATAGTTCAATGTTTACAAGGTGCAAATTACGATATAGAAAAGTATACGAGTAATCCCTCATTCTTAATTAAAAAATGTATGAAAATTTCACATTGTTCACTGCAATTACAACATAGCCAGGTCCTTTTCTCTTAAAAAATTTAGAACTTCTGTTTACTGATTAGATTGTAGGAATGTTTACATGAAAGATGATGAGCAAGTGAAAATCCCCCGAGATTACCAATCTGAAATTCCATTCTTCAGAGACATTTCTCACATGCAGAATAAAATTGAAACTACAATATAAGACAATAAGAAAGTACTATTATCATTATTTTTTCTTTTTCTGGACACCATGGAGAAAAATAATAATAACTATGTTATAATTTGTGAAAGACTTTCCTATTTCTGACCCAGAAAGGTATTTAGCGAGTCAGTTGATGTTATTTGTTTGAAGTTGAAAAGATATTTCATCAGAAATGTCACCTGAGATCTGGCATGTGTGAAATACTGGGCTGATGTGTCAAGTGCATGCCACCATCCACGTTTACACAACAGCAACGATCAGGACTGATCAAACACTCTTACGTGATAAATGGGTTTGAAAAAATTGGTAGAATAATTCAAGATGCTTCCCTAGAAAATCAATTACAGCAAATTCACATCCTTGAGAATCCTCGTCCTTCAAAGTAAAGGCTAATCAGGAACCCAATAATACAGGTCCTTATGCATTAAAATGTTTAGGTAACTCAAGGCCAGCACCACTCTTCAGCTACAGAAGTGGTTTTGCAGCTTATTCTCTCTAACTTACAAGTTTACAAGCAAAGGGGAAAAAATTCAGAGGCCTATTTGGTAGCATTTTTATTTACATTTTTGGCCTTAATCATTTAAGCTTTACCAAAACGGATATGATGAACGTAAACGTAAAATGTTTTTCACCAAATAAAATGCTTAAAAACATGACAAAAAGCCTTAAAATCGAGCAAAAAAGAGCAGGGCCTGATCATGGTTACAAAGTTATGTTCCAATTGACATGTTCTTGGTTCCTATATTCCACCTTATGCCATATCTTACAACAACTGATAAAAATTTTCAATGGGATTGATATGTTTTATATGAAGTACATACAATTCACAAACCCAGCACAATAGACCAAATTTATCATCTAAATCAGCATTTGGACCAGTTCAAAATGCACAAAACAAACAAAGAAGCAAGAACCAACTCTAAAATGCTCAGCAGATAATTCAAGCTCATCAAAGGGATTAATTTTCAAAAGATCATCCATTTACCAAGAAAAATGGTTACAATAACATCACAGAAACTAACTTTATGATGTATCTACAACTCTACAGGCAAATTTAAAAGCCTATTCAACACATTCCATCACAATTATACACAAACCAACACAATCAATCGAGAGAGACAGAGAAAGAGAGAGAGAGACCTCCAGAATCGTCCTTGCCGGAGCCAAGTGAACCGGTGCTGTTGCGGCGGGGACCGGAAGCGGTGGACGAGGGCTTGGATTTGAAAGAAGACGAAGAAGAAGAAGAAGACTTGGGATTTGAGTTCAATGAGAGAGGCCTATTTTGAATGCCATTTCTATAAGCTCCATTATTAGCCATTACTACATTTCAAAACCGAGCTTCAAACGCTCGAATAACCAGAGAGCTTCGACGCAAAACTTTGAACACACTCCAGCGATCGAGAAATGAGAGTTTGAATTGAAGTTACAGAGGAAGAGAGTGGGGTCAATCGTGAGGAAGTGTGAGAGAAATACGGATTCTAGAGAGAGCGCGCAGTAGTGCGGGCTCGTTGGAGATGGCCAGGGCACTCCGGTCACGCCATCGTGGGGTCATGCATTTTTTATCTTTTGCATTGAATTTATGTTATTGCCCTTTCTGTTCTCAAATACTGTCAATTTTTTTTATTTTATTTTTTTTAAAAATAAATTGGGTGGAGAGGGAAAATCCAACAACTCCTGTCACAAAATTTAAATTTTGTACATATTCTTTTACTATTTCAATTGTTTTATCTCTTCTCTCTTATTTTGTCGAGGAATGATATATTTTCTTAATTTTTAAATTTTAATTGAACTCTAATAATATGATAGGGAATAAAAAAATAAATAAAGTCAAAATATATGTTGGTTATATAATTTGTAAAAGCTAATCACAATTCAACACATGGCATGACGAGGGCAATTTAGGGAGTTAATACAAATTGCTAACCATAGTCAGACACGTGTCAGCCCATATTGATAATAATAATGGATCTGCGTAGCACTGGAACAATTGAGAATTCAAATTCAAAATCAGGAGGGAAACTTAACTACAAAGGTGGCGTAGTGGGACTAACTGTGAAAGAGCATGTTCACCAATCATGGGAGGATATTTCAACAGTTAGAAACTCACTTCGACGGTTATCATTGAGAAGTATAAATAGTAAAGAAGGTCCTAGAATGAAGAATCCAAACTCATATCAAAAAATCAGTTTTATTTACTTTGTTTTCCTTCTAGTTTTTATAGTTCTTTACATTTTTGTACTTCAAATTCCTATACTGCACTTCATTCATAAAAGTAATTTCAAATAACTTGTTGTTGTAAACCTCTACGAGGCTGGATCAGATCATTATAAGTTTTTCATTTTTACTTAATGAAATTCTGAAATTATTCTTCACTTAATTGTTATTTACTAAATTTTCTTAAACAAGTCACCAGTAAAAGTCCTCTTCATTGAGGCTGAAAGAACTAAAACACAATCGTTTGATAATTAGTTAGCAATTAATCTTCTGTAAGCACTGATTGATCCTTACTAGCACGTTTAAAATTACAAAATTAACCTTCAAAAGTCAAAAAAGCCAACAATATCACATCACAATGAGACTTACTCTCATTAAAGTTCATTAAAACTCTTTTGTTAGATCTCCCACTCATTTTTGTATTTTGTCACGCCTCCTCTCTCCCTCACACAATGTCACATGCCATTCCTACAGTTTGTCCCTTATTGCCACCATTGCAGCCTAATCCTTCCTCTTCCTCTATCCTAGTCTCCTCTCTCCGTGATAATAACTATAGATTTAAAAAGATAGAGTGTGGTAGGGAGACGATATAAAGAGATAGAAAACCAAAAAATTAGAAGTTATTAACTCACTCTTATATTTTTGTATAATTTAACTTATATATGGCTGCTAGTCAATGTTGAACCATAAAATAAGACGTTTAGGCTAGGTTTGAGAAGATGGTTTGTGGTTATTTTAGCCACAATAAACAAAACATCACATCCAACTCATAATCATTACATTATTCTCTCACAAAAAAAATCAAAAAAGCCAAAAAATCAAAAAAAAATTCCCAAACCAAACTTTTTAGCCCAGGCTAAAATAGCAAAAAAAGTCAAAAAGCCAATCCACTTTCCAAATGAAACTAATATTATGACTTATTTAGTGTAATTTTTTATAAGTTGAAAGTCAATTATCGTAAAATGAAAGTTAAAAATACATCTTCCCTTACTTTTTCATAATCAATTTTTTTTTTTTTTTTTTTTTTGACTTATTTGAGTTTCATAAGATATAGGAAGGATTTGTACTCATCAACCAATAAAAAATTACAAATGAATTAGATGAAAAAGTTATCAACTCTACAATGTTATGGTCTTATTATTTATTGAATGGTAATATCATCGTATAATATCGACATTTAGGTCTCGTTTGGGAACATGTTTTTTTAGTAATTTTTTAATTTTTTAGCTAAAATGTGATGTAAAAAAATTAGTATATTTAAGATGACTTTTTAATTTTTTACGAAAAGATGTGTAAAAAATAAAAAGAAAAGAAAATCTTTAATTTTTTAATATGAATTACTGACTTTTTGATTTTTTAATAAATTTTTAGCTTTTTAACTAAAATCGGTCACCTCTATTTTGGCATTATGACAAAGAGGGGCTTCTTTTTTTTGCTGGTGACAAAGTGAGACATCAATAAATAAATAAATACAGAGAACTGTGTGTCAACAAAATGAGTGCAGTTTTGGGAATCAAAATAAAAAGTCACATTTTTGTCAAAATATTTAAAAATATAAGTGGCAAAAATGTAATAAAATTGATTTGGGAAGTGTAAAAAATATAAGTGTGAAATTACAAATTGGGGCCTATGACAAAAAAAAAAAAAAAATTCTTATGTTGGGTAAGGGTATTTTGGTCATTTTAATTTGATTTGACACTATAAACAAATATTAAACTAAAAAGTCAAAAGTTAACTTTTTACCAACTTCCCAAATCACTTTCCAAAAAGCTAAAAGCTTGGTAAAAAGTCAAAAGTCAACTTTTTACCAATTTTTCAAAACACCCCTGAACAACTGAACTAAATAGGGTATTATGGACCGACCATAATAGGTAAGGCTCCGTTTGTTTTCAAAAGTAAAATAAAAGAGATTGATAGTGAGGAGATTAATAATGAGGAGATTGTTAATAAAAGAATTAATAGTGAAGGGATTAAGTAAAACTGTATTTATTTTGATGATAATTGTAAGTGTAGGGATTGTTAAATTATTTTATATAAAATAAATATAAAATAATAAAACAAATAAAAAAATACAAAAAATTAAACATTAATGTTTTTAAAAAAATGCCCAACATGTAAAAAATTTTAAAAAAATAAAATAAAATAAAAAATTTCTAGAAAAAAATAAAACAAATAAAATAATGATTTTTACTTAACAAAAAATACAAAAAAAATTAAACATTAATGTTAAAAAAAAAATACCCAACATGTAAAAAATAAACTAAAAATAAAATAAAAATAAAAAAAATTTATAGTCTGCCGGACTATTTTTCTAATATCTGGTGGCCTATCCGAATCTCCTTAGGAAGGCCCATCCTAATCCGGAACTCACTATCAATCCCCCTCCCCATCTCTCAAACAGACACAATATTAATAGGTCTCACCTCACTACCAATCTCAATCCTCCTCTCTAAATCTTCAAACAAACGGGCCTAAAGGAATTGTTTGATACATACCCATTATTTTTGCGAACAAAGTATTAGCCATGGACACATGCTTAGGTGAGAAATTTATGAGAAAAAGTGAACAAAAATTTACTGATAATTCATAAGCAGTTGTGCTATTAGGTTACGTTTGAATTAATGATTTGAAGAGGTATTTGTGGAGTTTCGTTTCTTTCACAAGTTTCTACTAAATTTTTTTATCCAAACATAGCCTTTGAAATTTTACAATTCACAGTTACAATTAATATAGGGTAAATTACTGACACTCCCTTATTTGTGGAGTTCCATTTCTTTCACAAGTCTCTACTAAATTTTTTTATCCAAACATAGCCTCTGAAACTTTACAATTCACAAGGGTAAATTACACCGACACTCCCTCAAATTTTTGTTTAATATAGATTTTCCTTTCATATTTAAAAAATTATACTTATCTCCTGGTTAGATTAAATGACATATTTGTCTCTTAACTTATATACATATAAAATAATAAAATAATACAAATATTTTGTTCATGTCATTTTAAGAGAAATAATAATCATCTTCTTTGATTTAATTCACACAAAAAATTAATTTTTTTTTTTTTGTGTTTTTTTTTTGTTTTTATTGAATTTTTTTAATATTTTAAACAATTTTTTTTATTTTTTAGATACGCATAATCTAGATATACATAAGAAATATAATATTTTGTGATATAATGATGGAAATAAAAATGAAAAATTATATACATATATAAAAATTTATACATAAAATATCATAAAAATGTTATAATAGTGATATTATTGTAAATATAAATCATTTTTATGGGTGTTTTGTTTTAAAGTGAAATGTCACTATTAAGTTATATTATTGTGTTTGAAAATTACATATATGTTTATATATCATCACTCAATAAAAATATGTTTAGATAGAATTTAATGATAAAAAGCTGTAGAATGTAATTAGGGATGGCAATGGGGGGCAATGGGGCGGATATTAATTCTCCATCCCCACTCCTATTACAATTTTTTCCCATTCTCCATTTTCAATCCCCTATGGGGACTACCCTACTCATCCCCTAATGGGTTTGGGTTTTTCCGACCAAGTTTTTTTTTTTATTATTTTTGTTTTTGTTTTTATTTTATTTTTATTTTTTAAGTAATTGTTGCTAATATAAACAGACTAATTGAAATATAAACAGATTATTTCTTCTAAATTTTTTACAACCACCAAAAACAATTAAGGGGAAATTATCAGAAAATCCTATGCACCAAACTGTTACTCTTTATGGTCCTAAATTAAATCTTTTGGATTGGAAAGTCCTATTTTACACGTTTGGTAGACAACAAAGTCCCATTTCAAATTTTGTGAGATGTGGAGAGACTGATTTGCCCTTTTTTGTTATGGCATGTACATGTATTATGGGATTCATTCAATATTTTGTGGGATACGTTGCTCATCCACGTTTGGCAATTCGGATCCGTCGTTCAAAATCCCCATTACCATCATCGCTGTCTTCACTCTTAGATTATCATCACACTTTACAAGCTCCTCCATGGCCGATCTCAGCCTCCCGATCACTAATTCCACGTGATTCGCATCTCCGTTCACTGCCGTCCTTGCCGCCTCTACCACCACCAGCGCCGCTATCCTCGCCTGAACCCTAACCACCTCCTCCTCCAATTCCCTCTTTTCTCCTCCTACCTCCGCCGCCAATCTTTCCAATCTCTTCCTCTGCTCCGTCGATAGATCCACCACGTATTTCTCAACGAGTTGAAAAACGAGTCCTGGTTTGAACCCCGCGATCCACAGGAACGAGCGCTCCAGCGAGCTCAACCAAGTTTGGGACAAAACGATGAACACGTTCTGTCGAATTGCTCTCGATTTTTCGGCCTAGTATTGTTTGTAGTGAGCGGAGACTCGAGCGATTAGATCTCTAAATCTGACTTCATCTTCTTCTTCTTCGATTCGTTCTATGACGAACTAGCCAGCCATTGAAGAAGACTTGAAAGGCTTCGACATTGTCGAGTTCTTCAAATGTGGGACTTTACGGGATGGACTTGCAGTATGAAGTGGGAAACCAAAATGTGGTTCAGCAAATTGATGTGGGCCATCAAAAAGTGGTTCAACAAACTGATGTGGTCTATCAATTTGTGGTTATGGAAAATGAAGTGTGCTTCCCAAACGTGGACTTCCAAAATGTTTTGACCCACCAACGTGTGGGTCACAGAATGGATTTGCAGTATGATGTGGCTCGGATTCTGTGTGAACCCAACCAATTATTAGGTTCACGTCGACACGTCACAAATGGCAATTGGAAAACAAAGTGTCAAACTATGGGAAAGCCGAAACGTGACATAGTTACTCGTGTCAAATTGCTCGGGTCAAACTGTGCCAAATTACTTAGTTCACAAAAAAAAAAAAATTTTTGTCAAATTACTTGTGTTCATGTCACAACCCACGTCTCATGTTAATCGAGGAAAAAATGGTCAAACTGTGGGGATGCCACGTTTCAAAATGTGGGGTGGAAAAAAAAATGTCAAACTACCTGTGTTCACGTCACAACCCACGTCTCATGCTGTGAGTGTCACACACTCACTAAATTAAAAAATGTATTAGTGTTCTTCTTCAATCAACGTGACACACATTTTCACAAACCCTCACACAGTTTACACTCAATGACATTATAGTCATTCAATGTACATGAGGACTAAGTGGTGCATAAGAAAACATTTGGGACCATCCAGATCATAAGTTCAAAAAAGGGGATTTACCAGTCAATTCCCCAACAATTAACAATATACAAATTTCAATTGCATCATCATCATCTTCCATATCCGCATCATCATTCTTATCTAAACCCTCTATTCTCTCTCCTTCCTCCTCTACAACACCACTCTGTTCAACGTTCTCAACATTCACATGATCTGCAATTACAGCTTCAACATTCGTCGCCCCTCCTTCGAATCCACCACCGTTCCCTCAACCTCCATTGAATTTGTGATAACTTCTTCGTTGATTTTCTGTGCAGCGGCCTCTTCATCTTCTTCTTCAACCTTCGGTTCAGATGATGATTCAGTTTCTTGTTGGGTTTCCAATTCTTGATCTTTGTTTTTCCAATTCCAACACAACTATGTTGTTCTGATTGTCGAGACTTAATTTGATGTCTGCTTGTTTCGATTTCTGTGTTGATTTTCTTGCCCTCGCCGACGTCAATTTCTTGCGAGGTGGCATTCTCTCTCTCTCTCTGGACTCTGTTTTCTCTTTCTACAAAGGATATGTCTATTGAGCTTAGTTCGAGAAGTTTTTTTTAGATACGCACAGGTCTTTTTCTGCGTTTACACTGCTTTTTTTGGGGCAATTGAGCGATGAGGAGGAGGAGGAGAATGCTGGAGATAGAGATGCCATCATTGTTCTAATTTTTTTTTTTTTTTTTTTTTTTGAGAGGGGGTTGGTAAGTAAATTTTGAAGCTGGGTCTAAAAGTGAAAATTGTATGTGTATGTAATGAATCAAGTGTATGATATTTTAGTTTGTGATTCTTGTTTGGTGAAATATGATCTATCAAACAAAAATTAGGATAGTCAAAACACATAGAGAAATTGGCGGGTATCCATCCGCGATCCATTCATGACGAATATTTAAATTTTACCACCTATTCAATCCAACGAGTAAAAAAAATGGAGAAAATTCATATATTTCGGATTGGGTCTCTATAGATACCCATTGGATAGGGTATCTCATGATGATAGGAATAAGAAATGGTAGAAAAAAAGGCAAGAAGGTAGGGTATGACATCATAAATTCATGAGACAATTTGTAATGAGATTACAAACTTCAAGCAAGGGAATGTAATTTTTCAACTATGAAAGAAGAATTTGTATTAAACAAAAAACTGAAGGGGTGTCAATGTAATTTACCCATTAATATAAAATGTAAGAAATGATGCAAGGGCATTCTTGGTATCTGACACCATGGATATGAAAATTAAAGAATGTAAAGAAATGAAAAGAGAGTAAAAGTAAGTAAAGCTGCACCACTTCATTCAACTTTCTCTCTATTTATTTCCAATGCTCAAATCTTCAAAGGCGCCAAAAATAGCATTTACCTTTAAAAGATGTGATGAAAATGGGTCACATATTCCCTCAAAATCCAATTGAATTAAAGCAAATTCAGGGCCACTAGTGCTACCCTCTTATTTTATGCCATTAATTCTCCAAATGTCTAACTCAAAAACATGTGTGGAATGAGTTTGAGATTTCTTATTATTAGAGCTCTAATAATTGAACCTTACTTGAACAACATAAGAAACAAGCATTCCATCAATCATTTAGTGTGAGACCAATTGCCAATATAATAATCTAACAAATTAGGTCACATAGTTGCACCCAAATACAACCCTACAAATTAGATCAGTTAAAAGATCATAAGTTTAATTCTTTTTAGTTATGTTTGTCTTTCTTTCTTACAATTTAATTGGGCTTTTTCTTATGTAATTGATGTATTTATTGTATAACTGTGATAATTTTGATTAATTTTATTTATAGTTGAATATTCTGATATAAATCTCACGAAATTTGCAAATAATCTCTCTATCGATTAAGAAAAAGTCTACTGGTGTGTATAGTATGACCTTTTGTTATTACATGATCTACAAAATAGCATATATTTCTTACTACAAAAGATAAAAAATTTTGTTCCCCACAAAAAATATGGCAACAAAAACCACAATACTCAAAACATGACCATGAAGAGTTGTAATTAAGAATTTTTTCAATACGCCATTCGTATCTACACTATAAAATTTTATAATTTTTTATGATATTTAGTGTAAATAGTAGAATTAAAAAGAAAATGCTAATTCTTGACTCCAATAATAATGGGATGGTTGATGTCATCCCTAATACAAAGTTTTAAGTCAAGAAATATGGTGGGTCAGAATATATCATATTTATTTTGTGTACACTTTGCATATGACTGTGGAGGCAGTCAGATGGGAAGTTCATATCACTTTGAAAAAGACATTTAATTTGTGCTCTCACAAGGTTGGAGGTTCTGTCATTCTCACCCACCAAATTGAACATACACATTAGCAATAAAGAATAAGTATGACTTAAGGCATGGCTATACCATTCTGGTAGTTGGCAGGACGGATTCAGAATTATGTTTTTGGGGGATTACTCTATAGTTTAAAAAATTGGAGGGACTAGTCTATATAATTTTAAAATTATTTACAAAAAATTTGGGAGTGCGAACTCCTATAATTTGAAATTATTTTAAAAATTTTAATATAATATATAATATTTTTCAAATTTTTGAGGGTGCGGCCACCCTAGCCCCGCGCTAGATCTATCATTGGTAGTTGGTATGTCCTTTGTGTGGACCTATAAGGACCCTCCAATTGTTTATTTAATTCAAAATTGACATTCAAATGCACCTCTAATAGCATACAAGTGTTCACATTATGAGTCATGTGTACCATTACATGGTCCAAGAACACACCATTTTGTAAAATTTATTTTAGCTTAAAATTGGAAATTATTTTACTTAAACAATTGTACATTAAAAAAGTTGAATTTTTTAATAAAACTTTTATGTTTTCAGTTTATTTGCTATTTAGATTTTTAAAATAATGTAACAAATTGTCTCCATGACTATCTAGTTGAGAATGGAGGACCCACTAGGACTCATTCATTCATTTTATAAATCTATGTGTGTAAATTATTCATGAAAAATGAGATTGATTCAATAATTATAACTATATTATTTCACTATATCTTTCTTCAAAAATATAGATAGTAAATATGAGTTTGAAAATAAACCATCTATTTATTTTTAAGAAAAAAATAATATAATAATATGGTTATACTTTATAAATGATTTAGATTCAAGAGCCTATAAAACAAAAGGATCAGATAGCAGGTGTTACGGGTCCAACTAGACCATTGAGTCCACCTTGGTAGATTACACACAACTGGCTTCCAATTATATATACATGGGAAATTTTATATAGTATGGAGCATGACCCTATGGTCATGTTTGATTTACAAGATTAATAGTGAAGTATTAATAATCTTATTAAATTAGTGTGGTATTCACTATCCAATTGGATTAATATCCATTGGATTAATAATCCCACCCCTACCCCATTACTAATAATCCTACAAATTTGTTGGATTAATTATCCATTGGATTAATAATCCTAAATCAAAATGTTAAAACAAACATATGATAATTGGGCCCACGGATTAATAATCCCAATCCTATGCTCCAATCTACCCAATCAAACATGCCCTATATGTATACATTGAAACAGAGTTTGAGATTTTTCTTTTAAGCTGCAATTGATATTGCTAATCAACTTGAAGAGTGGAAGTTCTCTCTAATCATAAGTTATTTCAATCTACATTTGAATAAAGTGAATTTAGTCTTCATATTTTTTTTGGTTGATAAAGCAGAAAGCTTTGAAGAAGGTACAAAGGAAAGGTGACTAGTTGGCTACTTTGAGAGATTCCCATAACTGCAACTGGACTGGTAGAGAGAGAGCATAGATGTCATTCACTCTCCCAACACAGAGAGAGTGATCCACCACCACAGGCCTTATTAGGTAGCCTTTATTTCATCTTTCACCCCCCCAACACTTTTTGCCTGACTAAGACTATTGAGTTAAAGTTCAAAAGTTCATGACAAAGTGGTCCAAACAAGGATGGGAAGGATCAGGGGTTACTGCTGTGTTATGATCAGAACTGTTCATTTTATACGATTCATTGAGTATTTTATACCTACCAAAAATCATATTGATCGAATATCACTAATTATATGACCGTATTACATTTATCATAAATAAATAATAAAAAAAAAACAATAAATTTTTCTTTTAAGAAATAGTATAAAAAATATGCACTCCAATCACATAATTATTAATATCCGATGAATATAATTTTTGGTAAGCATGAAATACTCAACAAATCCTACAAAATAACGGTTTAAATCATAAAAATAAATCCACAATAAACCTCAAATTGAGGCACAACAATTACTGTTATGCCTTTGGCACAGCAATAACCCATCGAGGATGGGAATGCGGTATCAATCCAAATCTTTGAAAGTGATTTTTTTGTAAATTGAATTTTTTTTTTTTTTTAATAAAAGTCAAGATTATAATAGTACTAAGTTGATGGTACAATAATACTCTGATAGTCACTTTTTAAAAAAATTAATTTACGCTGTGTTTGGTTGAGAGATTTAAAAATAAAAATAAAAAAAATGTGTGAAGTTAGGTAAAATTTAAGTATATTTTATTCACATTTCACCTACATTTTCCATTTATCTTTTTAAATCCCTTCTTAAATCCCCCAACCAAACACAACATTAAAGAATTAAGACTCACTACATCATTTTTGAAAAAAACACTTTAAAGAATTCGGACTCAGGGTTCGTTTGAGATGTGGGTTGGCTTTTTAGTTTCTTGACTTTTTTAGCCTTGGGTTAAAAAGTCTCGTTTAAAATAGGCTTTTTAACTTTTTTAACGTTTGTGAGAGAAAAAATGAAATAATTATAATTTAAATATGACATTTTGTCTTATTAAATTAAAAAACTTATTTTATATTTTTGTAATTATTTTAACTAAAAAATTTCATTTTAACTTAGGGCAAACGAAGGCTCAATCTCATTGCATAGACGGGCTTGCAATGCCTCACTCTTCTTTCAAATTATATATGGGGTGAAGATGGGAATGGACTATTTTTTGTATCAATTTTCGGGGTTTATGGGTATGGGCTTGGACTGGGCTGGTGTTAAAAGATCAGGTCAGTAGTACCATTTTAATATTGGTCTCATATTTGGATTTGGATTATTTTTGGGTTTTTTTTTTTTTTTTTTCAGAACCATCATCTAGCATTTTGATACAATAATCCGTGATGTCAGGTGATCTTAGCAAGGATTTAAATTTTTTTATTATTTTTTTTATCCATGATAATAAAAATAGTTTAGACAATTTCACCCACCGCTAAAAAAAAATTTTTAAATTGAACCCATCTAAATTGGCCCATCCCTCTAGCGAAAAAAAAAAAAAATATTTGGCCTATCCCAAAAATGAACCCACTTAAATTGGCACATTTTATTTATGAAAAAAATTATAGTACACACTTATATCTATAACAGAAATGGAAAATTATTTATAAGTCCTATTAGGAAGACTTATGTAATGTAAAATCCTGTGTAATTTCTTATAGAGTTTCAAGTCCTATTTAAATTAGAAAGTGTTCCACAAAGTCCTAAAAATTGTGATTAAATGGTATTAGTGTACTATTATACCCTTTATATATGTTTCCATATTATAAGTTATTCACCGTATTAAGGTTTGGAGACTTTTAGGAAACTTTATTGTGTGGGCTTCGTCTGGTGCCGTGAATTGCACCATAATCGCAGAGGTTGGTGGATTTTGAAAATGTTATTGGTTTGGATGGTTTTGTTGTTTGATCTTGCCGATCTGGACTCAAAGTGTTTGAGGGAAGGAGATAAAGTTGTCTGTTTCTTCAATTGGTGAGTGTTGTTATGTGTTTGTCGATTGTTTTGTTTTCAATGTCATCTTATATGATATGGAGCCATCCATTGGCACACTTTCATTAACCTCCATTAAAGTTACATTTAAGTTGTAATGGTAATCACGTATCTACAATGTTGTTATGTCTTCTGTGCGTTACGTTCGGTTGTATTTGTCTTTGAACTTGTGTGGTAACGTTATTGTATTGTAATGTTTACATACGTGTTACATTACGTTTCGTAAAAGTACATTACGTTCACTTATTAAGTTTTATTTGAATGTGAAAATGTTGCTAGGTTGTGCGAAATGGTATAACCATACATTGGCACACTTCCGTTAGCCTTGAAGGACGTTACATTTAGGTTGTAATGTTAAACCACATCTGCGATGTTGTCATTTTTTGGTCTGTGTTACATTCGTTTGTATTTAATTTGTGTTGTGCAATTGTTGTACTTATTGTGGACATATGTGTCACATTACATTTCGCAAACTTATTGGGTTTCTATTTTTTCCGTTTGAATGTCACAATGTTACTTGTTCGTGGAAAGTATTAGAATGTATGTGAATGTAACTTACATACAAATGGATATGATCATGGTTTTGGTATTATTTATTGTGTGTTGTCCCATTGTTGTATTTTGTGTCACATTACGTTTCGCAAACTGATTGGGTTTCTAATTTTTCCAATTGAATGTGACAATGCTGTTGGTTCATGGAAAGTATTGGAATGTATGTGAATGTTACTCTTACTTTTCATTATATATTATTCAATTTAGATTTTTATTGTTTAGCTATAAAATTTCTTATGATTGATTGTGATTGAATGTGGGTTGAACCCCATTGTACGATGTCGACGTTATTGCGCTCGCATTTGATTATATATCACATATCTTCCATGCCTTGTTTTTTTTTTTTTTTTGGCGGAATGTAGTGACACGGTTAATGTTTCATTTATTTGGTTGCGCAGGATATGGACATCATGCTATTTTGCACCTTCGGTTCATCCACTGTTGCTGTCATGGGTGTTAATGGATTGACATTCAAACAATTGATTGAAAATTTATGTAACAGGTGGGTGGATGTGACACCATCATCGATTTTCATATCTTACAAACTACCATGTCATGAGAACCAATTCATGATAAGGACTAATGTGGACATAGAAAACATGTTTTCCCTTGCAAGATCCTTTAACGTTACCCATATTAACGTTGCGATCGACTCGCAAAATGAGGTGGCTGATTTGATTCGAGGTAAGCAATACAGTGGGACTATATCCGCAAGTCAAATAGATTCTAACATTGAACAATTATCGAGTCCCAAAACGAACGCAGATTTGTTGCCCAATTATTGTCGCCACAGTGAGAAAACGTTGATGACAGTTGATTGGTCACACGACATTAGTCACGTAGGCCAATGTTTCGAAAGGGGTGTTGCTGCATTCCATTTGGTTCTGTCCAAATATGTTATTGAGTGTGGGTTTGACTTCAAATTCGTGAAAAACGATTCAGTACGAATCACGGCTATGTGCACATTGCGAGAACAAAAAGGGTGTACATGGTTGATACATGGAAGGGTTCAAACATGCAATGGATATTTTTACTTGAAGTGGTTGAACAACTTGCATAATTGTGGTGCTGTTGTTCGCATTGGGAAGAATAGTAGACTCAACTCTGAATTGGTTTGCAATGTTATTGGTGATCGGTTACGTGACAAGCCGCTTACACGTCCCACTGACATCGTGTTTGACCTAAAAAAGGAGTACGGACTGAGACATAGCCTGGTTAGGTGTGGAGAAGGCAAGAGGCAAAGTGTATAGTGACTATCATGTTTCATTCGATCAACTTAGGTGGTACGCGGATGCAGTTATGCAGTACAACCCTGAGAGTTATGTGAACTTGGATTTCGAGCAGTCAACTGACCGATTTAAGCGGTTCTTCATATCATTCAAATCTTGCATTAACGGATTCAACCATATCCGCTCATTATTGTTTCTTGATGACACTTTTTTGAAAGGGAGATTTAAAGGCAATTTATTTGCAACGACAGGGAAGGATGGCAACAAATGTACGTGTCTTATGATGATTACTTCAATATTCTATATAGTAACGCATCACATGGCAACCAAACATTTTTTATTAGTCCACTATAGCAGTGGGGGATCCCCAATGGCAAATGTGTTTCCAATTTAATGTTATTTTCATAACATTGTCTATGGTACGATTTGAATTGTGAACAATTGTTAATATAAATGTAAACATTGTTAAAAATATTACACATCTAACGTAAAACTTGTCATATCTCCCAGGTTTATTCCCATTAGCTTTTGCTATTGTTGACTCCGAAACGACTGCAAATTGGACTTGGTTTTTAGAGCACCTGACAAATGTTGTCAATAGTGCTCGCACATTAACTTTCGTATCTGATCGGAATGCTGGGTTGCTTGAATCCTTGCCTACTGTTTTCCCATCTACACATCATGCGTACTATTTGCAACATCTCCAAGAAAATTTGAGGGACAAATTACGGTGGGTTGACAATCGTGTTCATTTTGGTTTAATGGCCAAGTTGCATGAATGTGCATACGCTCCAACCGAGGCTTCATTTCAGCACCATTTGGCCAAGCTAAAAGGATCAGAACGATCTAGAATAAATAATTTTTTGAAAGATATGCCACTAAACCATTAGGCCAACGCATATTTCAGGTTTGTACGATACTTACATGTGATAACATTAAAAGTACCCAATATGTGATAACATTTTCATGATGTTTTCAAAATGTCAATAGGGGCAAACGGTATGGGGAGATGACCTCCAACGCTGCAGAATCATTTAATAAATGGATACTTGATGCCTGTAATTACCCAATCACTAGGTTGGTTGATACAATAAAAAATCAGATAATGACAATGAGGGTTGAGCGTAAATTATTGGCTACTACTTGGAATGGCTTACTTTGTCCAAAAATGGAAAGCCGTGTTAGGGAGGCGTACTCCAATGGTTGCACATGAATTGTTAGCCAGGTAAATGAAGACATATACGAGGTCCATTCATTTCCAACGGTGTTGGTAGACATTGGCAAGCGTTCATGTTCATGTTTCCAGTGGCAATTGAATGGATTCCCATGTGCACATGTGGTGGTTGCAATATATAATAGTGGAAGGGATTTTAGTACATGTGTTGAACAATTTTTCACCTTCGATCAATACAAAACAGCTTATTTCGGATACATTCAGCCAATACCAACAGTTGACAAACCCTCATTCTCGGAAGATGACTTCATCATATATCCACTGGCAGTTAAACGTCCACCAGAATGATCAAAGAAGACTCGAATACCATCTCGAGGAGAGAAACTAAATCAGATCAGGTGCAGTCGATGTGGCTGTATGGGCAGCCACAACCGAAAGACATGTAAAGAACCAATTTAGTAATAGACACTTAGCGGCAAAATTTTATAATCACTTTTGAATAGCAACATCGTATTATCGTAGTAGAATGTAGCGAAACAAAATGTGGAGATGTGGTTTGGAAATACTCTTTTGATCCACTAGGACGCTCGAGATCCTCAGCTGACAACTTGAAAAGGAATAAACACTCCGGTCGGGGGTACCGGAATTAGCACTCCGACGGTTAAGTCAGTGTATGCTCTCTTAGTTACTTGTATCTTAAGTTAAGCATAATAATTCTCACATATCTCTCTCTGGATGATGTTCTTCTATTTATATCTTTTCTTTCTTGGGCTTCAGGGCTGGGCCCACCTTCAATTCGTCATACAACTATTTACTCGGCTCCTTTTGTTGCAAACCGCTCTTCACTCGGCCCCTTACTCAACTGGTTATTTGGCTGAATAGGGTACCTCTAGATTTGTGTATAAGACGGGGCTGAATGCGATATATGAATCTTGACTCTCCAGGTCCAACTGTTCAGCCTCTTTACGTCTCCCGATATTCGGCCCCCACACAAAATGATAATAAATTTTAATAAGTGAACACATTATTTATAAGTGATCATTCAGCTGGTTTTTTTTCTTCACACCGCTTTCATTCATATGTTAGGTTCACATGTTTATTTATTTGTTCATGCAACTGTATGTTTCAAACCAGCAAAACACGTTTGGTAGTGCGCTGGGCACTGGCCTTGTATGTGAGAATCCATAGTTTTTGAAGCCAGGTCACGTTGATGTTATTCTGTCAGTGTGACATAGGTTATCCTGTAACCAGTTCATTAATCTTAAATTACAGCACATTCTTGAAAGATTAAATTGACGAAGCACACCCCCAACATTAATATGACAGCATAAACAAGAATGTGAGATACAAAGATTGATGTGTGACACACCCCTGACATTAATGTGGCAGCATATATACTGAGTAAATGAGAATTTGAAAATGTGTCACATGTAATGACAACGTGACATTTGATAAATAAAAAGTGAACCAAATTTATCTAACAAAACCCACCACCCTTAACATCCTGTGACAAGTAGTAAACACTCCAATACATTCACCTTCATAATCTTTAGAGTATACATAGGAAGTCAAATTTTGTTAGAACAATCTACCATCGACACGTAACGTGAATGTCTAAAGCAACTTAGACAACAAACGGCATATTATCAATCCTCAATCTTATTAGTTGAATTTTCTAACTCCCTGTAACAAGTACCAAACACTCTCATACATTCACAATCACAGTCTGGGTATTCGAAATGGACAACCAAGATTCATTCTGACATTCACCTTCACATTCACAATCATATTTACATTTACATTCACATTTAGACAACCACATTCACATTTAGTCACCCAACATTCCTACTGACATTACTGAATAATACATAATGCCATATTATAAAAAACAAGTGCATACAAAAAATAATGAATGAACCATTGTAACATATTCCCCAAAAAAAATGTACGAATCCTCAATCCATGTTAACAATGCTACCCAAAACATTCAAAATTTGTTTAACGTCAAACATACTGTACCATTCAAAAACTAATTAACCGTGAATTTAGACCAAAAAAAACAATGATGCACCCATTTGGCACCATTGGAAGATTGTTTCAATTGTCAATTAGCAGCAACAAATGACCTTTTTCGGTCATTCACAAATGACTTCACCATACCGGCTCGCATCGTTTTGCAGCTCTCCCCTCCCATTGACTTGTCCATATCTAGGTGACACACGAGTTGTTTCATAATGAAGCATACTATAATTCCACAATCAACCCTGTTAGAAATATTTAAGACATTAGTAACAACGTCAAAACGAACCACGTGCAATGTATGGAAACATGAATGACATACATTGCAAACAAACGTAATTCACACTAACGAGTCTGTTTTTTGTTACGGACAATAATCAACCACTAAAAGTTCCTTCACCAAATCTTGCATTTCAACTACGCCAACCTTCAGTCTCCGCTTTATGTAATCCTCAAAGTATCCCTTCTATGTTATTGTCAAATTTGTATTACCAAGTAATTAGCGTTGTTGTCAAAAATAAAATACAAAGACCAGTGCAATTAACTAATTTACGTTTACTAACCAACAACCATGCTTCCCAGTAATGTTTGTCTTCCCTCCCATGTCTTGGTTTCATTGGGTTTTAATGCATCCAAAACCCCTCATCAGTGTCATAAACCATTAGTGTCCAATGGTTATCTAAGTGGATTGAGAATTGAATATATCTGGCTTTAAGGGCATGAAGGGCACGCACGACCAAGTACCTGTCACGTATATATTCGCCCATATCTCTAATCGTAGGCTGCACACATTCAATTTTGTGTTCATTAGCACAAATACAAAATAACTAAAAGCAATTTATCAAACGCCACATCTTACCAAACATAACATGCTGAAAATGTATGATTTTTCCTCATCCGTGGATGTAGGTGACTTTATTTGCTGCTCGTACATCAACATTTTCGCGTATGCATCAATTATCTACGTGCACAAATAAAACATCTATGATTTTGCTTCCCTCGTATACATTTACGTAAATTACATACGTATGTTAAGAAGCTTCAGAAGTTTGAAGAATAATTAGGTATACCATGCTTACATTGCCTCGTAACGTCAGCTCCTTAACGATTGCTTGTATGTCATTGAAAGACACATAATTGGAACCATTCTGCCCAGTCCAAACTTGCACACTAACAATTAAAGAAGACATTGTTGAACACTAAATTCATGTACAAATGCGTAATAGTAAGTTTGGAAACCTTCCTATCCCCTCCTTTCTCGTACGCTTCTTTAAGCTTGTCTTTCTCTTGTGTTGAAAACAACTTCCAAATTGGCAAACGATTAGTCAAGTCGAACTGAGAAAATGTCCTCTCCAGCTCTGCAAGGTCATCAACCTCTTTAATCTCATCGTGCATTATTTGCTTATTGGCACACACCCATATTGACCACACCACCATCAGATGGCTTCATCAACCTCCCCAAAACCAATGGGTATTCATACTATAGGAGTTTGTGCTCCTTCCTATTTTTATTTTTAATGTTTCTCACAAGCAAGTTCTACAACGCAGTTGTTGTTCCAATATTTTGACTTATCGCAGGCATTATATCCACATCACACGCCCCATGCCCAATGTCGTGGGTCGGGGTCACATGAGTATTTACCCCTCATAACTCTGCCTTCTCATTCACGTCAGATAGAGACGACATCGACAATGGCATAATGTCAAGTATGTTTGTCTCACAATGGTACATGTTCGGATGACTTTGCTTCATCTCCTGTACACCAGCAGCTGCTTGGGTGTATTCATGCACTACGTACTCCTCAACCTGATCCACAAGCTTCGCGTTTTTGTCGTTAAGCTCATCCACTAGTTGTTTCATCCTTTCTATCTTACAATCCTTCTGGTTATTGGTCAGTGTGTATTCATGTGCTAACTTCCTACATTTTTCTTCATTTGATGCCCTCATTGTTGATAGTTGTGTCTCTAAAGCAAATATGACATCAGATTTACAGCGGAGTTCTATCTGAAGCACACCAATTTTAACCAATGCTTTCTGGTATTCTTCAGACGTAGACGCACACTGACCACAATGACCATTACTATCAACACCACCTTTGTTCACATCTCTTTCATGTTGTACATTTTATTTTACGTTGTCCAGTCCATGGACGCGAATACCATCAATTGAACCCAAAATGCTGCCATCTACAATTGTCCCACTAGTTGAGCCCATGTTCCCACCAACCCCACTGCGATACGAACATTCGGCATTTGCTCCAATTTCCTTAACGTCTTTCGCCTTCGTGATGGTCCATTCAGAATGACTCATGTGCCGCTCTCTTACCACAACCTGCAAAAAAAATAAAAAATAAAAATCACAAATAGAAATTGCCACATCTCATATTTACGCTAATAGTACACAACTTCATACTTCAACATCATGCGGCTGATCGAATATCCACTGCTCTTATCTTTGCGAGCAACTTGCTGATATTCTATTTCATAAACTTCAGAAATCCATCTCCACGATCAGCTTTGATCAAGTCAGTGTGCTCACATATCCAAAACTGTGCAACCATGGGTAAAAAAAATAAATTGTCAAATTTATTCGAAACAAATACACGTACCAAAGCTACCAAACAAAATCATAATTATAATGGGGGAATAATAAAAATACGGAGCACTTACAAGCAGGGCAGTTACACATCCAGTAACTTTCTCAGGCTTAGAGTAGAATCCCTTAATTGACTCCATCAATGTTGCGCATATTGCTCCCGCCCAATCATATACTTTCACGTTCTCTAGATCCTTAACAACCAGGACAAACCCCCTTCACACGGTCTCGCCCGAAGTGGCAAAGAATAACTTTCCACATAAGTACAAACACAGTAACTTTGCAACATCCTAGTGGTCCTGACTAGTGTTCCCGATTAATGCATCCATTAACAGTTCCTTAATGGTCTTCAAGTTTATACATGCTATGTTGGGACACCCTCATTGGATGAAGTCAGTCGGAAGTCTTGGCCCATGTGTCACATCTAAACTCTTTTTGCCACCATGGATTCCAAATATTATTGCATATCGATGCTTGTCAACTCAATATGTTTACCACCAATCATGAAAGCAGACTTTTCTGAAACAAAGGTTTGAATGATCTTCATTACAATGTCATCGCATTTTTGGAATTCATGTTAATTTAGCTCAGTTTTTCGCATTGCATCAAACATAAGCCAAAACGGTGTTTTTTAAAGATGATGCAAATGCTCATCTTTCAAATTTGATGCTACCACAAGCTTCACAATTCCAACGATGTTAGAACGGTAGCAGAATCTGGGTGGTTTGGTCAATGGTTGTTGAGGTTTATATTTGACCTTCTTTCCTTTTTGAACACTGCTTTACCCTACTGCGTTCACATTCCGTGATGGAGTTAGACACCGTCGTCTTTTACTAGATGTAGTCCCTTCACTGATGTTTACTTTCGCCCGGGAACCCTTTTGTGGTGTAGCTTTAATTGTACCTCCTGATAAACATGCCACAAACATTTCACATTTTGTATACAAACAAGTGGCCAGTAATAACTAATGTGAATATGTAAATTAATAGCAATCTGTGACAAGATGAGTTAATATGTTCCTCGTGAATATTAAAATGTAATACGATAAGATGTGGTTGTATATGTGTGACGCCCCAAATTTTTTTGAAACGTCGTAAGATTTAAATAACAATAACTTGCTAGATAAAATTTTAATTACTAATTAGGAACATTTAAGTTCTTACATAGTCAAATTCCAACAACAAAATAAAACTACAAGTTCACACACAACGTCACAACATAGTTAAATCCTAATACAAGGGATAATAGGATTTTATTTTGATAAGATCTTGACTCTAAGTCAACCAAGGTTCGATATTGGCAGCCACTCCAATTTCAACCTCAGTCCCTTCTTCGACATAATCTGGCATGAAACGCCAAGGCAACAAAATATATGCCATGAGTTTTGCAACACAGTAAGAAAACATAACCAACCTACCATTCTTTTTAAGAGAAAAATAATAAGATTCTAAACATGAGATAACAATGTAATTGTACACATAAATTACAACCATTAGAATAATTTCAGTAATTTTAATAACTTAGGTGACACTCAAAATCTCCCCAAAGAGATTTAACTTACCAATCACTAAGTATGGCAACGGTTAATTTGAAACCCTCCCTTGGTCAAATATTTAAGTGTTATCAACCGTAACTACCAGGGATGCCCACGTCCGGAGTTATATACCCAAGTAGTGGCATTCCGTGGTCTGCCTCAAGGAAACGGTCTGCTAGGGGTAAGTAACCTCCCTGTGTGCCACCTGCACATCCACCCTTATTCCAAAACCGAATAACGAAAAGGGTTCAAATAAGTCCCGTGCCATCTTAGAGTTTCGCAACACAATTTACGTGAGAATTCTCAGAAACCAGGGCTCACCCTGAACAACCGGTATTGACCGTCAACCCTTAATTTCGTCCACTCTTTAAAACCAATACTCACTCTAAACAACTGGCATTAACTGTCAATTGTTAACTTTATATATACCGTTATTCATTAATTCATAAATCAAACCCATAATCTAAAAATTTATCATGAAACTAGACTTCTCAAGTCTCATCTTTTAGTTAGAAATTACCATATTTGGCTTAGTATAGGATTTTGAATAAATTTTTAAATACATAGTAAAATCTGTCTCACAGTTTCAGATTTAGTTAAAAATTTGTATAAATTTTTAGAAAGCTCAAAAATTGTTTCCAAAAATTTTTGGATCAACTAGACATCATTATCAACAACTTTGTAGAAGAAATCATCTCGAAATTTTGAGTATAAAATTGTCTAAAAATTTAGGCAAACATGCTGGCAGATTAAAAATAGATTATCTTCAACACAATTTCAGATTTAGTTAAAATTTTGTATAAATTCGTAGAAAGCTCCAAAAATTGTTACCAAAATTTCTAGATGAATTAGACATCATTATCAACAACTTTGTAGAAGAAATCATCTCGAAATTTTGAGTATAAAATTATCTAAAAATTCGGGTAACAGGCTGGCAGATTCAAACAGATTATTCTCAACACAGTTTCAGATCTAGTTAAAATTTTGTATAAATTCGTAGAAAGCTCAAAAATTATTTCCAAAAGTTTCTGGACAAACTAGACATCATTATCAACAACTTTGTAGAAGAAATCATCTCGTAATTTTGAGTATAAAATTATCTAAAAATTCAGGTAACAGGCTGGCAGATTCAAACAGATTATTCTCAACACAGTTTCAGATCTAGTTAAAAATTCGTAGAAAGCTCAAAAATTATTTCCAAAAATTTCTGGACAAACTAGACATCATTATCAACAACTTTGTAGAAGAAATCATCTCAAAATTTTGAGTATAAAATTATCTAAAAATTCGGGTAACAGGCTGGCAGATTCAAAAGGATTATTCTCAACACAGTTTTAGACAATATATCAATTGTATATAATCTGAAACTTTCAATTATAAAAAAAAAATGAGAAGGTTGAGAGGGTTTTCTTACCTAGTAGTAGGATTGAAATGGGTGATGAAATGATAGAAGAATTTGCTTCCTAAACCTTCTTCTCTTCTTCTCCTTCTGCTGAATTCTTCTTCCTTATTTCTTCCTCACCCGTCCAAAGGAATACATGCATGCAAACACTAAAACCTATCCTTCTATGCATGACTATTATGTGCATTATATAGACCTCCGAGGCTAGCTCTCTCTCTCTCTCTTCCATTCCCTTTCTCCAAGTTCTAAGAATAAGCTTTCCCTAAATTTTATGGTTTCCTAAATTCTAAGAGATGGTGGGTTTGGTAGGAACTAGGGGTTGTTTGCCCACGGTTTGTCTATTTCTACATTTTTTTTTTATAACAATAATTATTGAACATCCACAACATTTTTATTTTTAATAGGGTCTTTGTTAGTGATAGAATTGGGTTAATTTAAAACTAATTAATTAATTTATTTATTTATTTTCTTTCAAGAATAATTTAAATATGGGTTTTCACAATCTACCCTCCTAAAAAGAATTTCGTCCTCGAAATTAATTCGTACCTTTAGACTCGAAAAGTTGAGGGTAATTGACACGTTTCATATCTTCTCGCTCCCACGTTGACTCTTCCGTCCCACAATGTCTCCAGAGAACTCGAACCAATGGTATAGTTTTACCTCGTAATTTCTTCTCGCGACGATCTAAAATCTTGACAGGCTTTTCTTCAAATGTCACGTCTTCATCAAGATTAATCTCCTCCCAATTGACGATGTGAGAAGGGTGTGGCTCGTATGTCCGTAGCATAGAGACGTGGAAAACATTATGTACTCCAGCCAGTTGAGGCGGTAGAGCCAAACGGTACGCCACTTCTCCTATTTTGTCCAAAATTTCGAAAGGTCCAATGAAGCGAGGTGACAACTTTCCCTTCTTTCCGAAACGAACAACTCCTCGTTGAGGCTGTATTTTCAGAAACACATGATCTCCAACTTTAAATGCTAAAGATCTTCTCATTTGATCTGCATAGCTTTTCTGCTTACTCTGAGCGGTCTCGAGCCTTTGCCTAATTAGTTTCACCTTCTCGGTAGTTTCTTGAACTAACTCTGGCCCTAAAAGAGGTGCGTCTCCGACTTCTGTCCAACATATCGGTGATCGGCAAGGCCGTCCGTACAAAGCTTCATACGATGCCATACCAATACTTGCTTGAAAACTGTTATTGTAAGAGAATTCGACTAGTGGTAAATGTTTCTCCCAACTACCTTTAAAGTCCATCACACAAGCTCGAAGCATGTCTTCTAAAGTCTGAATTGTTCTTTCTGATTGACCGTCAGTTTGAGGGTGAAAAGCTGTACTAAAACACAATTCTGTACCCAAGGCCCTTTGCAGACTTTGCCAGAACTATGACGTAAAACGAGACTCACGATCTGACACAATTGAGACTGGTACTCCATGCAATCTAATGATTTCTCGAATAAATAATCGGCTTAAAGATTCGAGTGTGCCTCCTGGTCCTATTGGTAGGAAATGTGCCGTCTTAGTTAATCGGTCAACCACCACCCAAATGGCATCATGGCCTTGTGGCGACCGGGGTAATCCTATTACAAAATCCATTGTTATGTGTTCCCATTTCCACTTAGGTATTGGTAAAGGTTGGAGTTTCCCTGCCGGCCTTTGATGTTCTGCCTTCACTTGCTGACACGTCAAGCACTTAGATACGAATTGAGCAACGTCCTTCTTCATTCCACTCCACCAATACTGTCGCTTAAGATCCTGGTACATCTTATTTCCTCCCGGATGAACCGCAAAAATCGAATGGTGAAATTCTTTAAGTACTTCCTGTCTTAATTGTTCGATGTTTGGCACAAAAATTCTACCTAAATACCTTAAACTACCATCTTGATTGAGCGTCCAATCCGGTGAAGATTCCCCGGACACTAATCGGGCCTTGATGGAGTCGATCTCCTGATCAAATCTTTGGGCTTCCAATACTTTGGTATGAAGTTGGGGTGTTGTAACTATTGTAAACAACCTACCCTTCCCATTCTGAGTCTCTGGTTGTAACTTAAACTCATTCACAGTGCTTACCATTTCCCATTCTTTAATTGATATGTTGGCTACAATCTCTCTTGTCTTTCGACTTAGTGCATCTGCTACAACATTAGCTTTCCCAGGATGATAAGACAAGGTGAATTGGTAATCTTCAAGGTACTCCATCCAGCGTCTCTGCCTCATGTTCAAATCTCTTTGTGTGAACAAGTACTTCAAGCTTTTGTGATTGGTAAATATCTCAAATTTTTCGCCATAAAGGTAATGTCGCCAAGTCTTAAGTGCATAGACCACAGCTGCCAACTCCAGATCGTGAGTAGGATAATTTTTCTCATGATTCTTCAATTGTCTTGATCCGTAAGCTACTACCTTCCCGTTTTGCATTAACACACTACCTAACCCTTCTTTAGAGGCATCACAATAAACAGTGTACCCAACGTCACATTCGGGTACGATTAATATGGGAGCGCTTGTCAGTCTCTTCTTGAGTTCTTGAAATGACTGCTCACACGCTTCGTTCCATTCAAACTTTACTCCTTTTTGCGTTAGGCGTGTCATCGGCTTGGCTAATTTGGAGAAATCCTAAATGAATCTCCTATAATAACCTGCTAATCCCAAGAAACTACGAATCTCAAACGTATTCTTAGGTTGTTTCCACCCCATTACTGCTCCTACTTTAGCAGGATCCACTGATATCCCTGATTCAGATACAACATGACCTAAGAACTTTACTTCCTTCAGCCAAAATTCACATTTGCTAGCTTTAGCATATAATTGGTTTTCTCTTAGAATTTGCAAAACGGTCCTCAGATGTTGCTCGTGATCTTCCTCCGATCGTGAGTATATCAAAATATCGTCAATGAATACTACCACAAATTGGTCCAAATAGGGGGTAAAAATTTTGTTCATTAAACTCATGAATACCCCAGGAGCATTTGTCAAACCAAATGGCATTACCACAAACTCATAGTGGCCATAACGGGTTCGAAATGCGGTTTTGGGTATATCTTCTCCTCTGACACGAAGTTGGTGATATCCCGACCTAAAGTCAATTTTGGAAAAACATTTTGAACCTCTTAATTGATCAAACAAATCATCAATTCTGGGTAAGGGATATCGATTTTTAATGGTGGCTCGATTTAGTTGTCGATAATCGATGCACAATCTTAAGGTTCCATCCTTCTTCTTTGCAAATAATGCTGGCGCTCCCCGAGGGGACGTACTTGGTCTGATGAACTTCTTACTCAACAATTCTTGCAACTGCTCGTTCAATTCTCGAAGTTCAGCTGGCGCCATACGATGTGGTGCTATTGAAATCGGTGAAGTCCCGGGTTGAAGCTCAATCGTGAAATCTACATCTCGTTTTGGGGGTAATCCTGGTAATTTGTCAGGGAAAACGTCAGCGTACTCACACACCACATGGGGTAATCATGGATCCTTTCGATTTTTGCCTTCCAAAATTAGGCTTGCCAACCATCCGGTTAGTTGATCATGCCGTCCCGACTTGCGACACGTTGGAGTTAGAGAATCTTGTCTATCTCCTTTAAATTGAACTTTCGTGCCGTTAAGGGAGGATGTTGTCACTGTCTTATGGTAACAATCAATAATGGCTTGATGAACTGACAACCAGTCCATTCCTAGGATGATGTCAAAATCAGACATATCCATAACTCTTAGATCACAGATCAAGTATGAACCGGAGATTTCTAGTTCACAAGATTTACATACTAGATTTACTCGGGTTTGACCTCCTAAAGGTGAAGCGACACTCATAGCTATCTCTAGCATCTCTGGCTCTAAACCCAAACTTGTCACACATGCAGTGGATATAAAAGAATGCGAAGCTCCAGAATCAAACAATACTTTAACCCAAGAATTCATAAGGATTAACATACCTTGAATTACTTATGGGTTATCAACATCTTTGATGGGTCGTTGAACACACCAAAATTAAATACGAAACTATACCAAATTCTTTTAGAATAATGGCAAGTCCAGATATCGATCCACAGGGACTTTTGTGAAATTAAACTAATTTAATTATTAAATTCCTAAATTAATTTTGATAAAAAGATTGAATGATTATAACCTAATTTACTAATAAATAAATTAAACTAAGAAATTGAATTATCAAGAATAATTGAAATCTAGGTTTACTAAATTGGGGAAAAATCCTAGGGTAGAGAATTCACCACTAACCACATAATTAGGGTTTCTAATTGAAATCAATTATGCTATGGTTTGAACGGATTAATGTTTCGCAACTACAAGTTCGAAGCATTTGACAAGAAGATCATCACATTCAATGTACGAGCACGAACCATCTCAAGTAATACGAATCGTTCACTCTAAACTAAGGTAGTGATACGACTCGTTCCTCGTAGTATGGTTCGTCCCATACCTTGAATGTGAAGGAAAAGAAAACAATTGTATGGAAAACATTTAACAATCACAGAAAGTCAATATTCGAAAGAATAATGAAAATTATATATAAAGAATTTCTAAAACACCATACAATGGTTCAAACCTTTACATAATATAAAATCAAAAAGAAAAACCCATTACATGGCTAGGGTTTCTTCAAAACCCTAGAAAAGATGACTAGCCACTCATGGAGGAGTGGAAAGAGGAAGATGGAGAAGAAACCACCATGGAAGACATCTTGGAGCTTTTTGCTTTTCTTCTCCTTTCCAAACCCTAGCCCCTCTCTTTAGGTCAAACAGTTTCAGAACCCTAGAAAAGCCTTGTCCTTTTCTTTTTATACTTCTACTCCCTTCCAAACAGGTTTAAAATATCAGTTTGACTTTTCCAGAAAAAGTCAACTCTGTCCAAATTTTGTCTTTTTGCCCATTTTATGCTCCGACGATGTATAACTTGATTGACATTCAACACACATAAAATACACGGTTTGACCAGCAAGTGAAATTAAGAGATTCTAATTAACGGCCTCAATGATGTACATTTCGGCTTTAATCAATCTTCTTCTTCTTTGAGAGCATACATTCTCCCTACTGCCTGTTGGTTAGTCCCTCCTGGTTTCTTTCCATTTCTAGCTCCTTGTGGTTGTGTTCTTGGTCGGCCTGCATTCTTAGAGGCTTGAGGCTGCCCCTTGTTGGTCTGAGTATTTTGAGTAGGCTTAGAACCTTGCCCTGGTTGGCATTTGTTGTATGGTTGTGGCCCTCGCTGATCCATAAAATACTCCCCACCTTGAGGACACTCACTTCGACGATGCCCCTGTTGACCACATCTGAAACATCTTCCTTTCCACTCACTTACAAAGTTTCCTCCTTGCTGGTTTCCTCGATTCTGCCTTTGTTGTTGTTGCATCCCTCCGGCATAAGGTGCTGGCGCAGGATGGTTTCTGGTGTTGCGGATTGGGCCTCCTCCACGTGGTTGGTTGTTGTTCCTTGATCGCTGATTTCGAATGCGTTCGGAATCTGCTAACTCTCGTTCCACAATTAAAGCTCGATCCACCACTTGAGCATAGGTGGAGAGTTGCACTGCGATCAATCTTCCTCTAATGTCTGTGTCCAAACCCCATTCAAATCGGCTAACCTTATCCTCTTCATTTGCTACTATGGCTGAAGCGTACCGTGAAAGAGCTTCAAAACGGTTCGCATATTGAGCAACTGACATTTTTCCTTGTTTCAGTTGGAGGAACTCTTGAATCATTTCTTGTCTCAGCGAGTTAGGAAAATACTTTTCCATGAATAGGTCTTCGAACTGTCTCCAAGTTAATGTCTCTACTTGTCGAGTACTTTTGATCATTTCCCACCAATGATCTGCCTCCCCTTCCATTTGAAATGCCGCCATGGTCACTCTATCTTGTTCATTCCGGATGTCAGAAGTATCTAGCAACTTCTTAATTTGTCTTAACCAAGCTTCAGCTTCATGGGGGTTTGATCCACCAAGGAATTTGTGGGGACGTAGCTTTTCAAATTTTGCTATCATTTCCGATTTGTTTTGATCTTGGTTTCGGGGTGGTATATTGCCTACCCTATCAGCAATCGAGCGTATAATTCGAGCGACATCGCCATCAGGCACTCCATCACCATCAGGCACTCTATCACCATTACCGCTGTTATTATTTCTTGTTCGTCCAGCCATTCTGCATGATGGGATTTTCTTGTGATTTATTCATTTATTTATTTATTATCATTATATGTTACTATACTTGTGCAAGAATAGAAAATAAAATAAAAAAAGAAACTTCATTAATTAGACTAGACAAGCTACCACCAGCAAAATACACGCAAACCAAGGAAGAGATTAAATAACATACTACGGGCAAAAGATAGCCCTTACAATCCAAGTTAACTCCTACACTTACAATTCTAAACTAGGTAATTTTTACATGTGAGCATACAAAACAATTGGTTAGCCTAGTTTATAACTCCCCTTAAGACCCCTTAAAATAGCCAAGGAAAATCTCTCCACACCAGGGCTTCCGGCTCCCATGTGGCTTGGAAAAGTCCCATGAATCGCCACAGCACCCTCACGATGATAGCAGTTTCGCACACACGATGCCCTAGTAGCAGCACTGGCTCCTCCCAATAGATCCTCCAGTCCCTGAAGTCCACTGACCCATCTTTCCTCACAATTCTGCTTGGGTCGGGCATGATATACTGAAGGCTCCAAAAGTCAAAAAGGTCGCCCACCCTTTCGGTGAAACCATCCGGAAAGGGGCCTAGTTGATATACCCAGGGAGTCTCTTGTCTTAGAATCTGGATAGGTCCGATATAGGTACCCACCCAACCCTCAGTTTTCCAAGCACAACCTCCTAGGGGATAAAGTCTGACATATACAAAAGAGCCAATCTGCAACCCGTTTCGCACATCCCAACCCTCAAACGTAGCTCCTATATCTCCAGGGTTCTCCTCGGTATTGCCTTCCATAGACTCATCCTCAGTGTCTGACTCAATCAAAATAACCTCTGGGGGTTGTATATTGGTACAACTTCTTCAACTTCTTCAGACTCAGGTTCAGGCTCAAGTTCAGGATCAAGTTCAGGGTCAAGCTCAGGCTCAGATTCATAGTCTTCTATAGGCATCTCCACTTCTTCACTTGGGTTCGATTTTATGGATTCATAGTCTTCTATAGGCATCTCCACTTCTTCACTTGGGTCAGATTCTATGTCATAGTTTTCCACCGAATTTTCCTCGTTAGAGTTAATGTCTGATGACCCTGGCATCCTACAAATAAAAAGGTTCTAACTTAGTTAAGTCACCGAGAATTACAAATTATCTTAAGGTTTTCTTAATTGTAAAAATAATAAACTACTACCCATGGCCCAAAGGTTCAAACCTATGCTCTGCTACCAAGCTGTGACGCCCCAAATTTTTTTGAAACGCCGTAAGATTTAAATAACAATAACTTGCTAGATAAAGTTTTAATTACTAATTAGGAACTTTTAAGTTCTTACATAGTCAAAGTCCAACAACAAAATAAAACTACAAGTTCACACACAACGTCACAACATAGTTAAATCCTAATACAATGGATAACAGGATTTTATTTTGATAAGATCTTGACTCTAAGTCAGCCAAGGTTCGATATTGGCAGCCGCTCCAATTTCAACCTCAGTCCCTTCTTCGACATAATCTGGCATGAAACGCCAAGGCAACAAAATATATGCCATGAGTTTTGCAACACAGTAAGAAAACATAACCAACCTACCATTCTTTTTAAGAGAAAAATAATAAGATTCTAAACATGAGATAACAATGTAATTGTACACATAAATTACAACCATTAGAATAATTTCAGTAATTTTAATAAATTAGGTAACACTCAAAATCTCCCCAAAGAGATTTAACTTACCAATCACTAAGCATGGCAACGGTTAATTTGAAACCCTCCATTGGTCAAATATTTAAGTGTTATCAACCGTAACTACCAGGGATGCCCACGTCCGGAGTTATATACCCAAGTAGTGGCATCTGTGGTCTGCCCCAAGGAAACGGTCGGCCAGGGGTAAGTAACCTCCCTGTGTGCCACCTGCACATCCACGCTTATTCCAAAACCGAATACCGAAAAGGGTTCAAATAAGTCCCATGCCATCTTAGAGTTTCACAACACAATTTATGTGAGAATTCTCAGAAACCAGGGCTCATCCTGAACAACTGGTATTGACCATCAACCCTTAATTTCGTACACTCTTTAAAAACAATACTCACTCTAAACAACTGGCATTAACTGTCAATTGTTAACTTTATATATACCGTTATTCATTAATTCATAGATCAAACCCATAATCTAAAAATTTATCATGAAACTAGACTTCTCAAGTCTCATCTTTTAGTTAGAAATTACCATATTTGGCTTAGTATAGGATTTTGAATAAATTTTCAAATACAGAGTAAAATTTGTCTCACAGTTTCAGATTTAGTTAAAAATTTGTATAAATTTGTAGAAAGCTCAAAAATTGTTTCCAAAATTTCTGGATAAAGTAGACATCATTATCAACAACTTTGTAGAAGAAATCATCTCGAAATTTTGAGTATAAAATTGTCTAAAAATTCAGGCAAACATGCTGGCAGATTAAAAATAGATTATCTTCAACACAATTTCAGATTTAGTTAAAAATTTGTATAAATTCGTAGAAAGCTCCAAAAATTGTTACCAAAATTCCTGGATTAACTAGACATCATTATCAACAACTTTGTAGAAGAAATCATCTCAAAATTTGAGTATAAAATTATCTAAAAATTCGGGTAACAGGCTGACAGATTCAAACAGATTATTCTCAACACAGTTTCAGATCTAGTTAAAAATTTGTATAAATTCGTAGAAAGCTCAAAAATTATTTCCAAACATTTCTAGACAAACTAAATATCATTATCAATAACTTTGTAGAAGAAATCATCTCGAAATTTTGAGTATAAAATTATCTAAAAATTCGGGTAACAGGCTGGCAGATTCAAACAGATTATTCTCAACACAGTTTCAGATCTAGTTAAAAATTTGTATAAATTCGTAGAAAGCTCAAAATTATTTCCAAAAATTTATGGACAAGCTAGACATCATTATCAACAACTTTGTAGAAGAAATCATCTCGAAATTTGAGTATAAAATTATCTAAAAATTCGGGTAACAGGCTAGCAGATTCAAACAGATTATTCTCAACACAGTTTCAGATCTAGTTAAAAATTTGTATAAATTCGTAGAAAGCTCAAAAATTATTTCCAAAAATTTCTGGACAAACTAAACATCATTATCAACAACTTTGTAGAAGAAATTATCTCGAAATTTTAAGTATAAAATTATCTAAAAATTCGGGTAACAGGCTGGCAGATTCAAACAGATTATTCTCAACACAGTTTCAGATCTAGTTAAAAATTCGTAGAAAGCTCAAAAATTATTTCCAAAAATTTCTGGACAAACTAGACATCATTATCAACAACTTTGTAAAAGAAATCATCTCAAAATTTTGAGTATAAAATTATCTAAAAATTCGGGTAACAGGCTGGCAGATTCAAAAGGATTATTCTCAACACAGTTTTAGACAATATATCAATTGTATATAATCTGAAACTTTCAATTATAAAAAAAAAAAATGAGAGGGTTGAGAGGGTTTTCTTACTTAGTAGTAGGATTGAAATGGGTGATGAAATGATAGAAGAATTTGCTTCCTAAACCTTCTTCTCTTCTTCTCCTTCTGCTGAATTCTTCTTCCTTATTTCTTCCTCACCCGTCCAAAGGAATACATGCATGCAAACACTAAAACCTATCCTTCTATGCATGACTATTATGTGCATTATATAGACCTCCGAGGCTAGCTCTCTCTCTCTCTCTTCCATTCCCTTTCTCCAAGTTCTAAGAATAAGCTTTCCCTAAATTTTATGGTTTCCTAAATTCTAAGAGATGGTGGGTTTGGTAGGAACTAGGGGTTGTTTGCCCACGGTTTGTCTATTTGTACATTTTTTTTTTATAACAATAATTATTGAACATCCACAACATTTTTATTTTTAATAGGGTCTTTGTTAGTGATAGAATTGGGTTAATTTAAAACTAATTAATTAATTTATTTATTTATTTTCTTTCAAGAATAATTTAAATATGGGTTTTCACAATATGTATTTAATTCATACCCATTCACATACGCACACCCTACATTAACATTCTAATTGGATGACAATACAACATTTCAAGACCAAAACATTCACTAAGTATGCCTGAAGAACTGTTTTTACTTCATTCAATAAACGTCAAAATTAATTATAACATTTTCACGTGTCATGACACTTCACTCGTGTTAGATTAACATGCCTTTTCTGAGTAGATACAATTTAATTCACATCATTCTTTAGTATGAATTTACTTATAAATCATGTAAACATAATCCAAATGACACAATACCATTGTGATTCAAAGCACCACAACACTGTTGGTTTATTACAAAAAATTAAAAAATGACAAACATGTGTTTATGGAGGTTAACGTCTTCAGCCCAAAACACAACATATAGCATAATGTGGCGCATACCATTTTATCAACTAATGTGACAATAAAAGCCATAATGTGAAGTGAGACAATTTCCGTGTAACACACCCCGAACACGAATGTGACAACATTTAATGGACATGTGCAACTTTGTGAATGTGCCGTTGTGTGAGACAATGCGACATATTCAAATTCAAACACGAACCAATTCTACCCAACACAAACCACAACCCGTAGGCGTATTATTCGTCCCGCATAACACAAATTTATAATGATATGGAAATTACTCCATCAAGTATTTCATAAATTAACACATAACTATACACACGTTTACAAAAATCATAGTAGAGTATGCAACGTGAACGTCAATAATGGGAGACATGCCAATTCGCTTAATAATGTCAAAATATAAACAAAACTAACCTACGTGAATATTGATGTACAACAAACTACAAACATGAACACGAACGTGATAACTTAAAATGTGCAAGTGAAACCACAACCACATCCCGATGTCGTGTTATGCGCATTATTCGACTAACTGTGACAATCAACTACCATTGTCCTAAATATTCACTTGCACATTCACACTTCAAACATATAATATTCTTCCCGCGAAATACAATTGACATTATAACGAAACTTACTTTAAACACCCCATTTTTTACCGCCCTTAAGACTTGGGTGCTACTGATTGTTTACTTGGTGATGAAAGGTGTGCAGTGCAAAGATTCGATTTCCTTGGCAAGGAGAGCGTCAAATCCCAACTTCACACCCCTTTTTGGACCAAAACCATTTTGACCAAAATGATTTTAGACCTTAAAACCCTCTCTTTCAAAACATATTTGAAAAAGAGTTCCTACGATGTTCCGAGGCTCGCATTTCGTTAAATGTTGCGTTTTTCGGTAAACCGAGTAAGGACAAAGTGAAAATGCATGAAAGAGAGGTGAACTCTTTGAAAAAATCTTCAAAACACCTTATTTATGGGTTTGGAGTTGAAGAAAAGAGGAGAGGAGAGAAGAAAACTAGTTGAGGAGAAGTTCGGCATGAATCCGGGTAGGATCGAAACTGAGCAATCTTCACTCAAATGAGCATATCTTTTTGCACAGTTGGAATTTTGATGTGAGTCTGCCACCATTGGAAAAAAGACTTCCAGGGCTTCAATTTAGGCTCAATAATGACATGCAAAGGAGTCCAGATGAAGGAATTATGTCCGGTTGAAGTCGAGCTCAAAAAGCAGATTTTTCTAGCCAACCAGAGGTGGAAGTTGCTGGCCATGAATGGGCTTTTCTGGCCATGTGCCGGCCATGAATGGCCTATGCCAACCCCCTACCGTCCAATAGTGATCCATGCCGGCCAACAATGATCATATGCCGGTCATCAATGAAGCAGTACCGGCCATTGATGCAAAAAGTCAGTTTTTTGCAGATATTTGTTCTCCAGCTGTTACAGCTGTCCCTTTTGGGATATTTTCGGCCAAGGATTGCATTCTTCTATATATAGAGAGCCTTCTCTATGGTTTTGGAGGTTAGAACAATTGAGGAAGAAGTTTGGGAGCCTCCCTCTCTATAATTCTCTCTCTAGATTTCTTTCTCTCTAAAAGCTTTGTGCTCAGAAGTTTGCATACATCAAACTTTAACCTATCAACCCTTAATCAAAGTTGTTGATCTTTGGGCTGAGGTTGCTTGAGGCTCTCTTGGAACTCCTTAAGGTGGTTTTGACTTGGTTTTGTGCCTCAAAGTGTGCTTAGCTTCAAGAGGTATAACTATCACCCTTTAAGCTTGTTTTCATACTTGTTTTTGCCATCCTTTTGTGCTAGTTTTGGGGTAGTTTTGACTAAAAAAACTCTGTTTTTCAACCCTAAAAATGGTAGTTTGAGTCTATTTTGTGTTAGGGGGTTGTCTCTCCCTTTTGATCCTTAGCTTGTGTAGCTTTTTGTGCTATCTTTCATCACCTTTCAAACTAACTTTTTTGGCCTTTTAACCACTGAATTCCAGGGGAATTTCAGTGGTGAAAACCATGTTTTGAGGTCCAAAATAGGAGGGGGTGGCCTCCCCTCCTTGTGTCTTCTTTGCAAGTGTAGATGGCCTAACTTGTGAGCATGTATTTCTCCATTTTTGTAGCTTAATTCAAGCATGTTTTAGGCTCTATTTTGACATGTTTCAACTCTATTTTTGGCTGGTTAAGTCACTTGTTGCTTGCTTCTTACACTTGTAGTGTAATTTTGCTCACTAGCTTAGCATGCCTAATGAGTTAGCCCATTATTCTAGCTTGTGTTAGCTTGATTCCCGCACATTTTAGCTACTGTTTCAACATGCTTTAAATCTATTTGGAGTCGGTTAAGTCCTTCGAGGCTTGGTTTGCATGGCTATAGTGTAACGGTCTTCACTAGTTCATTGCTTTGAGGCCTTGAGCATAAAGTGTTTGAGTTATTTGCATGTTATAGTCTCATCTTGCATGTAATTTCAGCACCATAACCTCTGTCATGTGCGCATGTATTCCACTCTTTCATTGCTTTTGAGAGTTGTGCCTTGAGCCTTGTTTGTGAGCCAACATGCGAACATGCTTTTCTACCCTTTTGTGCTACCATCTCAGCATGTTTTGGCCTCTGTTTTGGCATGTTTAAGCTCTGTCCAGAGCTGGTTTGGTCAATTGTGCTTAGTATTGCATACCTCTAGTGTGATGCTCTTCACTAATTTTATGCTCTTAGCTTTGGAACATGTTGTGCATGTGTTCCTTGCATGTTTTAGCATTATTTGGCATGCCATTTCAACACTAAAAAAGTCTGCAACCTCCTTCATTTCTTCATTTTTCTATTTGTTTTGAGGGATAGTTAACCTTAGGTTGTGTTTAAGCATGAGATAGAGCTTGTGCTCAATAGCTTTAAACCTCTTTTGAGGGTTCCTCCTAGTCAAAGGCATGATCTCTCTCATGTCTTAAATCATCCTTTGGTTAACCCTCTCTCTCATTAGAGCACAATCAATTGGACTTAACCGGCTAAAGAATGGCTTGGTAATGCTAAAATGAGTAAATAAAATGAACCAAGTAAAATAAGGCCAAGATAAGCATGTTGTTTGCATTGCATTGTGTTCAATCGGACGTTATATTGAACACAAGGTAGATTGGCCCATTTCATACTCAAAGTGATGAAAATGAGCCAATCTTCCTTTGTCTTCATTGTCCTTGATCATGCATGATAGGGTAGTGGTCCTAGAGTCTTGTTTTGTGCATTTATTGAATGTATACAAGTTGGATCTTTGGCCATCATGCATTCAAAATGCTTGATTGGTGGTCTTGGATTCAATAGTGCAACTCCTTTGATGTTTTAAGATGATAAGGAGAAGTATAGTACAAACATACCCTTGGGAGACCCTCCATTTTCCTCTGGTTTGAGCTCTGTTGCAGAATAGTGATACAGCACACCAGTGGCCGATATTACCTCACAGATGGCCGGCACTGCTTCATGTTTGGTCGACAGTACACATCTTTGGACGGCAAGTGGCCGGCAGCAAGCTCCCATGGCCAGCAGGCCACTGGTGCCTTCCTCAGCATTGGTTTGGTAAGGTGGAGCAGAAAGTTCTTGGAGACACCCTGCAAACAGAGCCTCTCAAGAGCAAACCAGTGGGCTTTTCAGGGCGAGAAACCGAATGCATGCATGTTCAACTTTCTGAAGCAGAAATGAAGAAGTGTAATTTAATGCTTTACTTGTTAGTTAGCATTGGTTTTGTAATTTGATTAAGTAGTTCCCTAATTGATTAAGTGTTGTAATAATTAAGTAGCTTAGTTTAGCTATTTCTTTATTGTTTTGTAATAATTAGTAAGTACTTTACTAGTTATTAGATTGGTTTGTAATAATTAGTCTAATTAGTTTAATTAGATTAGTTAAGTTGATTAGCTTAGCTTAGATTAGCTTAGCTTATTCATTCGGACCCTCCTTCGAGAGGGCACAATGTTGTAATAAGCGTGCGTGCGTATGTGCATGTTTTCCAACCCCACGTCTTTCTCCCTTTTACTTAACCACTTTCGACGGTTAGTTTTAGGGCACGTTTTGATTAGTATACCTTATACTTTGCATGTTTGCATAATTCATTTTGTATTGCATGCACCGGGCTCGACGCATCATTCAAACTGCATCGTATTTCAATACTTATTTAAATACATGTATTAAATCGTTGCATTCATATGCCACCTTAGATAGCCAAGCCTATTTAGTTGCATTATTGCATGTGTTGTATTAGGCATCTTGTATAGTTAGGATCATGCATATTTCTAACTAGCTTTTGTTGTGGCTCGGAGTACACTGTAAGTGTTACGTTTTAGCATACTTGCATGAGTGTGAGTGTTGCCATGATCACATGCTTGCCATTTGCTTATGTGATTAACTGTATGAATGTCTGTGGTTGAAGGCTTTGTTGCTTGAATTGGAACAATTCGATGATTGTGAGTTTTAAGCCCACTTTGTGAAGTGGCAAAATCATGTTTTGAAACCCATTGGTTTGGTGGCAAATCCGCACTTTAGCCTACTTGCGAGTGGCACTTTCAAACCATTTTAAAAAACAAACATGAGTCGATTTGTTCCAAGTCTTGCGACTTACTCTATACTTGTATGTGTGCGCCACATAGTAAAGTTAGATTAATAATCGGATAAGAACACATGAGGTTTATAAAACAACATATCATGTTTAGTAGAGGCTGATCCTTTGATCGGGTGAGCGGGGGTGCTCATTTCAAGACCTTCCCCTCTCGTACCCAAGTTCCCGAGCCGAGGCAACTTTGGTGATGACGGACACGTGGCCTTTGGCAAGAGTCAAGGTTTCCTAAATTTCCCAAAAATAAAATATTTAGGTGGTGACTCTGTAATCTGGCAAATAGTCCAGTTTTGGCATTATTTGATTCAAAATCGATTTTCCAAAATGATTTGCCGGATTGGACTCTTTGGTGTTTATCAGTCTCACATTGCACTTTGTGAGATTAGATTCAGAACCGTGATAGGAGTCCGAACTGTAGTAAGACCAATTCGCACCTCTCCAAAAGGGGGGGCGCGCAAAGAAAGTCAGGTCTACACTTACCTTCACACAATTCACAAATTAATAAGTAATTATGCACCCACATACCCAGACATGCTAACAAATGTGATTGTGAAGTACTCAATGTAACCATGAATAATGTCACGCATGCCGATTAATGCAATAATGTGAACAAAAAAATAAACGAAAATGTGCTACGTAAATCTTGACAACCAAACCACTACGAACACGAACGTGACATCTTCAAATGGTGACATGAAACCACAACCACACTCGCAAATCATGTTACTTGCATTGTTTGACTCCTTGTGACAATGTACAAACAGTGTTCCTCGAATATCTAGACACATTCACAAACCTTAAAGTACATCAAAATAGGATGTGGCACCAGCTATGTTCGACAACTTACTTTTTTTACTGAATGCAAACAACCAAACGACACCATACCACAACGTGGCACTATACACATAGTCCAACTTACATGTGCTGCCACTCACATTAAATAGCAATTTACCATTGGGTCACAATCACATTCAAAAACTGTACAACACATAACACAAGGACGCGGCACCATTCACATCCAACAACTTATTTTTTTAAGTTAATGTGCACAACTAAACAACATCGTACCATAACGTGAACCCCCCAAAAACAGTCTACTCAACACAATACTTTGCATGGTTCAAAAAAAAAAAGCCAATAGACCACGTACCAGGCAATACAACAACGAATCAAGCACAAAACACCCATATTGGACAACCCGCCGAACCCCCATCCTACAACACCAACAACTAAGTCACATAACACACAATCGACAACCCCCACATATATACTATCTTCAAATCGAGAACTATGAAATCCTTTATTCCTCATAAAACTCACAAAACATACAACTACCGTTACATATTATGACTAAAGTTAACCGAAATTATCAAAAACCCCATATTCACATAACCATAGTTCTAGGTTGTTAATCAAAATCAAATGAATGAACATTGCAAAACAGGGGGCAAGCCATACTTACGTTTTGGAGCCATCATTCCTCCTCGTTCGCCGGAAACGGTATTTCATTAGCACCTTCCCGTCGAACGTAGCGGTCGAATCGTGCCCCTTTTCCTCTTGATGGTGGGTTTCGAAATGTTCTCAAATGAATCAGCCGTTCACATTAGAATAGAGCTACAAAACATATCTAATTTTTTTTGTTTCCTAAAATTTTGCCTAAATGAACCTGCAATTTCCACATATCACGTGTATTTTGAATTTCAAATTCACATCCATATGGATATGATCTATGGTAACATTCAATTTCTTATATATGGTTTTGGTATTATTTATGATATTAACAACTACTATTAAGGGTAAATGTGTCAACTAACTTCTCACAGGACATATGGGAATATAAGTTTTTACTTAGAACCATATGTAACATAAGTCTCCTAAATAGGATTTATAAATAATTTTCCCTAAAAGAAAATGATATAATTTTATCTTTTCTGAGTCATAATTAAAATTAAAAATATATATATAACCAAATACAAAAAAAATCATAACTAAAGATCTCAAAATAATGTTAAAACTAAAGAAAAAAAATTAGTCATTAAAGAAGAAAATGACTTAATTAATTATATATATGGTATGAAGTGTGTATAATATAATTCTCCTTTATTCCAACCCATTATTTTTGAGATTTTTCGTAAAAAAAATTTGAAATCCATAACTTTTAGGATAAATTACATGCACAAGGTTTTAAAAAAAAAAGAAAAAGGAAGAGGTTTGAGCATCTTGTTAGGTCTCTGTGGGCCTATCACGAAGCCCACATCAATGTTTCGAACTGTTTAATGTGTACAGCTCATTGAGTATTTCATCCTTGTAAAAAATCAATTTCAATGTGTGGGCCTATCACATTTGTGTTAACAATTTATTTTTAAAATCATAATTACCGTTAATACAAATTTGATCTGATCAAGTGGTTATCGATATCTAATCAACTTAATTTTTTGTAAAGTTGAAGTACTCAATTAATCCTAAATATTACACAGTTCAAATCATCGACGTGGACTCTATGGTGGGCCTACAGAGCCCAACAATACGTTCTAGTTTGATTTCATATTAGAGACAGGCCTGGGCCCAAAAAAAGGGAAAATTACACCTTAGAGGGGTTTTCAAAAAATATTTATAGAATAATGAAATTTTTTATAAATTTAATTTTTATTGTTTATAATGTTTATTAGTGAGTTAAATTTTTTTATAAAAAAAAAAAATAGACTGAGGTGTAAATTTTCCTAAAAAAATACAATTATTCACAGTGAAATAAATATATATCTTAATAAAAATAATATGATAGCATTAATAATTTTTAGGAAAATTATCAGAAAGTCCTATGTACCAAACTGTTACTCTTTATGGTCCTAAATTTAATCTTTTGGATTGGCAAGTCCTATTTTACACATTTGGTAGACAACCAAGTCCCATTTCAAATTATGTGAGGTGTGGGGAGACTGATTTGTCCTTTTTTGTTATGGCATGTACGTGTATCATGGGATTCATTGAATATTTTGTGGGATACGTTGCTCTGTCACGTTGGCAAGTTGGATCCTATGTTTTGGGGTGTGATAATTTCGTGGGTCGGGCTAAAGGCTTATTGTGAGTTAGCAAAGTAGGGTTTTATTGTCTTCTTCCTGGTGGTGAGAGCTGTGTGCAGTCGTCAACATTGGTTATCATTGCAGGTACATAATACGTTTATATCTTTTTCATAGTTAACACGCCATTGCCCTGCAGATGACGTGTGCCCATGACCACGTTTTTACGTCCTCCGCACTGTCCACATTTGTTATACTTATGTTTCATTGTGATGTATCTGCCTCAGATTTTTATCCCTCCCACACCGTTCTTGCGGGGTGAGAGGATGCAGATTTTTTTTAGTTCATTACTGTATTGATTTTGTTGGTACCTTTTTTGGTTTTGTTACATGTATAACATGTGTTTTCACCCATGTCAGTGTGTGCTCGACGGTATAGAAGGGAGTTTGATGTTGTTGTGTTCTTATCGTAACATTAACGCAGCCTACAATCTCCGGGATCATGGCACGTTTGCCGAATTAGTTGATTTTCTGTGTTCCAAGTTCAGCGGGATAGGTCCCCATAATGTGGGATTGTCGTACAACATTCCAGGTTTGAACAGTTTCACTTTACAAGATGATGTTGATTTGGAAAACCTTGGTAGTCTTGCCCGATCGTTCGGGTTGCAACACGTTTGTGTGTTGGTTGATCAGCATGGAAGGTTGGATAGTGTAAATGCGGCCACCGAACAACATAATATGCAACCCAACCCGGTGTCCGGAATAATCGTTAATGACCAAGGACAAAGTGATGACGAGGTTGATTTGTTGCCTGATTTCTACCCCCACAAAAACAAAGTACTACTGACTGAATCATGGGCGCGGGGGTTAACCCATGTCGGTCAATGCTTTGAGGGGGGTGCACACGAATTTCATACGGTTTTGTGCAAGTACGCCGTGGAGTTCGGGTTCAATTTCAGATATGTTAAGAACGATTCCGTACGAGTCACAACAGTCTGCTCCATGTTGGAGGATAAGGGATGCACGTGGTCTGTACATGCTCGGGTGTTGAAAGCGAATCAATTTTTCTACATTCGGAAATTGAACAGTGTGCATAGTTGCGGTGTATCCGTCCGGACATCAAATCATCCAAGGGTTGGATCTGATATGGTTGCTGACATTATCGCAGCTCGTGTTCGGGACAGACCACTCACACGTCCAACTGATGTCGTCTTAGATTTGAAAGATGATTATGGGTTGGACGTCAACTACCGAGTTGCGTGGTTAGGGGTTGAGAAGGCAAGGAGGGAATTGTTCGGCGCCCATTCCGTATCATTCGACCAATTGCGTTGGTATCGTGAAGCCGTCATGCAATACAATCCTGGGAGTTATGTTGACATTGATTACGATGAACACAACTACCGGTTCCGCCGTTTTTTTATTTCGTTCAAAGCATGCATTGATGGGTTTCGTCATTGTCGTCCATTACTTTTCCTCGACAAAACCTTCTTGAAAGGCAGGTTCAAAGGGTTTTTGCTAGCTGCCACAGCGAAAGACGGTAATCAAGGTGTGACCCATTTAAATTTCAAAACAATTTTCTTTTATGATTTGATATATTGTACACGCTACTCATATTCTCATCATTTATAATAGGTTTGTTCCCGCTTTCTTATGCCATTGTGGACTCTGAAAACAACGCGAATTGGGGTTGGTTCTTACAACATCTTGCCAACGTGGTACCCAGTGACAGGACACTCACGTTCGTGTTTGACCGAAACGTGGGACTTATGGAAGCAATGCCTACATTTTTTCCTACATCTCACCACGCATTCTGCCTCCAACATTTACAGAGAAATCTGCGAGACAAACTACGTTATGTGAACAGCATGCATCGGATTGGGCTTGTCAGCAAATTTCGTAAGTGTGCATACGCACCCACCATAACAACATTTAATCAAAAGGCCGACGACTTTCAAAAATCTGGAAAAGCCATTGCCATGAAATTCCTTGCGGATGCACATCCACAACACTGGGCGAACGCATTTTTCAGGTACAGATATTTCCGTTACGCGACGCAAACGTGAACATACCCAACAACAAACGAGCATGTTTCATTCTTTACATTTTTTCCCCTTCGGCTTTGCAGAGGTAGACGATACGGCGAAATGAGCTCCAACGCCGCCGAGTCATTCAACTCTTGGATTCGCGAAGCACGGAATTTACCAATTACCAGAATGGTTGACAGCATTAGAGGTCAGATTATGCGACAAATGGCGAAGCGGAGGGTGTCGGCCCACACATGGACTAGCGCAATTTGTCCCACAATGGAATCCCGGCTGGAAGAAGCTTACAACAAAAGTCGGTCATGGAAAGTGAGTCAGGCGAATAACGACGTGTACGAGGTCCATTCATTCCCATCTGTTATGGTGGACATTGCCAGCCGTACATGTTCGTGTTTCCAGTGGCAAATAAATGAGTTCCCATGTGCGCATGCTATTGTCGCAGTACGAAAAAGTGGGAAAAACCTTGACGACATAGTCGTACCTTGGACCATGTGTCCGAATACCGTCTGACGTATGCGCCCACCATCTACCCAATACCAACAGTTGAAAAACCACCATTCAACCCCACCGACTACGTCATTTACCCACCAAATGTCAAACGTCCGCCCGGGAGGCCGAAGAAGAAGAGAATACCGTCTAAAAGTGAGAATGTGCAACAAATACGGTGTGGAAGGTGTGGTCGTATGGGAAACCACAACAGGAAGACCTGCAAAGAACCTATTTAGACGTAATCCCAATATGTCAGACATCCCAATTTATATTTAGTACGTTTTAAGTGGTTGTGTACTTCGTGCATACCATTAAATAAGAATGTGATAGTCACATACAGTTTAGTATTTTAATAACTTATTACATGAATGTTTGTGTTCGCCTATAAGTACAACTGGTTTACAGTTTTTGTTATGTTTTATTTTTTTCTCAAATATATTCTACGTACCTTTGCTTAAGCCATATTTTAATTTTATCAAAGTTTTTGTTTTTCAACACATGAATGCAGACCCTCCCTACATGTACTGTGCGTGTAAGTTTACTTACATATAAACGTACACACAACGAAAAAATAACGAAACTCCTGTTCACACCACACACCCCCACATCAACATCACCACCGTCGACGCTAACTACTTATAATTTACCAAACGCATACTCATCATCGTACCACATATACATTAAGTGCAATAACATCATCCCACATTACACTAAACGCGTCAAGCAAATAGTCAGTCCCTTAAACTCATTGACACCTAGCTGATGTTCACTCAACACAATGGACTGGAACGTGTGGCTTATTTAACTAGTAAACCAATGTCAATCTGCTTTGGTTGACACATTATCCATCAACCAGTAACATTCTAGTTTCATACACTTGTATACCTTCGAGTCACACACAACTTTCTGTATCGTACATGACCTGCCATAATGCAAAAAACACACAAATATGTAACTTACGTACAACGTACATCCCACATAAAAACCGATGCCTCCCTAACTCCAATTAACAGTTACTAGAACACCCATTTACACCACACTCCCCCAAATTAACATCACCACTGCTGCGAATAACGAATTACAATACGCCACCCATGTACTCAAAGTCGTACGACATACACACTAACTCAAATAACAACATCCCACATCACTCTAAAACCCTGTCATACATATTTTCAACCCCTTCCACTCATTCACACCTGACTGATGTTCATGCATATCTCAGAGAAATAAAACAAGCAACATACTTTGCAGACAAGCACATCATTCATCACAATAAGCATACATTACACAGAATTGCAAGCAAAACATATCATAATATTTCCCCAAAAAATATTCCAGCTAACTTCAGACAGAATGCTGTGCACGCCCGTCACCCGTTAATTCACGACAAACCATCCACCACACTAAACTACCAATATGAACAAACCATAATCTGTGCTAAATAATATAATGTGCATAACCCAAAAGATAAACATCTGCGCATCATAGCGTACACAATCTGGAAAACCCACATTCTAGCTTCCTAATATTATACCCAAAAATAATTGTATGTGCCGCCCTACACACTGTGAACACGCCATATGTGCGTAACCCTCACTCAGTCCAAATCGTTCTTCAATCCACGCAGCGGGTCATTCACAAAAGACTTCACCATGATCGCCCACAACACACTGCAGTTGCCCCCATGTAGCGATCTTCTAACTTCCACATGGCGCACATACTGGCGCATCACAACACACACAATGATAGCACAGTCAAGCCTGTCCAATAATTTCACATCACATGTTATTAATGTCATAAGTACAAATGAAGACAATTCATGTACTGTACCAGGGTTTGTCGTTGAGAAAATTAAAATGTGCTTACGATTCGGGACGTTGTTGTGGACAGTCCGCAACTGACTCTAACGGCGGGTCATAGTCCCGGGTATCAATCGAGTCATTTCCAATGGTCTGCCTCTGCACCTCTGACATAATGTTTTTCTACACCACCGCATACATAAGTCAGCCAATACAGTTGTCATGTGGACACACACACCCATAATATTTAACATGTTCAAATCTTACCAGGAAAAGTGCCTCCATGTAATGTACGTCCACAATTTCGGTCATCGGCCTCATCGAGTTAAAATGCTTCCAACTCCCATCCTCAGTGTCATACACGACCAGCGTCCAGTGTGAGCCTTTGCAAAGCGGGAAATGTACGTAACGGAAGAGCTTAGTTGCACGCAGGTTGTCCAACACATACCTACTCCTTGACCGTACGTTGTTGTTCTTCATCATGTCCTGCATCACCATTCAAACATGTTACACATTATTACATCGCATAAACAAACATAACATTCACAGTCACAAACTTACTAGACATATACTACTGAAGAAATAAGATTTGTCTGCAGCATCAACGCCCTCATTTATCCTCTCCTGCTCAGCATTTAGCAGCACAGCATATGCATCGATCACTTGTGACATTTTCACATGTTGGATTATTGCATGGTTGGAAAAAAAAAACAATAAACATCAAACAGATTGAATAAATCCCCTTGTACGTAGCTTACATTCCCCCGTATCTCAGATTGACGCACAAGTGATTTCACATCGGTGAAATACACAGCAACACCATGACCCTGCCCGTCCCACATCACAGCACTGCATACAACACACAACACACGTCATCTCACAAAAAAACGTATTAGACTAGCAACGACAACCCTAAACACTTACTCCGTACATACCTATCACCATCCCTGTTGTACGCGTCGGTTATCTTCTTCTTCTCCGCAGCTGTCATCATTTTCCACACCGCATGTCTGTTGTTAATGTCAAATCCTGACTTCTTCTTTGGTTGTACATCAACATCGTCCACATCAATTACATCCATGCACCCAGTATTTCTGGCATTGTAGACTACATTACTCATGGATGAAGGAAGATGCACCATGGTCGATTTGCTCGTCTGCCCACCTACACCCACGCACTCAACCCCCGTCAGTCTAAACCCCTTCCTTTTTTTGCGTTTGACATCCCACATAAAAGAACTTTTTCCAACATTCAACCTACCACCTTCTGCCATGTTTGGACTGATAACTACCACCTCTGTTCCAGGCATTACACCATGCTGCATTTCACTAACACTGTTTGTTTGTTCCCTTACCGGCGTGACATCCCAAACTGGAACTGCATCCTCAGTCACTGCAAACACTCTGTTGGGGATGGCATTGTTTGTTAGGTCTGCACCATGTTCGTTTCCACTCAAACCATCATTCACGCCTTCTACATTCACGTCTACATGACGGAAAGCTTGTGTCATGTTATGGACTTCGCGCTTCGCAAGCTGATCCTCCAAAACATTGATTGCCCTTTGCAATTCAGCATTTTGAGTGTTGAGTTTCTTCACCTCATCGTCCTTTGCTTGCATCAAGCTTCCAAAACCTCCAACAAGATGCAACGTTTGCACCTCATTCGCCTGCCTCAGTCTGTCCACTTCTGCACGCAACTCTGAAATCACAATGTCTTTCTCGTTGATTTGCATTTCAAGCTCCACAATTTTCTCCGTAGCGTAGCAAACATGTATCCCAACATCCATTACGTGCTTGCCTGCGTTTCGTGGAACATCCCTGGTTGGTGTCTGAAAACGGACCGAAGACGAACCCCTTTCTATATTTCTACCATAAATTCCTCCGTCCACACCCTCCACATTACCATCCACTTCCATATCAACAAAATCATCCTCATGCACACCACCACCGAATTCCTCAATTGCATTTCCAACACTCCTACCGCAGTTTACCCAATCCACCTCAAACAACTTAACCTCATAGTCTTTCATCATCAATCGTCCAGCATTCACCTGTACACACAACATAACAAATATATGAACAATTATGAAATGATGTCCCTTATAATACAATCATAACTACAATTTACTATTACCTGAAAATCCACATGCCCTGATAGATTGACCCCACGTGCCGCTGTTACTAATGTGGCAACATCCCACTTCAAGAACCTGGGAAATGCGACTGTAGAATTCGGCGACATGATCGTTGAATGTTCACAAAGCCAGTACTGTACCCCACATCACACACAACAAACAATAAGATCCATATTAGCTACATCACTACACCACGTACAACATATAATAAATCACTTGCAATTAATGGCACACCCACAGGAAAAAAAAAAGAAGCAAACTTACAATCAATGCGACGACACATCCGGTGACTTTTTCAGGTGTTCGATAAAATTCCTTCACCGAACTCATCAACGAGCTACGTATTGCCCCCGTCCAATCGTAGGTTTTCATGGCATCCAAATTATCCACATACCGAATTAGAGCCCAGCTTATTGTTTCCCCAGAATTTGAGAAGAATAATTTCCCACAAGCATATAAACATAGCAACTTCACAGTGTCTTCCACATCACAAGCAGTGCTGCCCTCCACAGCTTCGACTAGTAAGGTCCGTATCGATTTCGAGGTTATTCGACTAGTGTTAATATACCTACGTTGTACGAAATCTGACAGTGGCTTAGGTCAGGGGGTCAAATCAAGGCAACCAAACCCACATTGTATCCCAAATATTAATTTGATGTCTTCATCGCTTACGCACACGCTTCGTCCTCCAATGCGAAACATCCTGTCCCGCGCATTGTACGCCCGGATGATATTTACCACCAAGTCGTCCCCTTTGCGGAAGTCTGCGTGGTCAAGTTGATTTACCAAAATTGCTTCAAACATCAACCAGAACGGTGTTTTCTTAAGGTGCACAAGGTGTTCATCTCGCAGATTCAGCACGTACACTAACTTCACAATGCCTGCAATGTTCGACCGGAAGTTGAGCCTCGTACGGTTAAGCTTCGGTGTCACACTTGGACGATTAACAATTTTTGTCTGCTTGAACAAGATCTGTCCTTGTCTACGTACCGCAAGTTCGTTTGCCATTGTTTTGCTAGCTGCATCTTGACGTTTACGCTCACATGAACGCGTCTATGGACTGTTTGTCCTCCTACCACATGCATTTAAAAAATCAATTCAAATATCAGTTTCAAAAGCATAACTTTCAAAACAAAAAAGTTTCGTAACTACCTTACAATATTATACCACGTCAAGACCACACACACAGGGTTTACAACAAAAAAACTCTTCACAGTAGCAAGTACTTATTAAAAAAAAAAACATTTGAGTAACCCCGTCCAACCAGTAACAATAACAACATTACGATATTTTCACATAACAATTAAAGTTTGACTACATAATGTACGGAAATTACATATCACACAGTCATAACGGAATGGACATACCAACACCAACCTAACGTAACACATTGTATTTTCAAAATGCCCACATGCAAATAACGACGTAACCCCACAACATTTTTCCCTTCACATGAGTACAAATTTAATGTGTGACGACAATCCCTCACCGTTCCAACCAACGCAACATTGACAACCACACAACTACGTAGACTGATGCCCAACACACATCTCAAAGACAGTAAAACATTTTAACTACAACCACATCAAAAAAAATTGGAAGGCCCAAATACACACACACTACATTATCAACACACCCCACCACTCTCAGCGTTTTAATAGGAAATACAGTTGGTCTTTATGATTGCGACACCACACACCTACCCACGTAAACAACTACGCACTACAACCTTCTGATTTTGCCCAACATAATTAGCACTTAAACATGTCATACATAACATATATCAACAACCACAACGGTAGAATCCACTCATCGTCGATGACTGTGAAAAAGTTTTGTAAACACAAATCAGAACATAAATTCTGTAAACGAAATCATGTAATTAAGTTTACCAGTCATCGTTGACGAGTGTGTGTAAGATACTCCTCCGCCGTAATATTCCCGTAAACGTCGCACGGTCGTCACGTCGCACCACTCTTTAGGGTTTATCCCAAACCAAAGACTGCAGAGACAACAAAACGAATCCAGACGCAACGTTTTCAATCTCCAAATCTTTGTAAAGCCACACCAAATCTATAACGTGGGTTACGATTGACTGAATTTGAATTTCAAACCACCAATTTTCGCCCCTCAATTTTAGGGCAATATTCATTTACATACCAAATTGAGTGGTGTTTCCAATTTGGGGGATTTGAAACGTTAACGGGTCGGGCCACGTGGGTCTAATTCCCATATTGCAAAATCCATCAATGTGACACCCAACCACATTCATCCGTTACATTAGTGACACCCCCACACAGGTTTGAACTTAATGGCATTATAGTCATTCAATGTACATGAGGACCAAATGGTGCATAAGAAAATATTTGGGACCATCCACACCATAAGTTCAAAAAAGGGGATTTACCAGTCAATTCCCGTTAATTTTTTCATTTATACACGACTAAAGAATTATTAATAAAAAATACTTTAAATGTTATATTAATTAAATTTTTAAAAAATTAATATAATTATTTTAAATATATAAAAATTAGAAGAAAAAAAATTAGTAAAACATCTCTTTCTAACTTTGTGTAGTAGGAGAGGTTTAAGATATTTTTTTTATTAGCTAAGGTCCCTCGATGAAATCATACTAGAGAAATTTTGAAATTTCTTTGTGATCATATCAGCGAAATTTCTTTGTGAAAATTGCAATTTCTCTGTGTCGAGACCAGTCGGACGAAATTTTTCTAAGTCAAATTTTCTTTGTGAAAATATTAAGAGAACTTAACTACTATGAAAATATCGTGTATCCTTTTGTGGGAGTCGGATATTGTTGGTGTACGTGCAATAAAGCCGAATGACGGTATGAGGACAGTCAAGGATAAATAAACGGACAGTCGGACCAAAGAACCAGTTGAACAAAAGCCGAATAAATAAACGTGCAATGGATTGAGGGTGGGCCCGACCCTGAGGCCCAAAAGAAAAATATAAATAGAGGAGCATCAGCCAAAGAAAGGTATGTGAGAACAAGTAAGATTAACTTGAGATACAAGCTACCAAGAGAGTATACATTGACTTATCCGTCAGACTGTTAATTCCGGCACCCCCGACTGGAGTGCTCATTCCTTTTCATGTGACTAGCTGAGAATCAAGAGCGTCTTACATGATCCAGAGAGTATTTCCAAATCACTTTTCCACAATTGGCACCGTCTGTAGGAATACTCCAGCACATCCATGGCGGGCATGACGGAAGATCCTCCGGAAGTCGCTAACGACCTTATGCCACGAGATGATACCACTCCGAGTAACATGCTTGGGCCAGAGAATATTACCGTACGAAGGGCCTTGAACTTCGACTCAGTTACCCAGACCTCACCCTCGACTTCAGCACATGAGACAATGCAAGCGATTATGGATCAAGCAAAGCAAAACGAACAAAGGTTGGAAAACATAATGGCTAAGAACGAGCGCCTTCAACAGGATTTGGCCTTGGCGGTGGCAAAATCCTAACAGGCCACGCGCCAAGATTCGGGATGACCTCTGAGAAAGAATGGCCGACGACCTCAAGCTCGGCGACATGATAGTGGCAGTGATTCTGACTCATCATCCCCCGAATCCAAAAAGAAGGGACGAGTCGAAGTCTCCAGTTCTTCTGAAGGCAGTCCGCATACACAGAATAAGCGAAAAAGAAATGATTCAGACGAAGAGGATCAACATGACCCATTTGTGCGACGGATCGCAAGGGCAGTGCTACCCAAAAAGTTCAAAGCTCCATCGTTCACCCTATACGATGGAAAAACAGATCCCACTGATCACATTCGTCATTATAAGCAAGCCATGACGCTTCATGCAGACGACGAGGCCCTCATGTGTCGAATATTTCCGAGCAGTTTGGGACCATTGGCCGTCAGATGGTATTATAAATTGGAACCGGTATCGATTAAGAGCTTCCATCAACTCCAAAAATTCTTCAGGGCAAGGTTCATCACCAATGAGGTCCAGCCGAAGCAGGCCGATTCTCTCTGAGCAATGCAAATCCAACCAGGGGAAATCCTACGTGCGTATTCGGCGCGCTATTGGGAATGCTTTAATCTAGTAGATGATGCCTGCAATGACTCCATGGCCATCACGGCCTTTAAAATGGGATTGCATCCCGATAGTGCCCTCTGCAGCTCCTTGACTAGAAGGCCCCCCAAAATAGTCTGGTCGCTAATGAAGAAAGTCGAGGAATACTGCAAAGTGGAAGATGACGCCCTGCGGGTCAAAACCGAGCGTAAGGCCAACAAGGCGGCCCTGTCTGAAATCGTTCAGCCGATAAATTCTGTACCATCGCGGAGCCCTGAACCACAAAATTGGGTTAAACGAGACAAAAGATGAGATTCGCGCCGATCAAATGATCAATGTTCACATCAAGCTAATGAACAATTTCAAGTGGATAGCAGGCACATAAGGCGCGCAGACAAGAAATATACGGAGTTGTCGGAGCCGATTAGCACGGTTATATCTGAAGTTCAACACCTTGCATTCTTTAAATGGCCACCAAAGATGGTGGGACCTTTCGACACGATGAGACGGGATAGGCGATGTGAATATCACAAAGACCATGGTCATGATATCAATAGTTATTATGCGTTGAAGGATCACCTTGAGGAGTTGGTACAAGACGGTCGGCTTAAGCAACACGTCCGAAAGAACAACTCAACCAAAACAGTTGCTTTACGGCAGAATTCACCTCCACTCGGCATAATCCATATGATATACAGCTTGCCGACGGCATCCGCGGTACATACAATTTAGTCGCATCCTAACCACCAAAAACAAATCACACCAGGGAAACGGCCCCATGAAGCTGCGAATATTCATTTCGATGATTCTGATTTGGTCGGCATAACGCTCCCCCACAAGGATCCCTTGGTCATCGAACTACGCGTAAACCGATTCACCATTGAACATCTTCTCATTGACCAGGGGAGTACTTCGGAAGTTATGTACTACAAGACCTTCGTCAAACTCGGCTTCACTGAATCAGACCTGTCTCCAGCTCATTATCTGTTATTCGGCTTCAACGCTAATCCGGAATATCCGTTGGGCAAAATCACACTACCAGTTCGGGCGGGCTCCTGATCAGTGGATGTAGAATTTTTGGTTGTCAAGCTTCCTTCGCCGTATAATCTCATCATGGGACGAACTTGGCTGCATACCATGCAGGCTATGCCAAGCACCTATCATCAACTACTTCGCTTTCCGACTGAACGCGACATTGAGCAAATTCGAGGTTCCCAAAAATCGGCGCAGGCATGTTACCTTCTTGCGGCAAAGACACCAAGAGAGCTGGAAGTGAATTCGATTGAGGTGCCGGATTGAGAGAGCCTCGACGATGTTGGGCGGCTCCCAAGTGAAAAGGCAACCGAAGCCCTGGATTGCGTTGAAATTGATGGGAATCCTGACAAGTTCTTCATGGTCGGCGCTTCCCTGAGTAAAGTCGACAGGCAAGAGCTAATTTCCTTCTTACTCGGCAACCTTGATGTATTTGCATGGTCACCATATGAGATGCCGGGGGTGGATCCATCTGTGTCTCAACACCGTTTAAATGTTGATCCCAAATGTAAGCCGATTATTCAGAAAAGCTGGAGGTCAGCCGCGGAACACACTGCTGCCGTTGTTGAAGAAGTTGACCGGTTACTTGATGCCGGGGCAATCCACGAAGTAACCTATCTTACATGGCTGTCGAATACTGTGGTTGTAAAGAAGAAAAATGGAACTTGGCGTGTTTGTGTGGATTTCACAGATTTAAACAAAGCTTGTCCCAAGGATTGTTTTCCCCTCCCCAGAATAGACCAACTCGTAGATGCAACGGCACATCATCAACGTATGAGCTTCCTGGATGCTTACAGAGGCTACCATCAAATTGCCATGCATCAGGAGGACCAAGACAAAACTGCATTTCTCACCCCAAAAGGAACCTATTGCTATAAGGTTATGCCTTTCGGGCTGAAGAATGCGGGGTTAACCTACCAAAGACTAGTCACTGTCATGTTCAAGGAGCAACTCGGCCGTACTATGGAAGTGTACATCGATGATATGGTGGTCAAGTCCAAAGAAGAGCAAACTCATCTAGCTGATTTGGAAGAGACATTCGACATTCTTCGCAAATACAAAATGAAGTTGAACGCTTCCAAATGTGCCTTCGGCATCAAATCCGGAAAATTCTTTAGCTACATTGTTAACCACTGCAGAATCGAAGCCAACCCGAGGCAAATCACAGCAATCCTAGAACTCGGCTCTCCTCGGTCGGTCAAAGAGGTTCAGAAGCTGATGGGAATGGCCGCCGCACTCAACAGATTCATCAGTCGTTCCGCAGATCGCTGCCGGCAAATCTTTCATACCCTTCGGCAGGGCAAAGCTTTTGAATGGACCCCCAAGTGCGAAGCCGCTTTGGACGGTTTGAAGACTTACCTGCGATCAGTTCCACTATTGATAACACCTTCGGCAGGTGATCCGCTCATTTAATATCTGGCAGTTTCCGACCGAGCCGTTAGCGCCGTACTGTTAAAGGAAGAATTAGGGGAGCAGCGGCCAGTTTATTATGTGAGCAAAGCAATGGTTGACGCCGAAATACGTTACCTTCCATTGGAAAAACTCGTCCTTGCTCTCGTCATGGCAGCAAGAAAACTGATGCATTATTTTCAGGGGCATACTATTAGGGTACTAACGGACTACCCCCTCTGCTCAGTACTCCGTAGTGCAGAAGCATCAGGGCGCGTTCCAAAATGGGCTCTCGAACTCGGCCAGTATGATATTCAATTTCTGCCCAGAACCTCAATCGAGGGGCAAGTGCTCGCCAACTTTATGGTCGAATTCACTGGATGTCTTGCCGACTTTAAGTCTAATCAAATTCAACCTAAGCCGGCCTGGAGAATTTACGTTGGGGACATTTGGCAGTTCTATAGTGACGGATCATCCAACCAACGTGGCAGTGGGACGGGCGTAGTGATCATGGCTCCCGACGGGGCAATAATCGAGCAGGCTATCAAACTGGGCTTCGAAGCATCGAACAATGAGGCCGAATACGAAGCATTGCTAACCGGCTTACGGAACGCACATCTCCTTGGTGCTCGGCGTCTGCTTGTCTTCTGCGACTCAAAACTAGTCATCAACCAATTGAAGGGGGAATACGCAGCCAAAAATGACCGTATGGCAACTTACATGAAAACGGCGAATTCTTTGCTGGCAAAATTCGACCATCATGAATTAAATCAAATAACCCAGTAAATCAAATAACCCGGGAACAGAACATACATATAGATACCTTGGCTTGCCTAGCCTCCGCCATCAACTCAGAAATTAAGCAGACAATTGAAGTAGGATTCATTCCAGAGCCGAGCATTGCCCCCTCAGAGTCAATTAAAATCAATATCGTAGAATCAGGTCCAAGTTGGATGGACCCTATCACTGCATTTCTATCTTCCGAACAGCTTCTGATGGACAAGAAAGAAGCACACAAACTGCGAAACAAAGCCCTGCGATATTACTTAGATCCGCAAGGAAAGCTCTACAAAAAATCCCTTTCTGGCCCATACCTAGAATGTGTTCATCCGGATAAAGTCGAAGAACTCTTGACCGAAATACACGAAGGTAGTTGCGGTGCCCATTCTGGTGGGCGTTCTTTGGCTCATCGAGCTGTAACACAAGGGTACTACTGGCCGACCATGAGATCTGATGCCGAGTGTTACGTCAAGAAATGTGAACAGTGCCAGAAGTTTTCCCCTTTAACTCATTTGTCTGCCGAGGAGTTAAGCTCAATCACCAGTCCTTGGCCATTCGCTCAATGGGGGCTTGATATCATCGGACCATTGCCATGAGCCCCAGGTAACAAGCGATTCTTAATTGTCGCGATAGATTACTTCACAAAATGGGTCGAAGCGGAGGCACTAACACACATTTAAGATTCTGATGTTAGGCGTTTTGTATGGAAAAATATCATAACACGATTCGGCATTCCAAGAGCACTCATTTCAGACAACGGCACCCAGTTTGATGCTGGCATATACCGAGAATTGTGCAGCACGTATGGTATTCGGTCCTATTTCTCCACCCTGGCTTATCCACAGAGCAATGGTCAAGCTGAAGCCTCCAATAAAGCCATCTTGGATGGCATTAAGAAGAGGTTGGAGAATGCTAAAGGCAGATGGGTCGAAGAATTGCCCAGTGTGTTGTGGGCTCATCGCACTACTCCAAAGCGATCCACTGGGGAAACATCGTTTGCTTTATGCTTCGGAACCCAGGCAATCATCCCCCTGGAGATCGGCCTCCCAACCTTGAAATCGAAATTTTTTGATATGCACCGAAATGACATGATGTTAGCCTTGGATTTGACTCTGATTGAAGAACGATGAGACCGAGCCCTTGCATCCATGGCACAGTACCAGTAACAACTCGCTAAGTCGTATAATCAACGTGTTCAGCTACGCCGTTATAGACCAGGAGAATTGGTCCTCAAGAAAGTACTTCCCACTGCCAGGAATCCGGCTAACGGAAAACTAGGTCCTAACTGGGACGGCCCCTATCAGATTGATTCAATCGCAGGAACAGAGGCATTTCGGCTCAAAGACATGGATGGAAGAAGCTTACCACGCCCATGGAACTCCACATACTTGCGCAAGTTTTATCATTAACTTGTACAGCATGACAGCCTGTTTTGATTTTACGCCATATGTATCTTTGTTTTTTCAATATAATGTCCTCTTTCCCAGTGAGTTCTGATTGTTTGAAAAAACCTCCGGATTCGAAGCGCCCTTCGTAAATGACACAATTGGCCAACACAAAAAGCCTCCGAATTCGGAGTGCCCTTCGTGAATGACACGATCGGCCAACACAAAAAGCCTCCGGATTCGGAGCGCCCTTCGTGAATGACACGTTTGGGCCGAATAAAGCCTCCGAATTCGGAGCGCCCTTCGTGAATGACACGATCGGCCAACACAAAAAGCCTCCAGATTCGGAGCGCCCTTCGTGAATGACACGATTGGCCAACACAAAATGCCTCCGAATTCGGAGCGCCCTTCGTGAATGACACGATCACGATTGGCCAACACATAAAGCCTCCGAATTCAGAGTGCTCTTCGTGAATGACACGATCGGCCAACACAAAAAGTCTCCGGATTCGAAGCGCCCTTCGTATATGACACAATTGGCCAACACAAAAAGCCTCCAAATTCGAAGCGCCCTTCGTGAATGACACGATCGGCCAACACAAAAAGTCTCCGAATTCGGAGCGCCCTTCGTGAATGACACGTTTGGGCCGAAAAAGGCCTCCGGATTCAGAGCGCCCTTCGTGAATGACACGATTGGCCAACACAAAAAGCCTCCGGATTCGGAGCACCCTTCGTGAATAACACGTTTGGACCAAATAAATCCTCCGAATTCGGAGCACCCTTCGTATATGACACGATTGGCCAACACAAAAAGCCTCTGAATTCGGAGCACCCTTCGTGGCAATCACTTTGGGCCGAATAAGCCTCTGAATTCGGAGCGCCCTTCGTGGAAATCACGATTGGCCAAAGACAATAAGCCTCCGAATTCGGCACTCTTTTCGTGAATATTATGATTAACAAGCATAAACGCAGTTGACGAAAAATGGAAGATGATCATAGCTGAATTTATAAACATAAATTGAAATAACATGCAAACATTTAAAATAATATGTTTCATTGAACTAATCGATAATACATAATTCGCTTCCGATATACGTTAGAGCGGTACAATATGTTCAGTTTTATTCGGCATCCCCCTCGTCATCGCTCTTCTCGACTTCGAAAGCCGCGAAGGGAAAATGATGACCCTGATATAACGGCAACACCGAATCAACGCCTGCTGCCCAGAGAGCCTCTGCGGCCTGGAGAGCCTTAATCCACCCGTGCTTAAATCCACGATTCTCGCATCGGCAGACCTCTTCGGCGAGCTTTTCCTTTGTCTTATCTATCCCCACTTTTCGGCCGGCATGGAAGCCTTGTTCATAAGCCCTAGTCTTTGCAGCCTCTATTGCGAACATGCTTGTCGTATCTCAATCGGCAATCGCATGACTTATAAGCCGTTGGGTCACCTTTTCTTTCATAATCGGGTTACCTTGGCAGGCCGATCGTGTCTCGGCAATTTTGACCTTCCTTAGCTCACGCTCGGCCTTCTCCGCGCGAGCTTCCAAGTTTCGAATGCGTTCATCCTTCTGCTCTATCTCCCGCCGCGCAGCACATAGACGTATGCCGATTTCATAGGCGGTATACAACCCTTTCACCGCTCCATGAATGCCCTCCCGAAACACTTTGAAATCAAGTCAACCAACCATCGACTGCTAGACTTCTGGTGGAAAAATCTGTCGAGCGAACTCGATTGCCACATTTGGGTCGTGAACAATTGAATCCGCTTCCGTCATCGGTTTGTTCCCCACAAAAATTGCAAAACTTAACAGGCGCGGCGTCACATTAGTTTCTCCTCTCGAGCGTGGTGGAGGGGAGTTACCCCGTTGCTATTTTTCCCTTCTAGGAGACCTACTTCGACGATGGAGGAACTGGCGTTTTTCACGCTCCCTCGACGTCCTACTCCCCGTGCGCATAGGCTCGCCACCTCAATTCATCTCTGCGTCCAACTCCACCAGTGTTCTCCTTTCTCCTCTGCTGTTGTAGAATAATCTTCTTGCCATCCGCAGTCGTCCACACTGCTCTTTAGTGGCTCTGAACACAATAATGGTCCCTTCGCGCACCCATCACCCACCCTATTTATTCCTTACGGGTGCAGTACCCCCGAGGCGACCCCATCAATGCTAAAATTTAAAAATTTTTGCCAAATTTGATCCGGCTATACTTGGCCAAATGTCGACCCAAGGTCGAGGCCTTGCGCCAATCAGGTTGTGTGCCCAGGCCACCCCATGAACTAATAACATTCGGCGTTCCAGTTCACGTATTCGCTAGAGCAAAGACAGATTCATTAATCTAATCGGCCAAGTGTCCAGGCCTGGCGCCGATCATCTCATGTGCCTCAGCCACTCCATGAACTAATAACATTCGGCGTTCCAGTTTACGCATTCGCTGGGGCAAGGGCAGATTCATTAAACTAATCGGCCAAACGTCGAGGCCTTGAGCTGATTTACTCGTTATTTTATCGAATATTCATGTACCTTTCCAAATTGTTAACTGCCGATTCGTTTATTTATTTGGCTAAATAGCAAAGACAAGCATAGGATTAATTGATTCGGTTAATTTATCGGGTGTTTAATTTACTCATATGCCGCAGACAAAAAAGCATAAGGAATTTTCATTAATAAATTGAAGACAAATAGTATATGCAGTAAACTGAAAAACATAGGAAATTTTCATTAATAAATTGAGTACAGATAGTAGTCATTTTACACATGAAAATTACCTTACATTTAAACTTCCAATCGAAGTAAAGAAATGAAAATCTACTAACAAAACCTACAAAAACTATGCATCTAAGATGCCTAACAAAAAATCAAAGTATCACCCTAAGTCATTCTTCAGGGTCAGACTCCAGCGGCTCAACGTCCACATGTTCGTATGGAATCGGCTGCGCCAATGTCACATTCGCAGTAATGAGGGCTTTGAGCCAGCCGTGTTTGAAGCCCCGATTCTCGAACTTGGGCACTTTCTCCACATAGTTTTCCAAGGCAGCGTCCTTCCTAGCTTGGAATGCTTTGGAAATCTCGGATTCGGCTATTTCCTTTGCCTTCCTCGATTCTTCCAAGTCGGCTTCCAGCTTGGCGATCACCTCCTTGGCTAAGTTGAGCGCGTCTTCGCTCACTTTGGCCCTCTCTTCGGCAGCCAGCCTTAGTTGGTCGGAATTCCTCGTGCTCTCGGCTTCGAAGTTGGCTCTCGCACGTTTCTCTGCCGCTTTCGATGCCTCAGAATCGTCTCTTTGAGAGGCTTCCACAGCCTTGCTCTTTTCATTTTTAATTTCGGCTTTCAACAAGCCGATCTGTTCTATAGCGTCATGTCGACGGCGGCCGATTTCGACTATCCTTCCCACCGTCTGCAAAACAAGGAAATAGAGTTACAAAAAAAAAATATATATATATATATATCTAGGCGGAAGACTGCAGATAAAACAAGTAATGTACCAATAAGGCCGATTGAGCGGCAAGTGCAATTGACAGTAGATCTGGCTCCGCCCGAAATGTGGCTCTGTCAACTGGCAAGGAAATTGAGCAAGCCATGCTCAAGGCCACAACCGGGTCCTTCAAAGCCGACGTATCAGAAGCAATCGGCATATTCCTTATCTTTGGTTGAACAGTGAACGGAACAACCAAATCCGATTCCTCAATGCGTGGCCGTTTATCGATTTGGTCCTCACCAGAGACAGCTTCGCGCTCAGCGGAGCGCTTTTTCCCCCTTTACTCAGCCTCCTGATCCCCCTGTTCAAGTTGCTCTGTCTCGGCCGTTTCGGTCTTAGCCGTTTCTTCCTTAATAACAGGCAGAGAGGGCTCAACGACGACAGCGGGTGGAGTTTCTGATCGGATGGCCTCGGCTCTCCTTCGGGCGGCCATCCTTTCGGTATTTTTCCTTCTGGCAAGTTGAGTGAGCAACTCCCCAGCCATATTCTCAGGATACGCGCCGGGAAAGTCCCCTAAGTCTGGAAAAAGGTCTCCAAAGGAAACGTCCCCTCAGCCTGAAATGGACGGAGGGTTGGATGAATTAAGGCCGGCTTCCTCAAAGGCCAAGTTTAGAGCCTCGTTTACCTCGGCTTCCGACTGGTTCGGCTCCTCGCGGCTTCTTCGACTACTTGTTCTTCCACCTGCTCCGAATCGGAGGCTTCCAAACCAATATGCCTTAGGTTTCTAAAGTTTGGGAAGATAAGGGCCATAAGCTGTTGTTCGTCCCTCGGAATTGGAATGTTGTCTGCCGCCGAAAACGTTGCGTAAGTCGGCTCGTATCTCAGAAGAATGTGGGCCGCCCTCCCTTGTTTCTGAAGGCTTTGACGGCCAAAGAATTGGAGTGCGATATTAATTTCCGCAAGTACGGCGTCATCGGCTAAAACCAAAATTTTCTTCAAATCGTTGCCTGCACAAATAAAACGGTAAGTATATAAAAGGAAAGCCGAATAAATATATAATAATAAAAAATAAGGAGCTATACGGCCACTTGGTTTGCCTCTTCGTCTTGGCACGGGATCCAGGCGATCCTCACCCTCGCCGAATTCCCAGTTGCCTCGGACAACGACCATTACATCGTCAACTCGCTTGCCAGCACTGACAAGCATAGTCACTAAGTGATGGTCGGTATCCTTGGCCCTGAGAAAATTGCGTCCATGCCGGCTAGAAGATTTGGCTAAGGCATAACAATACTGAATTGCAGGTATACCAAGGTTAATCCTAAGGCGTCGATTCAACTCTATAATCCCCATTATGATTCGAAAAAAATTTACATTAGGTTGGAAAGGGATTAAACCCCAATGGCGAAGGACGGCCCTTAAAAATGGGTGAAAAAGAAAACGAACTCCGCCCTCAGCAATTGATAGGAGAGGAAAGATGATTGTACTTTCATCGGCCCTCTCCATATCAATGGTTCTGTCTGTCACGAGTGACAGATAGACGTCATCGGGGATGGAATAATGGCGTCGGAAACCAGAAATTCGGTCCACAGAAAGGAGTTCTTTCAAGTGCTTTGCCATTCTAGTTAGCCTAAGGATTATGCAAAACTAAAAATAAACAAGGAAATGGGATTCGAAACAAAGGAGAAGAGAACTTACAAGAAGCAAAAGAGACAATGACAGACAGGACGAAGTTGCAGAGGTCGCAAGATGGAGGTATATTGAAAGACAAACCATAAGTTTCGAGTATTCAAAAAACTTACATTCGAAGGGACAACTTAGTTTCAAATCACATTAAATGAAGAAAGCGTACGAAGAGGCGGGAAGATGTAATGATGCCTAAACAGCGTGTGTTCTGACATGCGTTGAATGGGGTTAACCGCCGCTTTTTCCTTGTCTTTTCAAGTTCGAAACCAAATACGCCGTTCGAAACCAAACATGTCGAATAACTGGCGTTAATAGGATGTTTGGGGGGCAATTGTGGGAGCCGAATATTGTTGGTGTATGTGCAATAAAGCTGAATGACGGTGTGAGGACAGTCAATGATGGAATTTGTATTCGGCTCTATCTTGGACGATCACAAAACCGAATAGACTAATCGGCCGAAAAACCAGTTGAACAAAAGCCGAATAAATAAACGTGCAATGGATTGAGGGTGGGCCCGCCCCTGAAGCCCAAAAGAAAAATATAAATAAAGGAGTAACAGCCAAAAAAAGGTATATGAGAACAAGTAAGATTAACTTGAGATACAAGCTACCAAGAGAGTATACACTGACTTATCCGTCGGAGTGCTAATTCCAGCACCCCCGACCGGAGTGTTCATTCCTTTTCAGGTGACTAGCTGAGGATCAAGAGCGTCCTACAAGATCCAGATAGTATTTCCAAACCACTTTTCCACCCATTTATCTTATAAAATCTTAATATCAGGAACCTTAAAAACAAATTTCCTAAAAATTATTGTATTTTTTCAAATATCATTTACCCTAATTTTTAATATTTATCAAACTCATCAATTTTTTTAACAATTATATTAACAAAATTTTTAAAATATACTAAAAAATATGAATAAATTACAAATACATCTTTCAAATTTACTTAAATTTTAAAAATTACAAATATTCTATTGTGCAAAAAATTTATTTAACAAAATTAATTATAAAAAAAAATCTTAATTACTCTTCTATACAATAAAATTATTTAAATTATTAATTAAAATATATTTTTAATATTATTAATTAATTTAATAATTTATTAACAAAAATTTCTATTTATTATGAGTTTTCAAAATCAAATGAAACAATTTATATTTTAAATAAAATTCAAAAAAATATATTTATAATTTATCTAAAAAAAATATTTATCAAACCAGTCATTAACTTTCTACACACACAACATGAATGTATTTAAAAACTCCGACATCCTAAATTTTCCAAAAATACCAAATTACTAATTTCATTAAATCTTGAATAAGTATAATGTTCAACATTATTATGAAATCCTCCACCCACCACCACCGGCGAAAACCACCAAGAAGGCACAAAAATCAAAGTCCAAAAAACAAAAATCACAAAAGATGAACCCACTCCAAACGATAATTCAGAACCTCTTGATCTTATCAGCCTTGACCACTGGATTAGCCTTGGATATGGCGTCTCTCTCCACCGCTTTGAAATCGAAATTACAATCGTGCTTCTCCGGGTACCTATGGCTCCCACAGAACGTCTCGCCGCACCGGCACCGGAACCCTAGTACTCCCACCTTCTTCTTACAGCTCCAGCACCTGTTCCCCGCCTTCGCCGGCGCTGCGACTATCACCGGCGATTCAACCGCCGATGACTCCGCAGAAACCTCATCAATCACCGTCTTGTTCTGGTTCTGATTCACGAGCTTGTCCATAACGGCTTTAGTCGAGTCTCTGTAGCACTTTGAGCAGAGATTCATTGTCGTCGCAGAGCCGAAGAAGCCACACCCGTTGGCGCAGAGCTTTGGCTCTGATGGTTGGAAGCTCGTGTTGTTTCCTTCGGAACCCATCTCTCTCTCTCTCTCTTCCTTCGAAAAGATCAGAAAACTAGGGTTAGGGTTTCTAAATCGAATCTCTTTCTTGACCTCACAATAGCTTCTCAAATCTATGGAGGAAGATTGTATTGGAAGCGGTTGTTAAAAGGATTTTCCATCAATCGGTGATTTTTTTTTAAAAAAAATTATATTTTTTTTGGATTTTTTTTTTTATTATTATTTTTTTCTATCAATCGGTGATTAATATAAATTCATATAATGCTATGTTTCCGTATAAGGTCGGCAATGGGAATTTTTTATTTGACAAATCCTACCTGATAAGTACAACAATTTTATTTATTTATTTTTTTTTTTTTTGGAGAGGGTGTTATTGAACTTTCGTAATTTGTTAAATTTTTTTATTCCTATAAAAGATTATATTGAGTTGATATTAATACTCCTTCCGTTCTAAAATAATGGTCTCTTTTGGAGAATTCAACTTTTTTTGATAGTATAATTATTGTTTTTGAAAAAAGTTGATTTTTCAAAATTATTCTTTTGATAGTACATTTTTTAGGAATATCAATGTTATAATTGTACTTTTTATATTGTTTATTAATTTAAAAGAAGGGTAAAATAAAAAATTTATATTATTTTTGTACTTGATTTTTAAAGATAGAATAATATTTTGGGACAATAAAAAGTAAAATAAGGGACTAATATTTTGGAACGACGGGAGTAATATGAATGACATATTTGACAAGTTTTGATTCGGATGATTGATTCAGGCTTTGTGGTGGACTTACGGAACCCAACAACATTCTCTTCTCTTTTTATTTATTTTGATTTGGCAAGAAGATAAATAAGTTTGCAAATACAATACGAAGATAAATATAATAAAAAAATCTCATAATATATATATTTATAAATTGACTTTTTTTTTTAAAATTCTTATAGCCCCTTATTATTTTGATAAGGATAGGGTAAAATTGTCTTTTTAATTCTATTATAAACATTGAAAAAAAAAGTATAAGATTAAATAAAATAGTTGTTTTTTTAAAAAAAAAAACCTCATCCGACAAGAACTCATAAGTTTACGTGGTAATTTTTGGTAGCCTTCAATTTATAAAAAATAAAAATAAAATATCCTCGGATTTTGTCAATGGTCAATTTGATCCATCTCCAAATAGTTAAAAAAAAGAAAGGAATGGAACAAAATTGAAGAAAAAGAATAATGAAGTTGGGGTTCTTTCATACCTAATTTTATCTTTAATAAATTATGGTGATTAAAAAAAATAAAAATTCGAGAGGAGTTGTTGTATTTCGTGATAGAGCTTTTTGCAATATGTCTCTATCTCTCTAACCTAAATCCTTCTTTTTATTTTTTTATTTTATAGATTGGCTCTAACCTAAACCTTGACCACATTATTTGAAAATCTTAAAACTTGATATGAATAGGTCTAACAATTATTCATTGTTGGTTGCATCACCTTCAACTCTATCAATTTAATATATTTTCAAATCACCTTCCTCAACTCCAACCCAAAGTAAGTTTTCCCAATCAAAGCTGCTACGTATCAGGAAAAAAAAATAGGAAAAATGTCAGGAAAAATGGAGGAAGAGGAGGAGGAGGAGAGGGGGAGGAGGAGGAGGAACTGGAGGGGGCCATAAAAATGGGCGGAGGCGGAGGCGGGGCTGGGCAGAGGCGGAGGCGGGCCTGGGTGACGGCGGGGCTGGGCAGACGACCGACGGCGGGCAGACGACCGACGGCGGGCGACGACGGAGGCTGCGACGATCCTCCTCCTCCTCCTCCTCCTCCTCCTCCTCCTCTTCCTTTCCTGATCCTTTTCCCGTTTTTTTTTTCCTGAAGCCTAGACTTATTCTTTCCCAATATATATATATTGTTTTGCAGGCTGCCCCCATAAAAGAGGTTTCTTTTTTTTTTCTTTTTTTTTTTCCATGTACATTTTGACATAAATCTGGCTCACCTAAGTCCAAGCCCACGACCCCCAAAAAAAAGAAAAAGCCAAGCCAAGCCCAGCAATAAGGCATAACCATTATGAATCTAAAATAATTATAAAAAAAAAACAAGGCATTACCAGCATACTGTAAAAGAATCTACTAATAAATCATTTATATATATGTGTGTTTGGGTAAAAAAATCCTACCACGCTAGTATTGAGAGGAACTATACGAAACTTCAAGATGAATGTTGAGATCTACACTTGCAAAATTGAGATTATATATTTAATAAGATGAATATTGAAAGTTATAATTCAAAACTAGAACATGTATATTTTAAAAGAAGTGTACTATTTATATAAAAGTGTCTTGCTACCTTGTGGGCTTTCTTTTCTATGTAAAAATATAAGTGCCTAGTAAATATTCCTTATCTTGTGGTCCTCTTTCCCTAATTTGATTGGATTTGATTTTGTTTAAGTAATTTTCTTATGGCATTGGGATTACTCAAGTCATATACTGATCAAAATTTGATTTTTATCATAGCCTGAGTTATTATTATCTTGTCACGTAATACTTGCATCTCAAGTGATGTCACATAATCAAACTTCTAAATTTATATAAACCTACTTCAATATACATCCCATTAGTATATCTACACATAAGTTGGGATAGATGCTCGAAAACTACTACATTAATCATGTATACACCGGTGCATGCACCAAAATTGTTTCCAATGTATTCATAATTTTACAAGTAGAAAAGAGCATACCTGATTTCCACTATCAAAATTGCCACCATGGTTATGATTTTAATGGGCAATAGTGATAAATGATATGATTGTGATGGTGATGGAGGCGGTGACGGTGACGGTGATCACAATCATAATCATAAGTAGAAGAGTTTCTATTTTTATTTTTATGATTTAAAAAAGTTTGGATTGCCTCTAGTTTAATTAAGAAAGATTGTTTGAGTTTGTAAAATTTACTATTGATAGCGTCTGAATAATTTGAATTACTCATTTTGCAATATTTTTCTTATATATCATTTATAATAAAAAAATTAAATTGATTTAATATTTGTAATTTATTTAATTTATTATATTTTTATTAAAAAATTGAATAGTCTATTTTAATAATATATTTATTATCTATTTTTTAAAGATAAATATGATAAATTAAATAAATTATAATTATTAATTTAATTTAATTTTTTGTGTAATAATATATATACCAAAAATCCTTCAAAATATATAAAGTGAAATAATATGGCGTGCAAAAATAGAAACTGTCAACGGTGAAAAGAAGAAGAGAGTGGGTCCAATACAAATTGCAATCGAGTACCACTGCAGCATTGTACAATATAGATAAGATACGTATAAATGAAGTCAATTGCCACCTCACTAGTGGTATTAGTGATAGCAATTTAGTGGTCTATAACACTAAATGAAGTTGATATGTGGAAAGTTACTTTTTAAAATAGGGATAAATTATAAATATATTTTTTTTTATGTTTGTTTAAAGTATAGATTATTTTTTGTGATTTCGAAAATTATAAATATTCTCTTGTTAGAATTTTTTATTTTATAGAATTAACTAAAAAAATGAAATTCATAATTGTTTTCTAATACAATAATAATATTACTTAAATTATTAATTAAAATATATTTCTAATATCATTAAAAACTGTTAATTGATTTCATGATTTATTAATAAAAGATGTAAATTGTTACGAAATTAGAAACCTCAAGAGATGGAATGTAATTTTCAAAACCACAGAAATGATTTGTATTTTAATCAAACCTCATGGGATGTATTTGTAATTTACCCTTTAGTAGGCTATTTTAATTTTTATGATAAATTACAAACACACCCCTGAGGTTTACTTAAATTACAAATTACTCCATATGGTTTTAGAAATTACATTATGCCTCCTAAGGTTTTTAATTTCATAACAAATAAGTCATTTTATTAATAAATCATCAAGTTAATTAACAATTTTTAATAATGTTAAAATTTTATTTCAATTAATAATTCAGATAATTTTATTATTATATGGGTGAACAGTTAGAAATTTCACTTTTTTAATTAATTCTATTAAATAAAAAATTCTAACAATGAGATATTTGTAATTTTTCAAACCACATGGGGCAATTTATATTTTAAGCAAACCTTAGAGGGTGTATTTGTAATTTATTTTAGTTTTTAACTATTTTAGTAGATTAAAATTATAGCGATCCCGATTTTTCCTTCCTTATTTACTGTATTCCGGACTTAGTTCCATGGATGTGTTGTTGTCGTATTCTCTTTTCCGTCCCTTAACTCTTTGTATTTGAGTTTAGAATTGTCTTGGGCATGTTTCGAACAGGTTGGTTGAGCTTTTGTCCCAACTCTTGTTGCCCAGATTTTTGGTGATCCGCTCGAGCGGGTCTTCTTGCGCTCGAGCGGAGTTTGCACACCTTCAGTAATTTGTTTGTCTGCAAAAGTACTACAGATGTGTTTTTCACGCTCGAGCGGATTTCCTTACGCTCGAGCGGGCCGAGCTCAAGCGGGTATCCTTGCGCTCGAGCGGGTGTTCGATGTCTGTAAAAATACTAGAAGAGGGTAATCTACGCTCGAGCGGGTTTGTAATAACCCCGACCCGTAATTAGCTATTAATCGGTAATTAAGAATGCTAATGAGTGGATTAAAATGAATTGTGAGATTAATATGTAATTTGCACGATAATTGGCTTCTATCTGCTACTTATAGCAATATCTGTTTGAAATTTTGCTTTAATATGTTAATTGGAATTTTTAGAACACCATGGCAAATTTTATAAAAAAAAAACTGATTCAGTTTAGTAAAATCGCATGTGATTAAATTAAGCCTTAATTGGAACTATTTTTGAATAATTAAATTTTGTGCTAATCTTGAATAAATTAAGGTTACTTGTGTTGAATTAAATAATGCATGATTGGTACCTAATCTAGTCCTATTATTGACCCAAGATGAGAATTAGTGTATTATTTGGGTTGAGGCATTGGTGGTGTTGGGTGTAGGAAATCATAACCCTTGTGAGTGTGTGTTGGGTGAGTACATGTGTATGCACGTGTAGTGTATGCAAAGAGTGAGGTGTGTGTGTGTGTATAGTCTGATGAAAACTGAGGGAGAGTTGTATCATTTCCTTCACTCTTGTGGTCCGTGTAGAGAGAGAGAGAGAGAGAGAGAGAAGCTCAAGGTTTAAAGAACAAGGAGGAAATTAGGAAGGCCAACTCTCATTGTTTGAAACCAAGGATCTAGGTAAGAGTCAAGAGCTTGTTCTTTTGTAGATAATCTGCCATGCATCATGTTTCAACTCACCTTTGGACCATTTTCACGAAATTAGCTTGAGGAGTGGGTCTTTGGGTTGTAGGTGCCTTGCATGTGCATTCATGGTAGATTTATCTTTGATTTGATCATGTTGAAGTTGAGTTTTGGAATCCTTGCATGCATGTGAGTTTATATCATGTCCATGTTTCAGAAATTCATGAGTTCTTGATCACCAATTGCATGTTATGAAAACCATGAAAAGAGTTGAATTATTGCATGAAGAAGTTTTGGTTCAAACCTTTCAAGAATTGATGAGTTTTTGAATAAAAGATGTTTTAAGGGTCTTGTCTTGAAGTTTTCTAAAGCTATTTTTGTGTGTTTGATCAAATCATGCAAGACCCCAAGGTTTGGAGGTGGTTTGGAAGCCATTTTTGTTGAGCTTGCTGCCCAGACAGCTGGCTCGAGCTCGAGCGAAGAAGTGGTGGCTCGAGCCAACATTTCGAGCTCTCAGAATTTTGCACTCTGCCAAAGGCTGGCTCGAGCGAAGAAGTCTTGGCTCGAGCGAGCTCTGTTTTTGCCTTCTGCTGGCGCTAGCCAAGAAAAGCTGGCTCTAGCCACCAGCCTATTTTCAGCATGTTTTCAAAAGATGTTTTAAGTACATATCTTCACTCTCATTTCTTTATGGGCATTCTTAGGCATGATTTATGAGCCGTTAAAGATTAATAAGCTAAGAAATAACATAAGTAAGTGAATTAGAAAATATGTGTAGAATCCGAGTATATGGGCAATATGAACAAGTTATGTAGCATGGAATGAATGGAAAATTAAAGTGACAAAGCTAAGCCATGTGTGACCACATGAATGAATAATAATGAGACATATTTTGTGCTATGTATTTTGTGATTATAGGTCAAGACTCGAGGATTGATTGGCCGCTTACTGGAACCACTGTGAGTAACGTTATCGTAAATATACGTTTATATGAAACTATGTTCCAAATGAGATAAGATATGCTATGATTTTTGAAATGATATATGTTTCTGTGAACGAACATTCCAAGTTTGAAATCTATTATGGCATCCATAGATAGTCCCAAGTCATGGGGGACGGCATGAAAATGCGGGTCCATGACATTTACGAGATCTCGTTAGCCACTTCATTGTGGTGATATGTGTTTAATCGGTGTCCGGGACCGGTTACTCTAGTCGGAAGACGTTATGTGATATGTTCGATACGTTCTATGGGATATGCCATTATTATGTTTTGATATGAGATGACTATGATTATGCTATGATCTGTTTTATACGTATGAAATGTTCGGAATTCGTTCACTAACCCCTTTACCTTAATGTTATTCACTGGGCTTTAGCTCACTGTTTGTATATATATGTATATAGGTGAGCATTCTGGAGTTTGAGCCCGAAGGCTTTTGCCTGAAGTTTTGTTCTGTTGTCAGCCAGCCTTTGTGCCTCACGTGGAGGTTCCCGAAGTGTCTTGGGTTCAAGTGTTGATTAATTCTGTTTATGCATGGGACCTTATTTTAATTATGTAGTCTGTACGGAAGATACTGTAATGTGTATGGTACAATATAATGTATGGTTGACTTATGGTTATGCATATTAAGTTTTTAAAATATTCTGTTTCATGTAAGTCAACACAGCTCATTGGACATTTATATTTATGTTATTGCTTCCGCCGACCCTTATTATATGTTAATCTGTTCAGAGCCTTCGGTAATCCAAGGATTACTGGCCGGTTACGATGCTAAACCTATAGGGGCGAGTTTGGGTCGTGACAGGGTTTCCCTTTGCGCTCGAGCGTCCTATTCTCCGCTCGAGCGGACTAGTCGTATATCAGATGGCAGCTGGGTGATTTTAAATCACTTTTCACACTTTCTTTCTCTCTCTTACTTTTCAAAACCTCCATTGGAGAGCACCTCACTCTAAAACTTCAACTTCTCTCTAAGGTTTGATCTAATTCTAGTGTGTTTCTAGCCTTGTCCCTTTGTAAAAAGTGTGGGGTTTGGCTTGCTCTTCATTTTGATCCGAAAATCTTGAAGCTTGGACCACTTTGGAAATTATCCATCATCACATTTGGTCTCATCTTTTGAGGTAGGGATAACTACTCATCTCTATGGTCTTTGACATAAACTTGTAGTTATTTTGAGTAAATGTTGAAACTTGGGAGTTTTGGGTGATAGGGTTTCAAATGTGAAAAGAGGGGTTTTGTTCTCTTAGCCAAAACATGTGTATTTGGGTCCTAAAATGAGGTTATTGATGTTTAATGGTAATATTTGAGCCTTTGGGTCAAGGTTGAGAAAAGACCTAATTTGTTATTATAAATTAATTTGTATAATTAATTTGGAAAGTCATGAAAATATGAAATTGAGTTGGAAATGATGAAATTGGCTCATTATGAGATAGAATGGTGGAGTTGGAATTATTAATCACTCACCTTGGAAATTGTTGATAATTTATCTGTTTGACGCATTTATTATCTGTTTAGAAATAATTGCTTTAGGCTATCGGTGGAGGATAGTCTTGATTGTTGTAGACACAGCATGATGATTAGGTGAATTAAAACTAATCGATTGAATAAGTCATTGAATGTGACGGCTGGAATAATACATCAAATTTATGTATTGATTGATCATGTATAGCGATCCCGGTTTCCCTTTCTTTAATTGTTGTATCCGGACTTAGGTTCCGTGGAGTTGGTTGTTGTGTATATCTTGTTTACATCCTTTACTCTTTGTATTTGAGTCTTGGGTTGTGTTGGGCAGGTTTGAAACAGGTTGGTTGAGCTTAGAAACCAAAAGTAGTTGCCTAGAAATTTGCCTTCACGCTCGAGCGGGCCTTTGTTGTGCTTATCCGCTCGAGCGGGGGTTTTGGCGCTCGAGCGGGAAAATCCACCTCCTAGTATTTCCTCTGCAGTGTTGGACGCTCGAGCGGGGAGTTTGACGCTCGAGCGGGGACTTAGTTCTGCAAAAGTTCTGGGAGTGTGTATCCGGCGCTCGAGCGGCGGTTTGGACGCTCGAGCGGGAGTCTGTGAGTGACGCTCGAACGGGGTTTCCACGCTCAAGCAGAGAGTCGAGTATATCACCCCGAGATCCGACTTTTTGGATCACTTTTTCAACTCCATTTCTCTCTCTTACTTTTCAAAAACACCATTGGAGACCCTCTCTCACTAGAACATCAACTTCTCTCTAAGTATTGATCTAGTATGAGTGATTTCCTCACCTTGGGCCTTTGTAAAAGTTGTGTTGATCGTCGAGGGCTATCTTTTGATCCGAAAATTTTTGGATTTGAAGCATCTTCAATTTCTTCATCTTCTTCCCTTGGGCTCCGAATTTGAGGTAGGGATTCCTACTCACTCTTATGGGTTTTGACCTAGATTTTGACCTTGTTGTTTAAATGGTTGATTTTGGGACTTAGGGTTTCAAAAGATATAAAAGAGGGTTGTGCTATTTTGATTCTTAAATATGTATTTTGGGTTTCAAAATGATTTTATTGTTATTGATAGGTGATATTTGAACCATTGGGTTAATATTGAGAGATGGGAGAAAGCCCCAATTTGTATATAAATTAATTGGTATAATTAATTTAGGAAAGTTATGGATTTGTGAAATTGAGTTGAATATAATGATAGTGGTTCATTATGAGATGGAATTGTGGAGTCGGATTAATAAATCGTTCACTTTTGAAAATGCGAATATTTTTATCTGTTGGTGCTTTTATTATCTGTTTAGAAATAATTGCTTTGGGCTACCGGTGGAGGGTAGTTTTGATTGTTGTAGACAATGCATGATGATTAGGCAAACTAAAACTAATCAATTGGATGTGTCATAGATTATGATGGTTGAAAGAATACATTGATTTTATGTATTGATTAATTATGTATATGACCTATGTGTATATACGTTGTGTTGTGTGGGAGAAAATAGGGGATGTACTTCGCGGTTTAGGGGAAGATAGGGGATGGACCTCTAAACCGGATAGTGTTTGGGAGGAGATAGGGGATGGACTCCGTAGATACAGCTCTTACGCTTATCTAATGATATGTTGATATAGCTCATATGCTTATCTATGGAAGTATTGATAGAGCTCATATGCTTATCTGTTGAATTGTTGATATAGCTCATATGCTTATCTATCGAAGTGTTGGCATAGCTAGTATGCTTATCTATTGTGAGACGGGAAATGTTTAATATGAGTTGCTACCTCATTGAAATTGTTGGCCAGGTTCTGAGCCGTAGTTGTGAATTGTGAATTTGATAAGAAATGGATAATGAAATGAAACATGGACACATTGGTCATGTAATGAAAATGGTGTATGAATTGATTAATGTGAGTCAAACATTTATCAATTGCTAATGTCTTAGTTACTGCTCATATTGTGTTTAGTATATCTCTACTGGGCGTTGGCTCACCCTATATGGGACATCATTTTCAGGTACAGGTAGCATGCCACCTCCAAGGACATAGCTTGGATGGTTATGGGGGTTGAAGACTCTTTTTGATTATTTTGTTTGTATTACATGTATATCAAGCCAAGGGCTTATTTTGTATAGAGTTAGTACTCTTCTTTTTGTAACCAAGTGTTGACTTGGAAAGCTGTAAGCCCTTAGGGCATTTGCTTTTGTTGTTAACATGTAATACTGTTGTAAGAACTACTCTGATGAATAGAAAGATGTTGAATTCTCTTATATCATTGCATGTCTAAAATGATGGGTTTTATGTATTATTTTGAGGGCGTGACATCATGTATATGATATGTGTTTATATACATTGTGTTGTGTGGGAGGAGATAGGGGATGTACTCCACGGTTTAGGAGGAGATAAGGGATGGACTCCTAAACCGGATATTATTTGGGAGGAGATAGGGGATGAACTCCATTGATACAGCAAATCTGTGTATCATTTATGAAGTATGGAAGTGTTTTAATGTGATATTGATACAGCAAATCTGTGTATCATTTGTGGAGTATGGAAGTGTCTTAATGTGTTATCGATACAGCAAATATGTGTATCTGTCGTGAATTACGGAAGTGTTTTGGATATGAGTTATAATCTCATTAAGTTGTTTGGCCAGGTTCTGAGCCATGTGTATGAATTGGAAATTGGTTAAGTAAAGGAAAGTAAAATGAACATGGACATTTTGTCATGAAACTAGAATGTGATATATGTTGGTTTATATGAGTCAAACATTTATCAAATGCTAATGTTTTAGTTATTGCTCATATTATGTTTAGCATATCTCTACTGGGCGTTGGCTCACCTTATATGGGACATCATTTTCAGGTGCAAGGTGACATGCCACCTCCAAGGACGTAGCTTGGGAGGCTTAGTGGCTGAGAGACCTTTTGATTACTTTTTGTATTACATGTATATCAAGCCAAGGGCTTATTTTGTGTAGAGTTAGTACTCTCCTTTTTGTAACCAAGTGTTGGCTTGGAAAGTTGTAAGCCCGTAGGGCATTTACTTTTGTTGTCAACAAGTAATACATTCTGTAAGAATACTCTGATTTATGAAATATGATGTCTCTTTCGTGTATCATGAATGTCTGTTTATGGGTTTATTTTGAGGGCGTTATAACTTGGAATCAGAGCGTACCGGGTTCGAATACTTTGGGTACGCGGGAAGTGGTTAGTACCAATGTTTTAAAAACCGGACCGGTGATCGAACCGGAAAAGTGATCGGATGGACGGGTCACTGGTTCAACCGTTGAGTTGAACCGGAATCGAACCGTGACGTAATAAATATATTAAATTTATATTTAAATAAAAATATAAGTAATAAATTAAAAATTAAAAAAAATAAAATATTAAATTATCTTAAATATTTCTCTTAATATTTTTTTTACTAAAAATATAATAATATATTTTAAAATATTAATAATTTTAATTATGGAAGAGAAAATCAAATATTCAATATTCCCTCCATATGATTTTAATTCAAATAATTTAATTGAAAGAAGAACTAAAATTTTGAAGGGATATCAAAATTTCAATTCTCCCTCCAATAAATTTAATTGAATTCCACATGGATTTTTTGAGTTTTTTTGGAAGATTTTTTTTCTTATAAATAGGTAGAGACTCTCACAATAATTTCAAGCTCTTAATGGGATTCCTCGCAAAAGGAGACCCTTGAAAAAGAGTTTTCAATTAAAGTTTTTTTTTATATATATATAAAATAAGAAAGAAAGAAAAATAAAAAAGAATTGAAAATATCCAAAACAGTTCAAAATTCTCAATCTACATAACCTGGTGAACCGGCGCCGATTCGGCGGTTCGACCGCCGGTTTTCCCGGTTCTCTTTAAATACACCGGTTTTTGGCTTCGACCGGTTCAGAGGGTATATCCGGACCGGAACCCCGACCGGTCGATGGTTCAACCGGTCGAACCGGCCGGTCCGGTCTGGTTTTTAAAACCATGGTTAGTACCACAATGGGTTTGTCTCGCTTGTTAGAGACTTTGATGTAATGTTATATGCTTATGTGATAACATGTTTATGTGACTACTTGGGTATGTGATTTAATTTCTAGGATGTTGATTGGATCCTTGGGTTTCTGTGAGTCTTGTTGGAAAAGCACTTGATCAATGCTGTTTCTAACCGGAACTCTAGTAACGCCTCGGGACTATCATTATCCGGAAAATGAAATTCGTAAGTGCTTATGTGATTATGTGCTTACGTGGAATGAATTACAGTTGTCCATGTATTAGGACGTGAGTGTTATAGCTTCGGCACATTTGTGAATGTGCTAATGTTCTTCGTTACCTTTATTAGGATGTCAGGACGAGGACGTGGTGGTAGGCGAGGTAGGCCTAGGAGGCAGGAGATGCCTATACCGGATGAAATTCCGGCGCAGCAGGAGGGTGTTGGTCAGGCCAATGTGGCCGAGCCGGTAGGTCAGCAGGCCATGGGCACCTTAGCCCACGAGATGGCAGGAGCTTTGAGGGAATCTATGGGCATTCTCAAGGCTGATAATCAAGCCCAGGCCCATGCAGTTGAGGCAGGGCCTTCCTTTCTGAAGAGAGAGTACTTCCATCTAATCCGGACGAGTTTGTTGGCGATCCCAAAGAGCCACTGAAGGCTGATGAGTGGCTTGAGCAAATGACGAAGACGTTTGAGATGCTTGGCATCGAAGACGGGGCTTTGAAGGTAACCTTAGCGTCTTTCCAGTTGAAGGGAGATGCAGGTCAGTGGTGGAAGTTCATGAGAGGTCGTGTTGGTGATACATGGGAGGCCTTTGTAGATGCTTTCCAGGAGAAGTTTTTGTCTCCAGCTGTTAGGGAGAAGTTGAGGGACCAGTTCTGTCAGCTCAAGCAGCTAAGTATGCCAGTGGCCGAGTTTGAGGCCGCATTTACTAGTTTATCCAAGTTTGCACCTGAGCATGTGGCGTCTGAGGAACACCGTTGCATTGAGTTTGAGAGGAAGTTGAGACATGGACTCAAGACCAGGGTTGGGGGATCCATGACCCTGGAGTATGGGCACCTTGTGGATGTCGCGGCCCATATGGAGATTATGATGCAGAGGAGGAGGAGAGGATGAGGGGCTCCAAGAGGAGTCAGGATGGCCAGGGGGATGGTTGGAGGCAGAGGGGTTCTAACCCTCAGCAGTCCCAGGATGCCTTTGCTAAATCGACCTTTCCAATGCCGAGTGTAGGTTTTGGGAGAGGCAGTCAGGGAGACATTACTTATTTCAAGTGTGGTCAGCTGGGCCACAAGTCTCCAGTTTGCCCGCAGAGGGGAGGAGGTCAGAGAGCAGCTTCATCTTCGGCTCGACCCCAGAGCCAGAGCTAGGGCAGAGGCCAGCCGCTCTCTTGCTACCAGTGTGGTCAGGCGGGGCACCTGAAGAGGTATTGCCCGCAGTTGAGTGGCACATCTAGTACATCTGGTTCGAGGCAGACACAAAGTTTTCAGCCATCACAGTCAGTTCAGGCCTCGAGGGCCAATCAGGGGGCTTCATCGTCTCAGTCTGTGCAGCAGTCTTTTGCTCCGAGAGGTGAGCAGATAGACCAGAGACCTTCAAGGCGCGTGTATGCTATTGTAGACACCCCATTTTTGACCGGCCTCAAGACTTGGACGTCACCGCTTGAACACTCGGTGATTATCCATGATTGTGTTCGTCTTGAGTTCCCGGAAGCCTTGGCTACGCGCCTTGCCTCAGGACCTCTTGACTCGGCTGTTTGTGTTTGGTCTTGCACAAACACTTGTGTTGTTGCCTTGAAGGGTAGGGAGTGGCTTATTGGCCATCCCCACATCCCACCGGCCCTCCCTTGCATCACCGGCCGTTTATGGGTGCCACCGGCCATGGTTTCTTAACACCAATGGCCGTCGGCACTATATTTGGCCGACCGGCACTTTATTTTGCCGGTGACCGTTTTTGCTGGCCGGTTTGACTCCTTTGCACCTTTGAGGCATGGTGCATGCCAGCTGTGCCAGCTGGAATGCATCATCACCACTCCCCGTGCAGCTTGTGGCTGGTTTGAGCCTTTGAACCCCCTAACCTTCTAGAAGGTTGACCCTTTTTGGCCAAGCTTCTTGGGGAAGCTTGGCCAGCTTTGCCCCTTTTATATGGCTTCTTGGAGAAGCCTAAACCCTTTTATTTTGCCTATTTAAGCATCCCACCTCCTCCATTGTCAAGGGTTAGCCATTTTGAACAAAAAAACCAGAGCTTTTATATCTATATATCTGTCATATACTCCCTCTCTCTCCTCTTGTGTGTGTGTTTCTAGGCCTAAAAGTGCATTTTGACCTTACTTTTGCACTAATACACACACCATTACACCTTGCTCCAAGATTGAGAGGCTTTGAGGGTTGATTCTTGAGCTTTTGGACTGATTTTGATCAGAAGAGGAGGGCTGCATTGGCTGTTCTTGAGGTGTTCTTCAAGGGTGAGACTTTTGCTTTAGTTTCCCCATTTTTGCAACAACTTTTCACCTGTCTTGCTTGCTGATTTAGGCTTTGTGAATAACATAAAAAAGTCTTATATTTTCTTGCTTAAGAACTTTCATTAAGGGTGTTTTGTGGTTTGGGGTCAAGCTCCCCTTCTTAGGCTTCTTTTGGCCTCCTTTTGGTGCCTTTTCATTAAGCTTTGTTTGCTTTGTTGTATTGGCCTTCTCACCACTGAAATCCAGTGGATTTTCAGTGGTGAAGAAGATGGTTTGAAGTCTTGCATAGGGGAGGGACACCCCTTTTCCCTTTGTGTTTCATTTTTTGCATATTCTTGGCTTACAAGGTAGCATGCATGTCTAGTCTTGTATGGCTTCATTTCAAGGCTTATTTGGATGTTTTGGAGCATATTTTACCTCTGTCTCATGTGGGTTTGTTGGCCTCTTTCATGCATGTTATACTTGCTTTGCATCCCTCTACTTGGCCTAGAAATGCGTCTTGTGCTTAGGTCATGGTTCTTGCATGGATTAGCCTAACTTCATGAAGATATTAGCATCATTTTATTATGTTTAAGGTCTGTTGGCCATTGTTTCAGTCATGCTTGCCATGTTTGGTGTCATCTCTTTGTGTTTTGGCTTATAAGCCTTGAGTATATTGGCCTCTAGCATGCTTAGCCTAGACCATCCTCATGATTTGGCATCATTTAGGATCATATTTCAGTCCATAAATCATGCTTGTATGATTGCATTTATCATCCCATTCATGCCTTGAAAGGTTGTTCTTGTGTGCCTTGGAAGGCGCATTGTGTATGCCTATGTGTTTGGGTCATTTGGGATGTCATGTGTGTGAGTTTTGGAGCTCATTTTGCATGCTAAAATTCTATTTTTGGTTGTATAGTTCATGCCATGCTTGTTTGGGTTAGTGGTAGTGGAATACCCTTTGTTGTGCCTTAGCTTCGGGCCCCTTTCGACTTGCATGTTTGTATGCATTTTGTTCATCACTCGAGGCACTTTTGGCCACTGTTTTGGGGTGGATTGAGGTCTGCCCCTTTATGGTTTAAGCCCACTATTGCATGCTTGTCTCATGTTCCTTGCATGATTGCTTCACTAGGTGTTGTGGCATGATGATCCTATTGCTTAGATTGTCCTTGTTTGCATTGTATTTGCATCTTGCATGTCTAGCATTGCATACTTGCCATGATAGTTGCATTGCATTTGGCATGCCTTGCCTCTTAGCCTTAGGATGCATTGTCGAGCCATGTTTGCATAACATGCATTGCATTACTTGGTTTGGGGTGTCAAACTAAGTGTGAGGGTTGAGAAGAGTTCATACTACAAGTGATGCAACTTGTTTCAACTCTCGGTCACTAAGGCCCTTGACCTTGACATGATAGGGTCTTGGTCTTCATTTGTGTGTTGCATGCATATTCATTGAATTGCAACCTCGGCCTCTTAGGCCATCATGCATCAAAATGCACAATTGATGGCCCGAGGATCGAGGGCCATGCTCCCTTGAGTCAATACATGATAGGGAACATGGCCATGCCTATATATGCTTGAAATTCTATGCCATGCACTACCTGTCCTCTGTTGCTGTCAAAACTGTCTTCTGCAGGAAGTTTCTGCCGACCGGCAGCATTAAGTGCCGACCGGCCATTGGTGAATGGCCGATAAATTCATCAGCAGCCGATGGAAATTCTCTATGGCCGGTGGGCATTTCCTCCAGCCGATGGTATTATACAGTGTGCAAGGAACATGTCCCAGGACTTTGGCAGTCTTTGGAGAGGCAGGGCAGTGTAAAACAGAGGCAGCAGTAGCATGGCACGGGTCTTCCGGGCAAGACAGACTGAAGCATGCATCATTCACGCATTCCGAGGCGGGGGCTGCGGCCATCTTCTCTTTGCATTTAATTTAATTAGATTAGGAGTTTTGTAATAATTAATTCGGTATTATTCATTCGGCCTGTATATTCTTTTGGTCCCTCCGAGCGAGGACGTATTGTGTAATAAGTGTGTGTGAGTGTGTGTATGTCTTCCAACCCCACGTCTTTCTTCCCTTTTATTTACCTGCTTATGATGGTAGACTAGGGCATGTTTAAATTAGCATGACAGTATGATTGCACGCGTGCATCCATGCATTTGTCTTACATGCACCGGGCTCGGCGCATCATGCTAACTGCATTCGTATTCCAATTCCAAATTGAATACTTGCTAGTTGCAGCATTTCACATGCCATCTCTAGGATAGCCGAGCCTATCATAGTTGCATCCTGTATGTGTTGCATTAGTCAATTTGACATGAATTAGGACCATGCATGTTTGCTAACTAGTTTATTGTTTTGGCACGCAGTACGATGTAAGTATTTTCATGCTTTAGCATACCGCATGTGTGTGAATGCTATTGTAACAAGCCCGCGGGGGACCTCGCTACAGCTCGGACTCGATTTGTTGTCACGGTTCGTAATCTGAACCAAAGAGTCCAAATCCGGCAAATCGTTTTGAGAAAACAGATTTTTAGAAAAGAAGTGCCAAACATGGACTGCTTTGCCAGATACAGAGTCGCCACCTAAATATTTTATTTTTGGGAAATTTAGGAAACCCTGACTCGTTGCCTAAGGCCACGTGTCCGTCATCACCAAAGTTGCCTCGGCTCGGGAACTTGGGTACGATTGGGGAAGGTCACTTCGTGAGCACCCCCGCTCGCCCGATCAAAGATCGGCCTCTACTAACCATGATATCTAGTTTTGAAAACATTGTGCGTTCTTATTCCGGTTATTAGCCTAGATTTACTATGTGATGCGCACAGCATACAAGTATAGACCGGGTCGCCTGAATTGGAACAAAACATTTCATGTTTGCTTTTGAAAGATGGTTTGCTACCCGCAGGTAGGCTTAAAATGCAGATTTTGCCACCCTCAGGTGGGCTTAGAAAAGATGATTTTGCCACTATCTAGTGGGCTTTAAAACTCACAGTCGATGATTTGTTCCAATCCAAACAACCCAACCTTCACCCACAGGCATTTAGGCAGTTATATCACATAAGCAAATAGCCTCATGGTAAGCATGCTATTCATGGCAGTCACTCACACGCATGCAAGGATGCTAAAGCATAAAAACCCACTGAGTACTCCAAGCCAAAACAGAAGCTCATTAGAAATCCATGCATGATCCTAGATATACAGAAATGCCTAATGCAACACATGCAAAAATGCAACTATAGCAGGCTCGGCTATTCTAAACATGGTATATAAGATGCAACAGCTATCATGTATTCAACTTGGAATTGAAATACAAATGCAGTTAGTATGATGCGCCGAGCCCGGTGCGTGCAAGACAGATGAATGAATGCAAACATGCTATCATACTGTATGCTAATTGAAACATGCCCTAATCTAACCATCATAAGCAGGTAAATAAAAAGGAAGAAAGACGTGGGGTTGGAAAACATACATCACACTCACCCACACTTATTACAATTATGCCCTCGCGCAGAGGGTCCGAATAAATATACAGTCCCGAATAAAAGAATATTACAGTCCAAATAATACAGTCTAAAATGTGTACAAATTCCTAATTAATTTACAAATTAACTAAGAAAATAATAAACTGGCATGCAAGCCAGGGACTGCCTTGATTCTGATGAATGATGTATGTTTAGGCTGCCTTGCGCGGAAATCCACTGGGATGCCCCAATTAACCTCTGTTTTGCAATTGTTCTTGGAAAGCGCGCCAAGCCTCGGAAGACTGCTGATTCTTGATTTTGCTGCAACAGAGAGCAGGAAAGGGACATAGCAATGTATTTTCACAAATGTATGCATGCCTCGATCCTCGTGCCACCAATCACGCATCTCGATGCATGGTGGCCGAGGAGCCGATTTGCACAATTCAATATGGAATGAATGCACATGAAAATACAACAAAACCTAACTCCATCATGGATGATCCGGAGTGTCGGTGACTAGGGAATTGAGACACGTTCCGTCACTCGGAGTACGGAACGTACCTCGTTTCCCGTGCTCGGGCTAACTCCTATCCCGAACACAATGCAATATGCATGACATGCATGAATGCAACTAAGATACAACCTAACATGCACAATGTTATGAAATGGCATACACGGTGCACGATGCAACATGGCATACACAATGCTCTAATATACAACCTAGCATACACAATGCTATGGAATGAAATGGCATACGCAATGCATAATGGACTTACACTACCATGAGTGCAACTCAGCCACACTCACACAAGAGGCCATTAGATGAAATGAGACAACTCGAGATGCGTGCACGCGTGCACGCAAACGAGGACCGAACCTACGGCACGAAATGCCACTCTAACAAGACATAGCAAAACATGGAATATGGCATACTATCATGCAAATTTCAGAGGCAAAATGAGATGTAAAACAGCCCCGAAACATGGTAAAATGGTACCCGATGCATGGAACGAGTCCCGAAACATGAATTTTGGCGCATGAAATGGCCTATAGCTATGCAATGCATGCATATTTGAACATGAAGTGTAATACAGAAGTAAGGCAGCCCCAAAAAAGCATGTTTACAGTTTAAGCAAGGCCAAACAGTGAGCACAAATGGGGCTAAGCTAGCATACAAAAATGGCCCGAAAGCAAGATATTGAAGCAACTCACAGATGCTGGCCCTAAACAAGTGAGGGCCCTTCTACAATGTTGAAAGAGGGACCAAAATATGATGTTTTACAGTTGATGGCCGAGCCCAAAAACAGTGTACAAATATGCTCACATACAATGCAAGATATGGCCTAAAAGAGAGGCTACAACACAAAGTATACAAAAGATACTCCAAACAGCAATAGACCCTTAATGAAACATGGAGAGGGGGTCAAAAGTCATTTTCAGTTCTGACCAAGGTCCAAAACAGAAGCAAATAGGCTAATAAATCATGCAAAAATGGGACCAAAAGATGGATATCAAAGCAAGTGATACATGGAGGATTCAAACAGTGATGAGCCATTCTACAATGTTGAAGAATGGCTCAAAATGAGCCTAAAATACTACACAAGAAATAGGCATACAAGAGGGATAATGAAGCAAGTGCAAAATGGGGGCCTCAAACAGTGAGAGGCCCTTAATGAAAGATGAAATAGAGCTCAAAAAAAACACTACTTTCAGTTATGGCCGGAGCTCAAATGTACAAGCAAGAAGGGCTAAGAAATGATACCAAAATGAGCTAGAAAAGAGGAAATGTTGCTCACCCTTGAAGACCAATCCTTTGCTGCCTCTTGGACCAAGAAATGCTGCCTCCTAGCCTCTGAGAAGACCCTCCTAGCTGCTGGAATGGAGTGGTGGTGTGGTGCTAGGTGGTGGGGTGGTGTGGTGCTAGGGGTGGTTGAAGAAATGAGTGTAGGACTTGAGAGGTTTGAAGCTTGGAAGTGTAGAGATAGGGGAGATATGTATACAAGGCTTAAAGGCAAAATTTCTAACCCCTAAACACAGCTGGGGAGCCTGGTTTTATAGACAAAAGGGGGTGAAAAAGAGGGGGAAAATGGGGGGGAAAACTAATTCAAGTTTCCCCAAAAGGCCAAACCCTCGACATGGGTGAAGTGCAAAACAAAATACATGGCTAGACACACTTGGGAGGGGATAATGGTCGGCTAGTTTAAAGGGCAAAAAAAGTCATTTTTTTTAGATAAGTGGCCGGCCGGCTACTTTTATGGGTTTTTGGCCGGCCAGCTACTTTTTCTGGCTTTTCTAGCCGGCCAGCCGGCCAGCTACATTCAGGACAAAAAAAGTGGGCTGCCGGAAAGAAAAGTGGCCGTGGGTGATTGGGAAGTCCAAATGTGGCCGTTCAAGTGTCCAATTGAAGCCCCGGAAGTTTTCTTTCCAATGGCGCAAACCTACATCAAAATTCCTCCTGTGGAAAAAGTTATGCCCGTTTCCGTGAAAGCCGCGCAGATTCGTCCCACCGGAGTGATGCCTACTTTCAATCAACCATATCTCCCCTATCCGGAATTGGATTTAGGAGATGCGAATGAATAGGCCCGATTCGGCGAGGGCTGTCCAATTCTCTCTTAACGATTCATGCCCATTTTCTCCCCCACTGGATTCTTCATCTTCTTCCCTTTTCTTCAACTTCAAGCCCCTAAGTAAGTTGTTTTTGAAAGATTTTTCAAAGATTTCATCTCTCTTTCATTCATTCCCACTTTGTCCTTGCTCGTTTACCGAAAAGCGCAACATTTGACAAAATACGAGCCTCGGAACATCGTAAAAACTTTATTTTTAAAATGTTTTGAAAGAGATGGTTTTTAGATCTAAAATCTTTTGATCAAGATTGTTTTGGTCCAAAAGGTGTATGAAGTTGAGGTTTGACTCTCTTTTTTGCCAAAGAAATTGAACCTTTGCCCTGCACATCTTTCATCCCGAGAGCAAACCTACTCACCAGTCGCGTCCAAGTCTTATGGACGGTCAAAAATGGGGTGTCTACAGTATCATGACAGTATGTTTACCATGAGGCTAGCTGCTTATGTGATAAACTGTTTGAATGCCTGTGGATGAAGATTGGATTGTCTGAGTTGGAAAAACTCGTTGAAATCCGTGTTTTAGCCTACTTGCGAGTAGCAAATTCCAAAGTGTTTTTTTTTAAGACAAACGGATATGCAATGCTTATTTCCAACTTAGGCAATTTAGTCTATACTTGTTTGCTTTGCGCATAACATAGTAAATCTAGGCTAATAACCGTAATAAGAACACATAACGTTTTCAAAATCAGATATTATACTTGTTTGCTTTGCGCATAACATAGTAAATCTAGGCTAATAACCGGAAATAAAACACATAACGTTTTCAAAATCAGATATCACGGTTAGTAGAGGCCGGTCTTCGGACCGGGCGAAGGGGGTGCCTCATAGCTGACCTTCCTAAATCGTACCCAAGCTCCCGAGCCGAGGCAACTTTGGTGATGACGGACACGTGGCCTTTGGCACCGAGTCAGGGTTTCCTAAATTTCCCTATTAAAAATATTTAGGTGGCGACTTTGTATCTGGAAAAGCAGTCCATGTTTGGCACTTCTTTTCAAAAATCTGTTTTCTCAAAACGATTTGTCAATTTGGACTCTTTGGTTCAAGATTAAGAACCGTGACAATTTGAGTCCAAACTGTAGTAAACCTAATATGAACAGAACGGGAGTCATCCTCCCGGGGCGTTCAGGGACGTCTACAGCTGTTACCGCGCAGGATCTTGTACCGGCTCCATCTATTGTGAGAAGTACCTTTTTGTTTTGCAACTCGGTTGCCAATTTGTTGATTGATACGGGTGCATCCAATTCCTTTATATCTGGTGCATTTGCATCTGTTTTGGGGTTGGAGTTGGCATAGTTAGCATCTCCTATATGTGTTGTATCACCTGTCGGGGGTGAATTGATTTTGAAACAGGGGTGTCGGGGCTGTGACATGGAGGTCGCCGACCGCCGGCTTCCATTTTCTTTTGTAGTTATGGCTATGTCGGGTTTTGATGTGATTTTGGGTATGAACTAGTTATCGTCATACTAGGTTGTTATTGATTGTTACCGCCAGAGGGTCACTGTATGTACCTTGAGCGAGGATTGTTTCCATTTCTTGGGGAATCGAGTTGGTAGAGTGTTGCCACCGGTGTATGATCCGCGAGGGCAGAGTGAGCTTAGTTGTCTTCTTGCTAGCTGTATGAGTAGTGAGTGTGATGAGATCTAGATTGAGTTGCTGAGAGTGGTTTGCGAGTATTCGGATGTTTTTTCCGAGGACCTTGTTAGTTTGCCACCACATCGGGAGGTTGAGTTTTCCATTGATTTAGTGCCCGGCACGGCGCCGATTTCTATGGCACCTTATCGTTTTGCCCCAGCCGAGTTGAGTGAGTTGAAGATTCAGCTCCAGGAATTACTAGATAAGGGCTTTATTCACCCTAGTACTTCGCCGTGAGGAGCACCGGCCCTCTTTGCTAAGAAGAAAGATGGTGCCTTGAGACTTTGTATCGATTACCAGAAATTGAATCAGGCTACGGTTAAGAATAAGTACCCTATGCCCTGTATAGATGATCTATTTGACCAGTTAAAGGGGTCCCGTTATGCCTCTAAGGTAGATTTGAGATCGGGTTACCACCAGTTGAGGGTCAGGGAGGAGGATATTTCGAAGACGGCATTCCGTACGCGGTACGGCCACTATGAGTTTTTGGTGATGCCTTTTGGGCTCACCAATGCACCGGCAATGTTTATGGATTTGATAAACCCGATATTCCGGGAATTCTTAGATCGTTTTGTAGTCGTTTTCATGGACGACATTCTAATTTATTCACCTTCGGAGGAGGAGCACGAGGAACACTTGAGAGTGGTGTTTGAGTTGCTTAGAGCCCATAAGCTGTATGCCAAGTTTAGGAAGTGTGAGTTCTAGCTAAGAAAGGTGAAATTCTTAGGCCACGTTGTTTCCGGGGAAGGGGTGTCTGTTGATACATCCAAGATTGAGGCAGTACAAGATTGGGCACAGCCTAAAGGTGTTTTTGATATCCGCAATTTTCTGGGATTAGCTGGGTATTACCGTCGGTTTGTGAAGGACTTCTCCAGGCTAGCTTCGCCGTTGACTAGATTGACGCGAAAATGGGTCAAGTTTGTATGGAGTGAGACTTGTGAAAAGTTGTTCCAAGAGTTAAAAGTTAGATTGACCACCACTCCGGTTTTGATTATTCCGGAGAGAGGTTTAGGTTGTACAATTTATTGTGATGCCTCACGAGAGGGTTTGGGTTGTGTGTTGATGCGAGAGGGAAAAGTGGTAGCCTATGGTTCACGTCAGTTGAAAATACACGAGAGGAATTACCCTACACATGACCTAAAGTTAGCAGCAGTGATTTTTGCCTTGAAGATTTGGAGGCACTACCTTTATGGTGAGAGATTCGAGGTATTCTCGGATCATAAGAGTTTGAAGTACCTGTTTACACAGAGAGACTTGAATTTGAGGCAGAGAAGGTGGATGGAGTTCATTGAGGACTACGATTTTGAGTTGCACTATCACCCGGGAAAGGCCAATGTTGTGGCCAATGCCCTTAGTAGGAAATCCATTAGTGATGTAGCTTGTATAGCCTTCCGGGAGTGGGAGATGTTGGGTGCACTTGGCGAGTTTGATTTGCTTCTAGGCGAATCCGTTGAGGCTGCGGCCTTATTTTCTGTTGTTGCGCAGCCTACACTTGTGACTCGAGTGTTAAAGGCACAGAGAAGTGACCTTAAGGTAGAATCTCTCCGAGAGAAGATCTCCAATGGGAAAGTTGGAAAGGGTTTGACGGTGTATCCCGACCTGAGTGTGAGACACCGAGACCGTTTGATTGTGCCGGAGTCTTGTCGAGAGGAGGTACTCCGAGAGTTTCACCATTTATGCCTTGCGATGCATCCGGGAGGCACCAAGATGTATCGTGATTTGGGTCGCCAGTTTTGGTGGCGGGGTATGAAGAGGGATATGGCAGTCTTCGTATCGAAGTGCCTTACTTGTCAGCAAGTGAAGGCCGAGCATCAGAGGCCAACGGGTTTGTTACAACCCTTGCCTATTGCCGAGTGGAAGTGGGAGCATGTCACTATGGACTTCGTTGTAGGTCTTCCGAGGACTCAGCGAGGTAGTGATGCTATTTGGGTGGTTGTAGACCGGTTGACTAAGTCGGTGCACTTTATCCCTATGCGCGTGAGAGATTCGATAGATCATCTTGCCGATTTGTATATTCGGGACATAGTGAGGTTGCACGGGGTCTCAGTGTCGATCGTCTCAGATAGAGATCCACGTTTTACTGCTAGGTTGTGGCAGAGTTTACAGAGTGTCTTGGGCACTAGATTGACCTTTAGCACGGCTTATCATCCTCAGACTGATGGGCAGTCCGAACGTACTATTCAGATCCTTGAGGATATGCTTCGAGGTTGTGTCCTTGACTTTAGTGGGTCGTGGGAGAGGCACTTGCCCTTGGTGGAGTTTGCCTACAACAACAGTTTTCAGTCGAATATCGGTATGGCACCGTTTGAGGCCTTGTATGGCCGACCTTGTAAGTCTCCAGTGTGTTAGGCCGAGGTGGGTGATGCACCTTTGTTGGGCCCGGAGTTGGTTCGGGAGACAACGGAGAAAGTTGAGCTTATTCGTAGGAGGCTTGTTACAGCCCAGAGTCGCCAAAAGAGTTATGCTGACCGTAGGAGGCGGCCTTTGGCATTTGAGGCGAGTGATCATGTTTTCTTGAAAATATCACCTAGGCAGGGTTTGATGAGGTTTAGGAAGAGTGAGAAGTTGTCCCCTTGGTTTATTGGTCCCTTTGAGATCCTTGAGAGGATTGGGGAGGTCGCTTACCGTTTAGTTTTACCGCCGCAGTTGTCCGGGGTACATGATGTGTTTCATGTTAGTATGCTTCGGAAGTACGAGCCGGATCCGTCCCATGTGTTAGATTGGACCGACTTGAAAGTAGATAAGGATGCCTCGTATGAGGAGAGACCGGTACGGGTCTTGGATAGGCGGGATCAGGTCTTGCGAGGCAAGACCATTCCCTTGATGAAAGTTTTGTGGAAACATCACGGAGTGGAAGAAGCCACTTGGGAACGTGAATTGGAGGTCCGAGAGAAGTATCCGGATCTATTTATGGATGTTTGAGCATATGTTGTATATTTTGTTGTATTGATGAACTCTAAAGCATTGAATATGTCTTGAGTTGTAAAACATTGTAAATGTTTCGGTTTATGGAAGTATTATGGAACTTGCCTTGAAATGGAAGTTTATTTTAACATTATATATGTTAATTCTGTTTTAGAAATGCAAATATATTATTGGCATTGAATATGTAATTGAATGGTGGAATATGTGTTGAAATTGGTAAATTTCAAGGGGAGCATGTTGATGATGCGTATTGAGTAATATACTGTGATTTACCTCTTCAAAAGAGATGAAATGGCCGGTAGTGGGTCAGGTTGTTGAATATTGAGTTGTAATATTGTTAAGAATTGAGAACAACATGTTTTTGAAACTTGTATCTAATTTCGGGGACGAAATTCCTTAAGGGGGGGAGGTTATAGCGATCCCGGTTTTCCCTTCCTTATTTACTGTATTCCGGACTTAGTTCTGTGAATGTGTTGTTGTCGTATTCTTTTTTTCGTCCCTTAACTCTTTGTATTTGAGTTTAGAATTGTCTTGGGCGTGTTTCGAAGAGGTTGGTTGAGCTTTTGTCCCAACTTTTGTTGTCCAGATTTTTGGTGATCTGCTCGAGCGGGTCTTCTTGCGCTCGAGCGGAGTTTGCGCACCTTCAGTAATTTGTTCGTCTACAAAAGTACTGCAGATGTGTTTTTCACGCTCAAGCGGATTTCCTTACGCTCGAGCGGGCCGAGCTCGAGCGGATATCCTTGCGCTCGAGCAGGTGTTCGATGTCTGTAAAAATACTGGAAGAGGGTAATCTACGCTCGAGCAGGTTTCCCTTTGCGCTCGAGCAGGTGTGTTTTGCAGTTGTGTCTTAGCGCTCGAGCGGGTATTCTTGCGCTCGAGCGTGTCCAATTTTTGTGCTTGACGCTCAAGCGTCCTATTCTCCGCTCGAGCGGACTAGTCGTATATCAGATGGCAGCTGGGTGTTTTAAATCACTTTTCACACTTTCTTTCTCTCTCTTACTTTTCAAAACCTCCATTGGAGAGCACCTCACTCTAAAATTTCAACTTCTCTCTAAGGTTTGATCTAATTCTAGTGTGTTTCTAGCCTTGTCCCTTTGTAAAAAGTGTGGGGTTTGACTTGCTCTTCATTTTGATTCGAAAATCTTGAAGCTTGGAGCACTTTGGAAATTCTCCATCATCACATTTGGTCTCATCTTTTGAGATAGGGATAACTACTCATCTCTATGGTCTTTGACATAAACTTGTAGTTATTTTGAGTAAATGTTGAAACTGGGAGTTTTGGGTGTTAGGGTTTCAAATGTGAAAAGAGGGGTTTTGTTCTCTTGGCCAAAACATGTGTATTTGGGTCCTAAAATGAGGTTATTGATGTTTAATGGTAATATTTGAGCTTTTGGGTCAAGGTTGAGAAAAGGGTTGTTATAAATTAATTTGTATAATTAATTTGGAAAGTCATGGAAATATGAAATTGAGTTGGAAATAATGAAATTGGCTCATTATGAGATAGAATGGTAGAGTTGGAATTAGTAATCACTCACCTTGGAAATTATTGATAATTTATCTGTTTGACGCATTTATTATTTGTTTAGAAATAATTGCTTTGGGCTATCGGTGAAGAATAGTCTTGATTGTTGTAGACACTGCATGATGATTAGGTGAATTAAAACTAATCGATTAAATAAGTCATTGAATGTGACGGCTGGAATAATACATCAAATTTATGTATTGATTGATCATGTATATGATATGTGTTTATATACATTGTGTTGTGTGGGAGGATATAGGGATGTACTCCACGGTTTAGGAGGAGACAGGGGATGGACTCCTAAACCGGATATCATTTGGGAGGAGATAGGGGATGAACTCCATTGATACAGCAAATTTGTGTATCATTTATGAAGTATGGAAGTGTTTTAATGTGATATTGATACAGCAAATATGTGTATCATTTGTGGAGTATGGAAGTGTCTTAATGTGTTATCGATACAGCAAATTTGTGTATCTGTCGTGAATTATGGAAGTGTTTTGGATATGAGTTATAATCTCATTAAGTTGTTTGGCCAGGTTCTGAGCCATGTGTATGAATTGGAAATTGGTTAAGTAAAGGAAAGTAAAATGAACATGGACATTTTGTCATGAAACTGGAATGTGATATATGTTGGTTTATATGAGTCAAACATTTATCAAATGCTAATGTTTTAGTTATTGCGCATATTATGTTTAGCATAATATGGGACATCATTTTCAGGTGCAGGTGACATGCCACCTCCAAGGACGTAGCTTGGGAGGCTTAGTGGCTGAGAGACCTTTTGATTACTTTTTGTATTACATGTATATCAAGCCAAGGGCTTATTTTGTGTAGAGTTAGTACTCTCCTTTTTGTAACCAAGTGTTGGCTTGGAAAGTTGTAAACCCGTAGGGCATTTACTTTTGTTGTCAACATGTAATACATTCTGTAAGAATACTCTAATTTATGAAATATGATATCTCTTTCGTGTATCATAAATGTCTGTTTATGGGTTTATTTTAAGGGCGTTACAAAAAATTTTGTGTTTGGGAAGATTTTTGTAATTGAATGTGATATTTGTGAGAGAAAAAGTAAAATAAATATAGATTTAATGTGATATTTTATCTTATTAACTATTTTAACTTATTTTATCTTTTTGTAGATTTTAATCTTAAAAAAACTAAACTTTCCTACCAAACACCCCAATATGGTTTTGGATTTATTATTAAGGCTTCCTTTGGGAAGATAAGTTTGGGGCTTTTTTTTTTACTACTTTAATCAAAAATAAATAAAATAGACTTTTTAATTTAATAAGACAAAATATCACATTAAATTTATAATCATTATATTCTTCCTCTCACAAAAAATTTTAAAAAGTTAAAAAAATCAAAAACTCTTCCCGAACGAAATTTTTTAGCCTTAAATTAAAATAATTAAAAAAGCTAAAATGTCAACCTACTTTATTTACATATATATATATATATATATATATATTGCATGGTCCACCATGATTGATATATGCATGCGATCAGCTTCCTTCAGAGTACACCAAATCAATGACATGGCAGAAGAAGAAGAGCTATCCATGCTCAGTGAACAAGTACACTCGAAGAAGTTTGGAGTAGACAAAAAGCAAAATAATAACCTATTTTTTAATTTATTTCTGTCTCTCATAAAAAGAATAAAAAAAAAATTTAAAAATAACTTTTAACCATCTTCTTAAAACACTCCAATATGAGCTCATTTCATTTCTTTGTTCACTATTTGGAAAATTATATTATACACTTTTTATATCATATGTATCATTCTTATGTTTTTTTTTTTGTTGAGAAATTACAAAAACAATCTCAGGGTTTCACATGTTTTTCAAATTAAACCTCATAGTTTCAATTTTGACAAATTAAACCCTATAGTTTCTTCCGTGTTTCAATATGAACCCTTCGTCTATATCCGTTTGATTGAACTAACAGAATCTGGGCAAAATTCTCAGATTCAGGCATACATCTTCAAACACTTGTATCCCCCTTGTCGTAACTCTGTTTCGCCTCATTTTTATGTCGTTGGATTCGCTTTATTGCCTAATTTTTATTCCATCCCTTATACGTCTTGTTCCACCTCTTCGAAAGTTGGAAGAAAATAAGAGTTTTCTCTCTTAAGAGAATTTTCAGATTTAAACGCACATGTTCAAGTACTTGTATCTCCTTCGTCGTAACTCCGTTTTGCCTCATTTTTGCTTCATTAGATTTACTTAATGGCCTAGTTTTCGTTCCACCCCTCATAAGCCTCGTTCCACCTCTTTTTGAATACTGTTGGAGCTCCAAAAGTTGGCCAAAAATAATATTTTTCTTTCTTTGGGTAAAATTTTCATATTCAAATCCACATATTTAAGCACTTGTAACTCCGTTTTGCCTCATTCTTACTTTGTTGGATTCATCTCATGGCCTAGTTTTCATTTCACCCCTCATGCGCCTTATTCCACCTCTTTTTATATGTCATCAAAGCTCCAAAGTTGACAAAAATAAAATTTTTCTTTTTTTTTTTTCCCTCCTCTATTTTCTATCTCCATGCTTCTTCCTTCCTACTTGCTTTCCACAATTATTTTCTTTTTTCCTTTTCTTTCATGGCCCTTCCACCGAGCTCGTGGTGGCCACCGAACCTCCGACGATGGCGATGTTGTCAAGTATGAATGTATATAACTTACAAGAACGGAAAGAAACATAAGAGTAGGGGAAGGGCTATGAAGGAAGAGGAAAGAGAGAATCATTGTGGAAAGGAAGGAGGAAGGAAGAAGTACGGGGATATAAGATAGACGAAGAAAGAAAGAAAAAAAAAATCTTATTTTTGGCCAACTTTCGAAGCTCCGACAATATGCAAAAAGAGGTGGAACAAGGCTTATGAGGAATGTAACGAAAACTAGGCCATGAGGTGAATCTAAAGACGCAAAAATGAGGCAAAATGGAATTACGACGAAGGAGATATAAGTACTTGAACATGTGTGTTTAAATCTAAAAATTTTCCTAAGAGAGAAAAATCTTATTTTTTTCCAACTTTCAGAGTTCCAACGGCACACAAAAAAATGTGGAACAAGGCGTATGAGGGATGGAATAAAAACTAGGCAATGAGGTGATTCCAATGACGCAAAAATGAGACGAAACGGAGCTACGATGAAGGAGATACAAGTGTTTGAACATGTGTGCTTGAATTTGAGAATTTTGCCTAGATTTCATTAGTTCAATCAAACAAATATAAACGGAGGGTTCACATTGAAACACAGAATAAACTCCAAGATTTAATTTGTTAAAATTGAAACTATGGGATTTAATTTGAAAAACACGCGAAGCCTGCGTTTTTTTTTTTTTTTTTGTAATTTCCCCTTTTTTTTTAGTTATAGTTAAAATTTTTTTAATTATGACATTATTTTGAAATATTTAGTTATAAATTTTTTATATTTAATTATAATTTTTTCTTTTAATTATGACTTAAAGAGTATAGTTATACTATAATCTTTTCCACTTACTATTTTCTCATTTTGGGTTGGTTTGTGAATTGATTTTTAAGTGAATTTTTTATGTTTTTTATGAAAAAGATAGGTAAGAAAATAAAAATAATAGATTGACTTTTTGTATTAATTTTTTTGCTTTCTATTTATTTTTTACATTTTTTTTGTAAAAAGATTGGGGTATTTGAGTTTTGTGGGCAAATTTTTGTTTTTAAACTTAATTATTTTAACAATATAATTTTATATTTTATTATAAACTTGACAGTTTTGACCTATTGATCACGAGAAATTATATTTTACCCCAGGGACAAATCCATATAGTACTTCAATTTAAGTTTAATTGATTAAAGCAGTAAACCTCACCACTTCTATGTCTCTTATAAGGAGACAAATGGACAAGTATCCAATCCTGAGTAGTGTGGAACAATGTTCCAAGATCGCTAAGTTACTTCTCACGTATCACTAAATTTTATCCTATCCGATCAATGTTCTCTTAAACGATTTATATTAAAATCAGATTAGAACAAATATCAGGACAGGAAATTTGCCATCCCTTTCAGCTTCCCAAACAAGGCGGAAAGTCTTTCTCTCATTGCAAATTGTAATAGTAGTAGTTGAAGTAGTAAAAGATGAAATAAGTGAAGGTTTGAGTGGTTCTCTGGCCCATTTCAATATGGCATCATTATCTTCCACATATATGCACCAAAATCCTTTTCTTTCATTAATTGTTTCAAATCAATTGTTTAAAGTAAGAGTAGTTTTAAGAAATTGGTTAAAAATTATTTTTTTTTAAATTAAAAAAAAAATATATAAAAAAAATAAAAAGATGATACGACTAAAATAAGTTAAAAGCCAAAATTAGACTTTTAGCCATATTCCTAAAATAACCCTACATTCACCCACTTGTCAAGTGAATAAAATTAAATTAAATTTCTATCACAATTATAACTTGAGAGTTTCTTTTTGCGCACCATGAACATCTTCAACTCACACCATTTTCTTGTTCCGATATTAATTATCGAACAAAAATCAATTATTTAGATACCCAATGTCATTCCTGTCATATGTTATGGGCAAATTATCAAATCTCATTGGATGCTAATACTCTTCTTTTAACTCTTTCATTTCCACCCTATTATTAGTTGACTTTTCATGAGTACTTTTTGACCTCTTTTCCTGCCCACTTCATTCACAGATGAAGAAAGTCTCTAATTTACTGAACCCATGCGTACTACATGTATATGATCATCATGTGAATGCAGACTATTAGTGAAGTTATTATGGAGAAATGGGTAAGAGTGACAACTTTTCAATTTATTAAGAGGGTAATGATAGTGAGTTTTAAAAATAGAAATCTAAAATCAATTCTATGACAGTGTAAAACATAAAAATAAAAAAATTAGCACACACATCACATCATAATAGAATCCAGTTCATTAGAGTTCATGTTTTAGAATTCTAAAACATTTTCTTTTATTAACATAGAATATTTATGATATTTTCAGCACTCACATGAAAGGAAATAATGAAATTAGAAATGAAGATTCCGTGCATAAGACTCTCACTAAAAATAATATCCGAAGAGGACAACATGCACGCAGCTTAACAGGTGAAAATTTATCCTTAAACTCTTATATTCCTAGTGAGTTGTACATATTGTAATCGACTGAAATAGTTGGATTAAAAAAAAGTTTTTAAGTTTGTTAATGGAATACAGAAATCATTTATTTCCAAAAATAACCTCAGGCTTGTAACTAATTAGTGGAAAAATGAATTTGTTTGTGTGAACAACAAAGAGATTCTGATTGGTGCAAGACAGTGAATTTCATATCTCAAGAATATAACGATCCTACCTAAATGCGGACCCTACTATTTTCTACTAATCACAAAAGTTTGTATTGTTGTGAATAAAATCGGAGTCAAATAAGTGATTATAGTAATGACTGTACATACATACCATTATTCTTTAATTCGTTTTATTTTTTTTAATTTACTAGGGACAAATATTTCAAAGGTGGTGGTGCTGATAATGTGCAATCAAATGCAGAGAGACTTGGAGAAGGGGTTTAAAGGGACTCTCAACATTAGATTTGACTCTTAGATATCTGTGTTCAAACCATGTATAATGAGTGTGATGTACCCAAAAAAAGGTGAATTGTGAGAGGGAAGAGTTGAAAATGGTCCACGAAGCCTGAAAGCTCAGAGGAGCCTTCTAAATGGTCCACAAAAATGCCCATAGGAAGAAGAGAGCTAGGGCCCACTAAGTCACTTGTAAACTGAAATTAACACTTCTCTTCAAGTTTCAACCGTCCATGCAATTCTTCATTAAAAATTTAAAGAAAATACCATACATGAATAGAATTAATATCCCAACAGCAGTAATCCTATTATTCAATCTTAGAATCACACTCATTTAATCTAATAATCAAACATGATGTCACTGTAGCACGAGTTTGAGTCACTAGAATTCACCTTTCCACAAAATATATGAGAAAATTATATAATGACAATTTGTTTCTCATTGTAAAGAATTGTTAAGTCTAATGGTTCCTTCCTATCAACTTATAATTACCTCTCTTTCTATTTAGGTAAAAAAGGAATTTTTTTTTCAAATAATGTTTTCTATGTTTGGAGGTGGTGGTAGTGGGACAAAGGTGAAGGTGGTGGCGACGTGGCAATGGTGTGGTGGTGATCGTGTGGTGACATTGATAAAATTTTAATCTAGAAAACATTTTTCACCTTTTAAAAGTGGAGAAGATTTTCTATCTAGATAGGCTTATCTTTTGTTAACCATAGAAATGTTTTCCATTAATTTTCATTTTCCATTATACCAAATGTCAAAAAATATAAACAATGTTTTCCACCTAAACAAATGAAACATACATTGAAAGCTTCCTCTTCTTTACTTTTTATTAGATGGGGTCTTTTGTTTTTAACACATCTTCTGTCCAACAGTGACTTCCCACCAAAAAAAGATGAACTTGAGGACACCTATACATGTTCTTTTATAATCTATAGTTTGAAAAAATTTCAAAATCATTAGTTACCACTATGAAAAGTTAAATGGACTAATAATGTGAACTATCACTGGTAGCTAGAAAACAATTCTACATGCAAATAATCAGCATTCAAAACCTTCTGTCTGTATTTCAATCACATATGTTAGAACACTAAACCTCCATGCATATGTACACACAAAACAACACACAAGTAGATTCAAATGTACATGGTCATTGAAAGCTTCCTCTTCTTTACTTTTTATTAGATGGGGTCTTTCTTTTTAACACATCTTCTGTCCAACAGTGACTTCCCACCAAAAAAAGATGAACTTGAGCATACCTATATATGTTCTTTTATAATCTATGGTTTGAAAAAATTTCAAAATCATTAGTTACCACTATGAAAATTTAAATGGACTAATAATATGAACTATCACTGGTAGCTAGAAAACAATTCTACATGCAAATAATCAGCATTCAAAACCTTCTGTCTGTATTTTTCAATCACATATCTTAGAACACTAAACCTCCATGCATATACACACACAAAACACACAAGTAGATTCAAATGTACATGGTCACAAATATATAGAAGTGAGAGACATAGCTTATGTGCCGGTCGGTCCCAGAAGAAAGCTAGTAGCCCACCATAGCTATAGGAAGCATGTGAACTTAGTGGGCTATGGTCAAGTTATGACTCAAGACTGTCTTTAAAAATGCTTGAGAATAAGGGTTATTATTTGGCCCGGACCAAGCCCACCCGGTCAGATGGAATTTTACACTGCCCAAGTCCATACCCCAAGCAGGATGGCTTAGCCCAAACGAGGCTTGTAAAGCCTAGCTTCTACCCGTTGGCCCGTGGCCACTGGCCTAACCCACGAGACAAGCAAGAAATATGAAAATTTAAAAAAAAGTGGAAAAATAAATAAATAAATAAATAATAGACATGGATCATGGCCCGTTGGGCTAAGTTCACAGGCTAGCACATTGGCTCGTGAGAGGTGGCCTGACTCACGACCCCATTAAACAGGGCTTGGGCCTACGGTTTTGACCTGGAAATCGGCTTGGCATGTTAGACTAAAGCCCACCAAGCTTCAGCCCATGAGTGGGCTTGCGCGCCATTTTTAGGGCCCAATCCGGCCCAATACCGACCCTTACGTGAAAACTTGGTAAGGCTGAGGTCAATTACGAATGGACGATAATAGCCTCAACTTCTATGACAAATGGGCTTTCCATAGGCAATTAGGTAGGATATAGTAATACTTTTGACTTAGTTTCCCCTAAGAAAATGAGATCCTAAGAGTGCCAAACAATGTGAGGGGGGAAGATAGAAATAGAAGGATTATACCTTAATTTCCTTCTTCTTAGGCTTTTATTCATTGATACAGATGAAGTCACTGCCCTACATAATCATGAGTTCTGAAGCCATCATTACCAGTATTGAAACTTCTCTCTCTCTCTCTCTCTCTCTGTGAGGGCACCACCACATGGGTGCAGACCACAAACATAGATTGAAACACCAGCCAACTATTTATATATATCACAATCCACTCTAATTCAACTCAGTGGTTCCAAAGCACTTTCTTCTTCTTCTTCTTCTTCTTCTTCTTCTTCTTCAAAAGTAGCTTGTAGGAAAATGTGTACCAGTTCCACAGAATGGATTAATCCACCTCATACGCTGTTTGCATATACACGAAGACAACGATCAAAGCGACCTAAAGTTCAAGTTCACAGACTTACCAGGTAGTTTCACAAACATAAAAGGTGATTTATTATATTGGTTCCATTTGTATTATTTCATTGAATTTGCTTATTTTGTTTAGGTCTCAATGCATGGAAGTGTTTTTGTTTTCGCAGGAGGAAAAGATGTGAAGATCAGAAGGTTGGGAAGGACATGGAGGTAAAGAACTTGAAGCTGTATATGAGGAACTTAAGCATTTTGAAAGAGAATGAGAAGCTAAGGAAGCAAGCTAGCCTCCTACACGAAGAGAACCTTGCCTTGATGTCTGAGTTCCATAAGAAATTCACTCATTTCAACCGTCTCTCCACCACCCTTTTCCTCCTCCAGAGCAATAAGAGTATCAAATTATGAGGATCACTTTGCCTCTCTCTCTCTATATATATATATATGTGAGTTGCATCCAATAGGGTTATGGGAAAATGGGCTTGTTGAATACTTTTTTATGTTGTTAATCTCTTATATGAGAAAATTTCATAAGAGAATCAATAATGGTTGCCATGCAATCTCATTCGACCTTCTAACTGACGCATATGGGTTTCATGTTTCTTTTACTTTCTTTTCTTTTTGTTTCTTTACATTTTTATTTTTTATTTTCACATGATATGTAAGATATATAAGATTTGGTTGTTGTGAAGTTACATGTTGATGAGTTTAAGGCAACCCATTTTGGAGTCGTCATGGCAATGAAATGATCAGGGTTTGAGTACTGTCTCAGAGAGAGAGAGAGAGAGAGAGAGAGAGAGAGAGTATTAAAGAAAATAAATAATACATTGAATATGTCGTATTACGTCGCTTCGGGAAGAGAATACATCAAATAATCCTAATGGAAATAATCAAAGAGAAGATAAACAAAGGTACAATGTGTGAGAAAGTAAGAGAACGGTAAAAATGGCAAGACTCAATGAAAAAGTTGCACGAGGGTTTGAATTGAAGATTTTAAGTTCTAACATTATTTAATTCCACACTGTATTTATCCTGGTGGTGTATGGATCTCATTCAGAGTGAATGCAGTAAGTACGGTACTTTGTGTGATTTTTTGTGAAATTTTTCTATACTTTAGCATTTTTGTATTTAATTTTCAGGACCATTCGGAAAACATAAAAGCTGACAAAAGAAACTTTGATCCATTTCCTCAAAAAAAACAAAACATGTTTCATTAAAATCCTACAACACCACCACCCTTTTGAATTCGAAGCATGCATTTTTCTACATTATTATCTTTATCTAAAATATCTGTGTTTATATACATACATTATGTAATTTGAAGATTGATAGCACACAATACACAATCACTCATGTTAGACCTAACAATTTCTCTATGGCCTACTTTGATGGACCAACACAACACACAAAGGTCTATTTTATTCTTAACCTAAAAACCCCAGCCTCCTAATCCGAAGGACCTACTTTCAGAGACTGGGCATGTTTGCTGCAGTTTATTCTAAGTTGTAAGCTGATAATATTTATAAGTAAAATCTAAAAGCACCCTTCCCCTAGTTTCATGATATTATTTTCAACTTTTCAATTTATTTAAGCAACTGTTATCACACAACAAACGGTTTGACACAAAATCCCAACATAAATTTAAAATTTTAAAAAAAAAATTATAAATAAAAAAAAAAAAAACCCATAACCAGACCGTTTAAGCTTCAACAAACACAGCTCTTTTCATGCATTTGATGGCTTAATTAGAAACCACCAACCTCATCTGAAAGCAAATGGGTGCATAATGTTTGAGACATTGAGCTTATATGGTCCACCAAATACCATTCATTATGCTTTCAAGATTTCATGGTACCAAATTGCAAGCAAACAATCTTAAACTAGTTTATTTATGATTTTCTGTTTTTTAGGGGAATGTTATTCACACTACCGTTTTAGTCTCTTGCACTTCCTTTTTTGTCATCTGTGAATTTTTACCTGTATATTCCATTCAAAGAAGACACACACAAAAAAAAAAAGTGTAAGGGGTGGTTAAAGGAAGAGTGAATAACATTTCCCTGTTTTTATAGGGACTTCCCCAAATTTATTCTTTGTATCACAAATTCACAACTTTCTGGACAACGCTAAGCAATTTCAAATTCAACTAGTTTGATCAGATACACCGACATCTTAGCAGTCAAAATAGCAATCATAGTTGGCATAAAAGGCCTAGAGAGGGAGATGCTATTGTTGAAATACATATAATAAAATCATTAAAATAATCAAAAAAACATAAAAGGGAGACCCAGAAAGTCTAAAGATGTGGTGATCTTATGATGATTTATCCAAACTTTTGAACAAATTGTATATTATTGCAACTAGGGAAGGTAAGGTCAAACCACTTTGTTGACAAACTCACCAGCTATGAGAGAGAGAAGCCATTGTCTCCACAGCTCAAAAATCTGCTTGCCCATCCAAATTTGTCCAATCAACCACAAGTGTAAGTGCCAGTTCATAGTATCAAACAAATCATTCTCCACCATGAATCAGGAAGCTTCGTGCTTGTTTCCCCTTTCCTACATTCACAAAATGTCATAATATTTTAAACTGGCACTATTGCCCAGTACTCAAGTATGATCGATGTTGGCTTTAAAACAAAACAAATCGCTTCTTACTTACCAGACTGAGAAACATGACCAGTGGAAAATTCAATCCACAAACAGAATGGAAGATATGAAAGCTCTACGGATTCTTTGAGCTTCCACCTGATGATTTGTATATACGGAATGCAGCGAAGCACATGGTAGCATTACCTATAACTGTCAATGCTGCTTGAAGAGCCACCAATACCTACAACTCAATGAGAAACAGAGTCAAATGAGATGTCATGTATAGACATGGTAACACTTCATAGTGAACTGCATGACGAAAATTTGGATCATATACAGAGCAAGCATTATGCACTCAACAGATAATCTACAATACAGCTACTGTAATCTGAATTAAAGTGAGTGAGACAGATCCTAGTTAAAAGCCTAAAAATTATGGGTTCCCCTACCATGGCTGCCCAATGGATTAAAAAATTTGTTTTGAAGGGGTGGCAATTCCCAAGTCAACCTGCAGACCTGCTTCAAACCCATTAAAAAAGGGTTTGATGGCATTGGGCCTAACAGAATTACACCATATGCCCAAGTCAACTTGAATTTGGATACCGGGAATTGCAAGATATGTCATAAGACATGTCCAGTCAATTGAAATTTCATGCAAGTTGAGGAAAATAGGAAATAGTTCCTCAAGCCCAAATCAACACAAACCCTACTCCGGTTCCGGTAAATGTAATGCAGCAATCCCCCCATACATACTATGTTACACGGACTCTTCAAAATAAATCAAATATCCATGTTGGACACCCGACACTTGGACAAGGATATGAGATGTGTGTCAGATACTTTTCATCGGACACTTCTTATATATTTGTATTTAACACTATTATTGTATATACATATTGTTGTATAAATTATAATTGTTGTAAATATCTTTTTGACACTGTATGTTGCATGTAAAACTATTTTATCTCACATAATAGATTAAAAATATAAAAATATGATCTTTTTTTGCCGAGTCCGCGTATCTTTAAATTTAAAATTTAATGAATCCAACTTCTAGATACACACCCGTACCCGACACCCATACTCGAGTCCATGCAACATACACCACCCTAAACAATTAAAAATTAATCCCACATCTATGTGTGAAAGCCAGCTACAAGAAGAAAAAAATCCCTTGAAAAGATTACAAAGCCTGGCCTCCAAGACTGATTGTGAGCTAGATTCCAAGGCAGGCAATAGTAAGCATAGATTCAGATTCTCTAATGTTGAAGTCAACATAGTAAACATCTAGCTGTTATAGATAAAAGCTTGCCAGCATCCCCTATAAGGGACTGTAGTAGGTTACTGAACAAGAATATACTTATATCACAAGTGTATCACTGAAATTTCAATTATTGTTATACATTATTCCCTCCACCCTATAACGCACGAACACGATACGGATAGGAATGGCAACGGGGTAGGGCGGGGCCGGAGATCAAACTCCCCGCTCCCAATCTCCGATGGTGAAAATTTTCCCATCCCCGGCCGATCCCCGACAGGGAACCTATCACTGTCCCCGCCCCCGCCCCCGCCCCCTAATGGGGATCGGGTTTCCCCGACCCAGAAAATTCCCCGATCCACAAAAAAAAAAAAAAGAATCAACAAATCAACCCAAAAAATGGAGACCAACAACATCTCCGTGAGGTCAGTACTCAGTACCACCAGATTTTATACATCAAATACATCAACAAATCAACAAAATCATCAATGAAGATTGGCTATACATCAACTACCAAAAAAAAAAAAAAAAAATGGAGACAGAAAGATAGATGGAGATCAACACAACTCGTAAGATCTACAAGAAATCAAAAAAAGAGAAATCAACACAACAACTCGACGTAGACGGCAGCGAAGGGAAAGGCGTTCAGAGTCGCCGTGATGTTGTTAAGGAGGGAGATCGGCGAGATCAAAAACCCTAACAGCTCTCTCTTGCCGAAGACAGCAGAGGAGGAGGGAGATCGATAGCTACGCTGCCTCCGACCCACCGCCATACCACGGCGATGATGGCGGATTCACTGCTCACGAGGAGGTAACTATAGATCTGAACTATACTCAATAGATCTGGGTGAAGGATGGGCGAAGTGGACTACGGGGAGGAGGGGAAAAGGCAACGAAGGACGGTGGTGAAGGCGAGGAGGGGAGGAGGCTCAAACCATCTGTCACAGTCACAGAGAGTAGAGGGAAGGAGAAGAACGAGAGAGAGAGAATGTTGAGATAGATAAACATCAAATGCTCAGTTTCTCTAATTTCTAAACATATACATATATACGGGGACTATGAGCGGGGGGGGCGGGGGGCACCTATCACCGTCCCCGGCCCAAAAATCATCGGGGATCTATTTTTCACTACCAGCGCCGGCCCCATGGAAAATAATTTTCTGGCAAAACCCGGCTTATCGGGACAGGGCGGTCCGGGTCTTCATCGGGCCGAGTTCAAATTGCCATCCCTAGATACGGATACGCAGACACGCAAATTTTCAAAAAATAGGAGACACGACACATAGGGGACACGTTCAATATATATAATTTTATTGATTTATTATGTCTAAAATTGAAAAAAAAACAATCATTGGAAGGTAATTAAACATACAAAATAACACTAAAAAATTAACAAACACATTCAACAAATTAATTTTTTCCAACAAATAAAAATAATTAGAGCTATGTATGTTCAGGTTAAGCAAACAAGAATACCCAAAAAAAATAGAAAAATAAAAAGAGGAAAAAAAAAAAAAAAGAGTATGAGGTATAAATAAATAAAAAAGTAGGGTTTAAAAAAAAGAAGGCGTTTTAATACAAAAATATCTTTAATTAGGGACTATAAAAAGAAAAGGAAAAAAAACAACAAAACAAAACAGACAGAGACGAGAGAGACGAAAGGGAGGGGGGGGAGAGAGAGAGAGAGAGAGAGAGAGACGAAAAATAGAGAGAGAAAGACAAACTGCAAGAGAGATGAAAAACACACACAGAGAGAGAGAGAGAGAGAACCTTCGAAAACCATCGAACTGAAGAATGAAGAAGAAAAAAGAAACAAAGAAGAAGAAAGAAAGAAAGAAAGAACGAACGAACGACATACCTTGAAGCCCTATATCAATTGACTAGTTCTTCACCCTCTTGGGCGTCAAAAGGTTCAGGTTTTTCTTCAACCTCTTCTCTTCTCTTTCTCTTTGTCGACATTAAGGTTTAGTTTAGAAAAGTAAAATTTTGTGGTTTTACACATTTTACCGCATTTACAAGTTTTGAAATTATATTTTGTACCTCATAAGTGTCCAAAACGTGTCCCGAACATGTCCGACTACAAAAAAATTCAAAAAAAAAAGGGGACACCTCCCATAGAGTATCCGACATGTGTCGGACACTCATACGCTCCCTTCGGAGAGGTGTCCATGCTTCATAGCCTCCACCCCTCCATCCTCCCAGTAGTCCCTAAGAAAGAGGCAGTTGAAGGAATATTAGCAACCAAGTTTCCTTCGTTCCTCTTTTTATGTATCATTTTTGCAATTCCCCACTTCAGTGTATGTATTTTTTGAGGACTTTCCCACCACCAAAGATTTAAAAAGATTCTCTCATGTTAATATTGCTATCCAGTTTTCATAAGCTATTTATTTTGTTGTCACTAAAAGGTGCCTTAAGTTTTTCTGAATTTGTTTAGAACATGTTAACCTAGCGACAACACAAGTTTCTGGCGTGATTATATCCATGCAGTGTGTTCAAGGTCCATGACAATTGGTAATTTTATTTCCCAACCCCAAATTCAAAGGGTTTGAGAAGAACAGTTCCTTACTAAAAAGTAAGAGTAGAAGCACGCCACAGTTTAGTCTCCATTGGATGGGGGTCTGATGGGTGTAGACCTAACATTTGGCATAGGGGGTGTTTGGTAGGAAAGTTTTTAGCTTTTTTTAGGCTAAAATTCACAAAAACACAAAATAGGCTAAAATAGCTAATAAGACAAAATGTCACATCAAACCCATAATCATTTTACTTTTTCTCTCACAAACATCACATCCAACTACAAAAAAATCCAATCATCTTCCAAAACACAAAAATTTTAGTCTACTAAAATAGCCAAAAACTAAAATAACCTATTAAAATAGCAACTTCCCAAACACCCACATAATATGCACAAAGGGGCAGTCCTTAAGTTCGAACTCACAACCTGAAGGTTAATAGGCCGACTTTTAACCACCGAAACAGTGGCCCCCTAAACTGAGCCAAAGAAGTATTAGTAGTATTTGTGAACATTAGTGCATCTCACAATTGAATATTAGGAGAATGCATAAGCTGTTTACAGGAGTTCGTGAACTTGAGCACCTCTTTTCCCTCTTATTCTCTTGATAAGTAACATACAAACTTATAAAATTAGTCCAAAAGTATTTCAAAGGAAGAATTAAACTGCCTAGATACCCACATATATAAGAAACCCACTTTTTTATTCATTTGGTGAATTGATTCCCCAACATGAATAAGATTGTGTCTCCCAATATAGACTGTATATATGGATTGTTGATTCTTACATTGTTTCAAAACATATATCAATAAATAAAAAGAAGAAGAAAAACATAGATGAAACTAGAGTAGGAGCAGTCTTCTGTTTCACCCAGAACACACGGATTTCTTCACGAGTGTTGATTTATGTGGATTAATATCTTCTAATAATTGTAGGCTTGGGTTTCCCCAACTCCACTAAGAAACTTCAATCTATTTCATGCAAACTACCTTCTGGCATGCTTAGGCCTTCATACCATAAATTTATTTTTCAACTTCCTTTATTCTTTTTGCTCGCTAGTGGAGCATAAAGATAATATTTTTTTTTTGGATATTAATAAGTGTGCGGGGAGCAAATATTCAGGCAAGCCCGCACTCCTTTCTTCCAAGCTCCTGTCTGTCCGATCGACCTGCGAGCACAACGGCGGTGAGCTACCCGGCGATGTGTGGCCGGAAAACCCCTCCGACGATCAAGTCAGAACACACACAGGGATAGAGAGAGAGAGAGAAGGGAGTTGAGCGTAAGTATTTCTTTACCAAATGTTCATCTGTCTCAGCATGGGGGGCGCAGACACACTTATATACTTTCTGCACCCAAATCTGCTTCCCATTAGTCTCTTGACAGGTGGTGCTGCTCTCCCATCTGTCAGCACAAATCCTGCAGCCACCACCTAACCAAACCGTCAGGCTACATTGGCGGAGCCCGGCATACCGGCGGAACCACCTCGGCCTTTCACGACCGTGCTGCACAGCGTACCCGAGTGCTCACTCGCTGAGCTCCATCACAACCGAGCTCCGTAGCACCCCAGTACGGCCGAGCTCCAGACAGGTTAGGCCGGTCCAAGGGAGACCTTTTCGCTGAGCTACATGTGCGACCATAAGACCCGGATTGGCAGACGATCATCTCGGCTTCCTTCGACCGAGCTGCTTATCGAGCTCAACAGTCCCACTCGCCGAGCTCCATCACAACCGAGCTCAGCAGCACTCCGTGCGACTGTGCTCCAGACAAGTTAGGCCGGTCTGCGGCAGATCACGATCACCGAGCTAAAAAGAGCGAACAAGAGAAAACAAGCTGGCAGAGGATCATCTCGGCCAACTCTGGTCTGGACTTTGGTCAAACAAGCTTCACCTCGGCTCGGCCCAACCCAGCTTGGCCCAAATACGCTTGGACCACATTCAGCCCGGCCAGAACCGCTGGCCCAAGCTGAGATTACGAAAATCCCCCTCTCAATTGCCCCTTAATTCCGTCTGCGCTAGCGTGACTGGGATTACATTACAAGGTCGGGCTATACTTTTTGCTCGGTGATCCACTTTGCTCAGTTTAGGAACTCCAAGGCGAGCAAGGTCCGCTCCGTGACTTGCTTCTTGACGAGCAAGATCAGCTCGGCAAGGAACTCCAAAGAAGGCAAGCAAGGTCCGCTTCGCGACTTCCTTCTTGGCGAGCAACATCAGCTCGGCAAGGAACTCCAAAGAAAGCGAGCAAGGTCCGCTCCGCAACTTTCTTCTTGGCGAGCAAGATCAGCTCGGCAAGGAACTCCAGAGTTGATAAAATCATCAACGAACCTCTTGCCGAGCAAAATCCGTCCGGCAAGGAATTCCAAAGTTGATCAAAACCATCAACAAACCTCTTGCCGAGCAAAATCCGTCCGGCAAGGAATTCCAAAGTTGATAAAATCATCAACAAACCTCTTGCCGAGCAAAATCTGTCCAGCAAGGAATTCCAAAGTTGATCAAAACCATTAACAAATCTCTTGCCGAGCAAAATCCGTCTGGCAAGGAATTCCAAAGTTGATAAAATCATCAACAAACCTCTTGCCGAGCAAAATCTGCCCGGCAAGGAATTCCAAAGTTGATCAAAACCATCAACAAACCTCTTGCCGAGCAAAATCCGTCCGGCAAGGAATTCCAAAGTTGATCAAAACCATCAACAAATCTCTTGCCGAGCAAAATCCGCCCTACGAGGAATTTTGATCCTTCCGTCAAAATGATTGTTAGTTGCCCCTTGGACCGCACTAAATCCGCTTGGCGTGGCAAAAATACAACAATTCTCAAGAAAATGGTCTACTTGTTTCATTGTGCCAATGGCAAAGAGGGTTACAAAAATAGAACTAAGAACAAAACTTTAGATTGGCAGAGTTCGATGTTCTGAAAATAGATCGGCCATTTACATTCCGCGAGTTTTATGCCCCTTTTACTCGGCTTTCTTATAGACGTCTTCAAAAACCGAACTCCCTATATCTCTTCCATGGTGGTTTGCATGGCCATCATCTTGTCCGACTGCGTGAACCTTTCGCACTACTCTCTTATTCTCTACTACCGGACTTGTCGTCACGGTAGCTGCGGTTGCATCGTCTTCGATTCGGATGTGTTCATTGATGCGCTGCATTAGTTGGCCCATGGATGTCGGCTGATTCATGGTAAACGAGTCCCGCAGTCTACATCCGACCGGGAGACCACGCTTGTATTGTGTGATTACAAGGTTGACCGGGCAATCCAAGATCTCGTTGAAGGTCTCCCAATATCTGGAGTTGTATACCTTCAACGTGTCGCTCGGCTCCATCTTGACACTGAGAAGGTGGTCGACTTCCTTTGGCGTTTTGGTGTTGGTTTTGAAGCGTGTTACAAAGGCCTCGGCCAACTGCTGCCACCTTTCGATGCTCCCCTCCGGCAGCCTCTCAAACCATTTCAAGCCATGTTCACCCAAGCTTGACGGGAAGATTAGGCACATAAAAGCGTCATTTCGCCTATGTCCAGCCATGACCTGTCGGAAGTGGCTTATATGCATATATGGATCGGTCTTTCCGTCGTAGAGCGTGAACTTTGGCTGGTGGAAGCCCGCCGAAAGCGGTGTCGTCTCTATCTCCATGGAGAAAGGAGTGGTGCTCAGCCTCGCCAAGTCTGTGTCTAAAAGGAGAGGCGCAGCTAGGCGGGGTGGAAGCATTCCGACCTCTTCACTGGCGTGTCCCCCATAGGATAGCCGCTGGAACGCCGGCACTCTCTGAGCTTCCCACCGGCGAGCCCGTTCCTTCAAGACTACCCGCAAATCCTCTGAACGAGCTGAGTAAGAATACCTCGACGTCGTCGCCGGACGTGAGGGTTGATAGGTGCTGTCTTGCGCGCTGGACCTCTGTACGTGCGTGTCGGAATCTCCAACCTTGTAACTTTTGGTGATAGAAATGGATGGAGTGTGCCGCTGGCTCTGACCGCCTGAACGGCGGGGTTGGGTGCGCTCACTGTGGTCTCCCACTCCAACTACACCCTTCCCTTTGACATGCCTCTTAAGATCCTCCATCTCCGCCGCCATTCTCCGGATGACGGCGTCTTGGTCCCTCAGCTTGTGCTCCAGACGTCTGGCGTATGATTCTCTCCGCCGCCGGTGACCGTCTGGACTCCGAGAATGACCAAAGCTTCTTCCGCACTTATCTCGCGCGTCTCTTGAATGTCCTCCCGGGGATGTCTCGAGGTCCGCCATTGGAGGAATGGCGGGATGTCCTTCTCTCCGTCTGCCTGACTCCGGGATAACTCCGTTGATGGCGGACAACGGAATCTCGTCGTTGTTCGCCATGGACGGCGATCAGACGAGCCTGGAAGACAAGGTTTCGTCTTTCAAAGTTTCCCACAGACGGCGCCAATTGTGCGAGGAGCAAATATTCAGGCAAGCCCGCACTCCTTTCTTCCAAGCTCCTGTCTGTCCGATTGACCTACGAGCACAACGGCGGTGAGCTACCCGGCGGTGTGTGGCCGGAAAACCTCTCCGACGATCAAGTCAGAACACACACAGGGATAGAGAGAGTGAGAAGGGAGTTGAGTGTAAGTATTTCTCTTACCAAATGTTCATCTGTCTCAGCATGGGAGGCGCAGACACACTTATATACTTTCTGCGCCCAAATCTGCTCCCATTAGTCTCTTGACACGTGGTGTTGCTCTCCCATCTGTCAGCACAAATCCTGCAGCCACCTAACCAAACCGTCAGGCTACATTGGCGGAGCCCGACATACCGGCGGAACCACCTCGGCCTTTCACGATCGCGCTGCGCAGCGTACCCGAGTGCTCCACTCGCTGAGCTCCATCACAACCAAGCTCCGTAGCACCCCAGTACGGCCGAGCTCCAGACAGGTTAGGCCGGTCCAAGGGAGACCTTTTCGCCGAGCTACATGCGCGACCATAAGACCCGGATCGGCAGACGATCATCTCGGCTTCCTTCGACCGAGCTGCTTATCGAGCTCAACAGTCCCACTCGCCGAGCTCCATCACAACCGAGCTCAGCAGCACTCCGTGCGACTGTGCTCCAGACAAGTTAGGCCGGTCTGCGGCAGATCACGATCACCGAGCTAAAAAGAGCGAACAAGAGAAGACAAGCTGGCAGAGGATCATCTCGGCCAACTTTGGTCTGGACTTTGGTCGAGCAAGCTTCACCTCGGCTCGGCCCAAGCCGAGATTACGAAAATCCCCCTCTCAATAAGTGATAGCAATAAGACAGATGATGTGATGGTAGATAAGTTCGCCCACATGGCACATCCGTAACCAATACAAATTTGAGCAATCTATCCCAATTATAATTGTAAAACTTGTTCCAACATAATCCAGTAACCGTAAGTCTTAAAAATGAAAATCAAGTCTTCCTACCTCAAGAGCCTCAGAGTTATAAAAGAAATGCCACGTGCATGCACAAAATGCCCCACCAAGCAAGGGTACCTAAAAAATGGAGAGAAAAAAAAAAGTAATTATGTATGGATTAATTTTGTAAAGAAAGCTATACTTCAAAGGAAATACCACGAGCAAGGAACTATATTTCCCCAGTGACCAATAGTAAGACATCACTACATGGTTTATGGAAACTTAATAATTAAACATCCAAGCTGTATATTCCATTGTCAAAAAAGAAATATATAATTTGAAATCTACATCAAATTTAAAAATTATAACTCCATTTGAAGTATAAATACTATAAAATGAAAAGGTTTCCACATTGAAGAGGTAATATTTTTTGTTCAAAGTGATTTTACCAAGAGAAAGTCACCATTCACCACTACAGCACTGAGTAAGCTATATGCAATCCAGCCAAAAGGGATATCAGTTTTACAAAATCATCTCTCATAAAGGCCAGATTCTTAATGTCCCAGAAATTCCTTATTTCTGCTTGCACCAAGTGACTCAAATACTTGAAACGAATTAGGAGGAGGACAGGAATTTATTAGACAGAGGTGGCATTGATTAGACAGAGGTACATGGCAATGGAACCAGAATTTGCTTGGTTTAGATGGCCTACAGCAAATGTTCTACAAATTGTCCCATAATAACTGATTGCAATTTACACACTTGAAAAAAAAAAAGTAACTTGCATTTAATAAGTTCACAGAAAATGTTTTTATTCATAAAATTTGATATTTCATTTATCTATTTACAAGTTGAAATAAACATCAGAGTAGGGGGGAAAACCCTAGTAAAAGGACATTAGATATCATTAGGCAACCTTCCAAAAAAAAAATATTATCGTGCAAATTTTAAGCATAAGGTTTGAAATTTCATAGATTTGCAGAAATTCAGAATAAAGGAAACAAATGCAATCTTTCAGATATGGAAACTTTTAATTAATTTCTAAACGTGACAATATTTTAACAAAAATAATCCAATAACAGGAAACATTTGACCAGCTATTGGGCACTGAGAATTGCAGCTCACTAGAATGAAAGCCAAGAGCCTATTTGATATATATATATTTTAAAATTCATACCGAATAATACAGGGAGGAAGTGGGAAAGGGTGAATGAGGGCAAATTGTCCCCTTTCAACCCACCTCCGTCTGCCCATGGGAGGCAAGGGAGCAGGAGGGCAATATAACAAGTAGGGAAACAACAGGAATTGAAGAGATAGTGATTATATGTTCTTATATGTTTTATCTACAGGATCTTTTTAACATTTCAAGAAATGAAGAAATGCAAGACAAACATCTCGTGATGATTTTTCACTGATGATTCCTCTCAAAATAATTCCTGTTTTTCATTTTGTAATGACTCCATTTCAAAGAATAAAGTTGTGGCATCGATGTTATGGAAATCCGTAGTGGAAAATATCCACTCAATGCTCAGCCACAGAATCCCTCCCTTGATAATATGATATGTAAATATATATGCACACAAAATGAATAATAAAAATAAAATAAATAAATAAAGAGAAGAAGAAAAAAGCACTTTATCATTCATAATGTTGTAGCAGCTTAAAAATATATTTTGTAAACAAATAAATGCTAAAAGTTCCAATTGTATGGTGCTCTGCTTCTCATGACCACTTCCCACAAATCATCAAAAACAAATGGTGACCACACTTTTTTTGTTCAAACATCTATACTATCTATCTATACTATTACATAAAGCACACAACTAATAACTCGAAGCTGTCACACTTTTTTGTTTTCCAAGAATGCCCATAAAATTGTTAACCGCTAAAACTGCTAAACTGTCTTCAAATTTAACATCTTCCTCATTCATCAAACCACCCAAAAGTTAAAATCTACAATTGCAAAGGCATCGCATTTGCACCCACCGAATCACAAAAACACAATAACAAGATAAACCCAACAGGCAATAAGCATTAAAAAGTTCAATAAAACCTAAATCACTATTATTTAAAAATAAAAAAAAATAAAAAAAAGACAAATAAATGCCTGTGAAGAAAAGGCAATTTCACTCACCATACCCCAAGAGAGCCCCTTCCATGATTCATGCCCAGATTTCTCCCCATATTGCCATACTAACGCCATTGCCGTAACCCTTTTCAATTACAGAATTTAAAAATCAATTAAACAACTTCGGTAATGACACAGAGAGAGAGAGAGAGAGAGAGTTGTGACCATTCAACGACGCTGGAGACATGGATGGCCCAGGTGGGCAAAGAGAGGGCATTTGGGGGTTCATAGAGTGGCAAAGAAGAAGAAGTACCCATCATCAATGGAAGCCCGGCAGCAGAGGCGGGTTCCACTACTAGGGTGAGGGCAAACCCAGCAGCACCCAAAAGAGAAGCAGCCATGGCTTTGTTGTCCTTGAATATACTGTAAATGATGGTTTTTGAGGAATGGGTTCGTTGAATTGGGTGAGAAACAATACCAATCTCATTGAATTTGTGAAGAGGAAAGGGTCTTTGAGAAGTCAGTAAGGTTGCTGCTGCCATGACTCTGAGTGAGTGTGAGCTCTAAATCCACTTGTGAAAATGAATTGAAAAAAGGAAAAAAGCGACAGAATATACTGTGGCAGTGAGTAAAACTCATTATGTTTCAAGTATTATTACTTAATTAAATACACACCATAAATAAATAAATAAAGGATAAATTATATTGCAATTCTTGACGTTTATATTTATTATAATTTCATTCCTTATCTTTTAAAAATTACATTTTCTTTTTGAGATTTAAAATTTTATTATAGATTATTCCCTTAATTAGTTGACTAGTAAGTCAACTAATAAATTTTACTGATGTCAATAATTTAATTTTTTTAAATATCAATTATGCCCTCAGTGGGTAAATTATATTAGACACCCCTCACATTTTAGAAAGGGCAAATTACACTAACAGTCCCTATAGTTTGGATTTTTGTCACTTTAGTCCCTAACTTTTCAATTGTGACACCCCTCACATTTTAGAAAGGGCAAATTACACTAACAGTCCCTATAGTTTGAGATTTTTGTCACTTTAGTCCCTAACTTTTCAATTGTGACACATTTGACCCTGAATTTTGAATTTTGTTTCAAATTAGGACAATTGAACATATCATTACTTAATTTCAAGGGTAAAATCGTCAATTTAAAAAATATAAACTACTTTGATGAAAATAAATGTCAAAAAAATATTTTAAAATTTTTAAAAATTATTTCTACCCCCAAAAATAAAATTATGTAAAATTGATAAAAATTAATAAAAATTACATGATTAATTTTTAAAAATTAATTTTACATGATCATCATCCAAATACATAATAAAATTAATTTGGTAAAAAAAAATGTCTAAAAGATTTATCAATTTTATATAATTTTATCTTTAGTAGGTAGAAATAATTTTTAAAAATTCAAAAATAATTTTTTGACATTCATTTTTGTCAAATTAATTTATATTTTATGAAATTGACGATTTTGCCTTTGAAAAATCTAATAGTAATTTCAATTGTCCTTATTTGGAACAAGATTCAAAATTCGGGGTCAAATGTGTCACAATTGAAAAGTCAATGACTAAAATGACACAAGCCCCAAACTATAGGGACCGTTAGTGTAATTCACCCTTTTAGAAATTACAATCTCCTCTCCAAGGTTTAAAATAGCATTACTAATTGCTCTTTCGATTAGTATTAGTTGAAAAAAAATTCATTGAAAAAAATTAATTAGAAAAAAAATTAATTGAAAAAAAAATTTGTTAGTCAAATTTTCAAATTTCTGTTTAAAAACCAACGTAAACTCATTTTTTGAATTTACATTTTTTCCTCAAATTTACAAACTGAGACAATCATTTATAAACCAAAAAAATTATTAAGCAAGTTTTTATGACAGCTTTTAAAATTTTTGTAAATATAAATTGAAAACTGAAAACGAAATGGTTACCAAGCAGGCCTCAGATGGTAAAAATGTCATAAAATTAACAAATAATTAAATAAGTTATTAACGTAAGAAATAATTTATCAAAAGATTCTTAGGCAAGTTCATTAAAGCCTTCTTTTAGTTAAAAAATGACCGTTAGCGACGCTCTGCATCTCTGCGAACGGACAAACGATCATGGGTGCTCAACGGAGGAAAATGATCATCTGATCCGGAGTATTAAGAAGATCAAAAGCACTACTGATCTTGAAGATGCTATCATGGGAGAAACCGTGTTGCTGGAATCTAACCATGGAGATCGCAGCCCTAATCCTCAAAGCCCTAAAGGCATGGCGATGGACAATGAATCTCAAATAGGGGCACCTACTACCGCTGATATTTAGGTGACTGCTGAGGTTGTTGAAGGTCCGAAATCTTTCAAACAGGCCCTCATGCGTTCAAGATTCAACGAATCTGTGAATGAAAAGAACTTCGATTGCGATGTGGAGTCTTTCTCATCCGATGAGGATGAACCCAGAAGCACGGACAGAACTGGAACACAGGTTGAGGAAATGGAGAAGGAGCAAGATGGCATCCCCAAAGTCATGATCCCATCCAACCTGCTGAGGAAAGTCAGAGAACCATGGAGGAAATGTCTGATTGTAAGTCTTTTGGGGAAGATTGTTGGTTATAAGTTGTTTATGGCCAAAATCACTAAGATCTGGGGCCTTCAAGGTGAATTTGAAGCACTAGATATTGGCCATGGCTTCTTTATCGTTAAGTTTGATATGGTGGAAGATTACACTAAGGTATTTATGGGAGGCCCATGGGTAGCCCTAGATCATTATGTAACTGTTAGAAGATGGCAACAGGACTTTAAATTGAATGAGGCCGAGGAGGATACTACAGCTATGTGGGTGAGGGTCCCTAATCTGCCCATTGAATACTACAATGAGAAAGTCCTATTTCACATTGCGAAGGTGTTGGGAACTCCACTAAAGATTGACATCAACACAGCCATGGCTGCAAGAGGTCGTTATGCTCGGGTCTGCGTGGAAATGGACCTTCGAAAGCCCTTAATATCCCAAATTGCAATAGGTAAATACACTTACCATGTTGAATATAAACATTTGCACTTATTCTGTTTTTCCTGTAGCAGGGTCGGTCACCGAAAGGAGAACTGCAATGCTGGAATCATACCGGAGGCATTATCATAGGGACCAGCTGCTACTGGGCAGGAAGACCAACTACAGGCCTCACCAAACCTTGATCCTCACCCATCCCAATTTGGGCCATGGATGACAGTTTCCAAGTCTGCTAGAAAACCACAAAAGCCCACACCCAAGAAGAGATAACACTCAACAAAGGAATAGGTTTGAAATACTACAAGATGGGGGAGAGTATCCCAAAGGCAATAAAGCCCAAGTGGGGAATGACATGGGCCGAAAAGGAAAAGCCCACGTAGAAGGGGGATCCAAATACAGGTCACGACCATATGAGAGGAAGACTGAGTCTAACCACTCTGCTATGACTAAATCTAAAAAGCTAGAAGAGATTAGACTGGGGAAGGAAAATGATACTGACATGGAGATTACAAATCAAGAGGCAGAGCTGGGGATAGGTGAGACTTCAATCCCCCAGAACTTTTCAGAGCATACATCAATTCCTTTGCAGGTTGCAGAGAGCAACCAAGTTCCAATATGATTACAGGACCATTACCTTCTTCCCATCTCAATCAAGTTGTAGTGCACACCACTGAACCCAGAGTAAGAGAACCACCAGATAAGCATGGAAGAGGCACGAGAGAACTACCCCACAGAGGTGCACAAGATGATCCAAGACAGAGTGCTAATGTGCTTAACACCAGGCAAAGAAGTGTTTCACATCATCACCTCCAAATGGTGGAACAAAGGAACAAAGTTGAGAATCCTCCCATGGAGGCAAATGGATGCAAGCTAGAAGCGCCATTTCCTCTCAATGTCTCCACTCAAGTCGATGGAGGCAAACTTCCAAGCCATCAGGGGCTATCTGAAGCTTCATGATCAGAACCCGTTACCCTCTCAGTTTATACCTTCCATAGATCTGCTTATTTGGAATTGTAGGGGGGCAGGTAACAAGAAATTCAAACGAACTCTGAGAGAGTTAGTCTCAATCTATAAACCTGAAATTATTGTGCTTATGGAGACTAAAGTAGAGTTTGCAACTACGGGGATGTTCTTCAACTGTATGGGGTATACTGCTTCAGCTCATGTTGACCCTGTTGGCCGAAGTTGAGGCATTTGGATGATTTGGAATCGCAATGTGGTAAATGTGCGAGTTGTTGAGGCTAGTTCACAACAAATCATAACTACCATCTCTAGACAAGACTATCAAGACTGGTTACTTTCAGCTGTCTATGCGAGTCCTAATGCCAGGAAGAGAGATGAGCTTTGGGATCACCTGGAGGCGATTGCTCAATCTATGAAGGAACCTTGGCTAGTAGCTGGTGATTTTAACGATTTCACTTCTGCTAGTGAAAAAAGAAGCCTATACCAATCCAACAGTCAAAGTCTAAGCCAAGATCAGAGAAGAACTGGGAAATTTAATGACAGACTGAACAATTGCAATCTCATGGACTTAGGTTGTACTGGTCCACGGCTGACTTTGAGCAATAACCGAAAAGGCTAGGCCAACACAATGGTTAGACTGGATAGAGCAATGTGCAATACCGAATGGAGAACCACCTTCCCTAATGGATCAGTTCAGAACCTTCCTCGTGCGTACTCAGACCATTCTCCCATGATGGTATTCACTCAAGGTAAGTCTCCTTTCAATCCCTCTTGTAAACCATTTAAATTATTGACAGCTTGGATTACTCATGAGGGTTTTAACTCTGTAGTGAGTAATAGCTGGAACAAACTAGCCTCATCTCTTAGTCAAAAATTTGATATTGATGTTAGTGTTTGGAATAAAGAGGTCTTTGGAAACATTTTCAGGAAAAAAGAGATGGTTGTTGGGGAGGATTGAAGGGATTCAAAAATCCCAAGCCCATAACTATTCACATAACCTCCATAGCCTTGAAATTGATCTTGTGGATCAATATAACAAAGTCCTTTATCAAGAGGAGCTTTTTTGGTTCCAAAAATCTCGAGCGAAAGGATTACTCAAGGAGAGAGAAACACCAGATTTTTTTATCTAACTACTCTGGCTAAATGGAAGAGAAAGAAGATTGATATGCTTAAAAATGATAGTGGTGAGTGGGTGGATCAACCTGTCCAGCTTAAAGAATTGATTCTAAGTTACTTTACAAATCTTTTAACCAATTTCCTAGCTGTTCTCTAGAGCACTGGAACAATTTGGTGGCTTGTAAGTTGACTCTTGAGGATAGTACTGAGCTTACGAAAACTATCACTGATGATGAGGTGTGGAGGGCTGTGAAGCACATTGGTGCTTTTAAAGCTCCTGGATGTGATGGGTTCCAAGCTATTTTCTATCATAAGTTTTGGTCTATTATTGGTTTATCTATTTGTGCTTTTGTCAAAAACTGCTTTCAAACTAACCACATTCCTAGTGATGTCAACAAAACCTTAGTTGCTTTGATCCCTAAGATTGACAACCTTGAGAATATAAAACGTTTAGGCCTATTAGCTTATGTAATGTTTCTGTGATACCCCTGTTCGGTATTATGTTAATTGGTCCCTAATACGTATGTGATTATATGTCTTGATATGATTTTGTGTGCCATTATATGGATATATGTGATTTTGGAACTCTATCTGTTTACCGTAGGAATATCTGTCTGAATAATCTGCTTTGGAAATTAAATTAAGGGCCTTATCGGCCACAGAACCCGAAATTGATTACGCCATTGTGATTGGCATAATTTTTAGAGCCTACGGTGAAATTTAATTAGAAATTGATTCTGGTCACATTAAACTGATTAAATTGATGAATTAAGGGCCCAAATATTTTATATTAAAATATTATATTAGTGGGGCTTGTTGTATAATAGCACTACACTCTCCTTAACTCATTTGAGCTCAAAAATCTAAGGATACAATTGAGAGAGAGGGAGATCTGGCCTTAGTGAGAGAAAGGGAGAGAAATTGTGCATTTTGGCTTAAAGCTTGGGAATTTTGGGGATTTAGCTCAAGAATTAACTAGAGCTTAGAAGATCAAAGCTTCTAGGTGAGTAATTCTTGGAGTATAAATTCTGATTTTGTGTGTTCAAGCTAATTTGGTGATCAAGAGTAAGATTGAAAGGAAATTGTGTTGGATTTGTTGAATTGAAGCTTAATATGTGCATGCATGTAAGGACTTGCCTTGAAATTGCATGTTTGAACACAAATGTGTATAACCCATGTGAAATGTTAAAGGAAACTCATGTCTTGATCACCATTTGCGTTACCTAAGTTGAGAATGTGGCTAATTCATCATGTATGTACAATTTGAGAAGATATGAGCTTGAAATGCATGAATATGTATGATAGAGTTGAAGTTGATGTCAATTTGAAACATGCAAGTGTGTAATCCTTGAAATTGAGCTTCCTAATGTTGTAATCTTGTGTTGGTAGCATGTTAACATGTGTAAATGTGTAATTTGAGCCATTGCATGCAAGTAATGTGGTTGAAATGTCGAAGTTGAGCTCAAGAACACATTCTGGGTTTTCCAGAATTTTGAGGTCCGCTCGAGCGAGAGAACCTCCGCTCGAGCTTAAATTTCGTGCTCTCAGCACTTTTTGCAGAATTAGGTATTCACTCGAGCGGGATGTTTCACGCTCGAGCGGGGAGCTTTTGTAGACAGGCCTTCCACTCGAGCGCTCTACTCCACGCTCGAGCGTATTTTTTCATGCAACCAGTACTTTTGCAGGCCTTAAGGGTCCGCTCGAGCGGGGAAGTTAAAGCTCGAGCGGGGACCCTGTTTTTTTGAAATTTTGTATGCTCATTCTGTATTTCGTTTTCTGTTCTCTTTCACTTATAAGCACTCTTAGGCATATTGTCACGACCCAAACCCGGCCCTATGGGTTTAGCACCGTAACCGGCCAGTAATCCGTGATTACCGAAAGCCTGCTTAACAATAATACAGTATAACAGAGTTCAGGGCCTGGCGGAAGCCAATACAGTAAATAACTAGTGTCCATTGAGCTGTGAAAATCTGTATGCCAAAAACATTTTTCATGCATTCATACAGTTCAAAACAGTACGGTCTGTACAATCATACACAAACGTTCAGTGCGGGGACTTAATCCCTCGATAACAGTGCAGTAAAACAGTAAACAGTCTATACAATCCGTTTGGTCAATAAAAAACAGTGAGACAGTACAAAAAGGGGAAGTACTAAAACACCCCTAAGCCTTAGCATAACAGGCTCGGAACCTCACAGTGAGGCACACAGACTGGCTTGACAAAACTGGGGACCAACCCACGCTCCTAGCTCTGGTCTGGCTGCTGAGAACCTACATATATATATAAACAGTGAGCTAAAGCCCAGTGAATAACATAAAGCGTAAAGAGGTTTAGAATGAATGTCCTTACAGTAATGAAAACAGTTCATTTCAATCAGTATTACAGTTGTTCAGTACAATAATCAGTCATATGTGGTACATCCATTAGCATAACAGTAACAGTAGGTCAAAAAGACCGAACAGTAATGATGGCCAGTCATTCAGTAAACAGTATGGTTCCACAAGGGAACCGACAGAGATCTCTGTAACAGTAACAGTCAGTAACAGTAGTGCTAAGGATGCCACAGTACAGTTCAGAAATAAAGGACATACATTCATTCAGTAAATAATTCCAGTTCAGTAAACAGTTCAGTTCAGTATTCAAAGATAGTCATTTTGAACATATCTTTACACAATTGTTACTCACAGTGATTGGGCTAATAGCAGCTAGAGCGCGTCCCCGAGAGCCAACCCTAAACAGTTAACAAATAGAACACACACTAAGTTTCACAGTCGGGAAGAATGATAATTAAATCCCTAAATTTCCTCGGTGTGGTTCTATGTCTAAATCCTCATTAAGATGTCTTAAACTAGGCCTAAGAATGCCTAGATGAGATGAGGATGCAAAAATACAGTTGGAAGGCATTTTTTCAAAAGTTGCTGAAAATAGGCGCTTCGCTCGAGCGAGCCTTCCTTCACTCGAGCGAGCTTCCAAAATCAAAGGCTTCGCTCGAGCGAACAATCCTTCGCTCGAGTGGTCTGATGAACAGTAAAAGTACTGGTTGCTCGATTTTTACGCGCGATACCACGCTCGATGCTCGCTCGAGCGGAGCCCTGAATAAAGGTGCTCGCTCGAGCGAGGAATCCTTCGCTCGAGCGAAGAAGCCAAATCTGGAATTTCCAGATTTGCCTTCCAAGCTCAAACCAAGCATTCACAACTCGATTCTCAACCTCTTAGGCCCAAATTCTGGAAAATACATCCCAATACAATGAATAACAAGTTCCAAAAGCTAATTTGTATATGCAAGGGCCAAGAGTTGGTCAATTAAAGCCATGTTTCAAACCCATTTTTCATGAACATGGAGAGATGCTAACATGCAAGAAATTTAACCAAATTCAACCTTCAAAACTTGTCCAAATGGACTCATTTCTTCAAGAATATGCTGAAAACATGGACTTATGCACAAATGTGAGCTTGCATGTGAGATTAGCCATGAAGTCCATCCTCCAAACTTGACAATATGAACATGCATGCATGAGATAAGCTCTAATTCAACTCTTTGAAACCAATTTATGGTTCTACTCTACCATTAAGCATGAGGTATGCAAGAATCAAGTTAAACACAAGAATGTAGGGAGAAATTCCTACCTTATGACTTCAATTGAGAGCCTAGGAGATCAACAATGCAATTAATCTTCTAAATCTACAAGCCTTCAAGCAAAATGAGATGAAAATCACTTCTCTCCCTTCTTTCTCTCTCTAAATTCGGTTGAGGCAAGCATTAAGCTGAGGAAATGTTTAATCTACATGTATAAGGCTCAACATATGTGAATAAGCTAAGCTCCACCCAATGGCAATTCCGTAATTACGGTAACTTAGGTGTTTAACTTATTTTAATCTAATTTAATCACACCTAATCACATTTTAGATAAATATACCATAAAATCACAAATATTCTACTGATCCCAAAACTCTAAACGGTTCCTAATTCGGCCGCCGATAAGGCCTTCAATTTGCAATTTAAACACATAGACACAAACAGATAATCGATAAATCAAACAGATGCAATATGCAATACAACAAATAAACTTATTCAATTTCAGTTTCGATTTCAATCAGTCTATTCAGTACTTCAGTTAATTCAATTATCAGTCATTATCAATTCAATTTAGCAGTAATCAGTATGTAATTCAGTAGTTTATCGGTAATCAGGACGAGGGTTGTTACACATATGATAAGCATTGTAAATGAGTTAATGAGATAAGAATAAAGCCTAAAGAGGAATATGTGAATTAAAGAATGGATTGAACTGTTAGTGACCCTTTTGTGTTCATGAAATGTGTAGGGTCAAGCTCTAGGGCAAATCCACAAGCCGATCACTGTGAGTAATATCGATATTTGAAAGCTTATCAATGTCCAATTGTGTATTCCCTTATAAGCTGTATGAGTTGCTAATTGGAATTCTGGATAAAAGTCTGACATGAATAGATAAATTGACCAAATGTCGTTTTGATAAACATAAATGGACCAAAGGTCATTTTGATAAACATAAATGGACCAAAGGTCGTTTTGATAGAACTGAATGGACCGAAGGTCGTTTAGATAGAAATGAACAGACCGGAGGTCGTTTTGACATATATGAATGGACCGAAGGTCGTCTTGACATATATGAATGGACCAAAGGTCGTTTTGACATATATGAATAGACCGAAGGTCGTTTTGACATGAATGAGTGGGCCGAAGGCCGTTTTGACATAATGAGTGGGCCGAAGGCCGTTTTGACACGAATATGTGGGCTGAAGGCCGTTTCGACACGAATAAGTGGACCGAAGGGCGTTTTGACATAAATGAATGGGCCGAAAGCCGTTTGACATGAATGGAAATCTGAATGGGCCAAAGGCCAGAATATTGAAACTACGGTCACTTGATTCGAATTTCGTATAGTCATACATATCTGTTAAATAGAAATATGAATTGGGCCCGAGGCCGTTTGGAGCATGTTGTTCTACATTGTTATGTAGTTTCTGTATTTGATATTATTCACTGGGCTATCGCTCATGCTCATTCATGTGTTTGTAGGTGAGCCAACAGAAGTTCAAACCCAGCCCCAGTGAAGTCAGCCAGGAACAACATGAGTTTTGGAGAGTCAGCCTTGTGTCTCACGCACGAGACCCATCCTTGCCATTTTGTTATGTATTTATATTTTGTCTTGTTGGCAAGGACTTGTGTATTTCTGTATATAGTTCTGTTATGGGTTGACTTAGTTTGGATGATCTTGTTTGTAAGGAATTTTAGTGGTACTGTACTTTGGATATGGGTTATTAACGTGTATATGCATGGTTTGTTTTGAAGTGCATGTAAGCACGGCTCTATGGACAAAGTTTTAAGTTTTTTTGCTTCCGTTTGGCCCCTTCACTCTGTTGAGTTACGTCTGTTTTGGTTTGAGGCCGTAGGTAATCCCAGGATTGCTGGCCGGTTATGTCCTTAACCCATAGAGGCGGGTTCGGGTCATGACAGAGTGGTATTAGAGCACGAGTTAATAACTCACACACTTGTCCAAAAAGAGCAATAAGCATCTAGATAAGATCTAGGATGCATTCATGTGATAAATATGAATTTGGAAGCCTTGATTATGTGCTTAAATGTTTTGATATGAACAATTATATGTTGTAAGTTGTGAATTACTTGCATTGTGAATCACCTGAATATGTATGCTCTTTGTTACATGCATACTTGTGTATATCCTGTATATAGCATAATGCAAGTTTAATCAAATGGTGAGAACTAGAGGAGATGAAATAGAAGAATCCTCAACTGCCAGAATGGACAGAATGGAAAGACTGATACAGGAAATGACAGAAGCTTTGAGACAGCAACAGGAGTGGCAACAACAGTGGCAGCAACCACACCCGCCACCTCCACCTCCGGAACCACCCGTGCCAGATCATCAAAATGATGACCGAATAATAGCTCTCACCAAGGAATTCAAGAAAATGAAACCACCACAGTTCCACGGGGGATTAGATCCGTTGAAAGCCGAAGCGTGGGTCCTCGGCATTGAGAAATTATTTGAAGTGTTCCCCTGTTCAGAGACTCAGAAAGTGCTTCTAGCTACTTTTATGCTAGAGGATGAAGCAAGAAGATGGTGGATGTTGATGCAAGAAAATCATAAGGACGTTGACTGGGTAAAGTTTCTGGAAATATTCTATGACAAGTACTTCCCGCAGTGTGTCCGGGATAGGAAAGTGGCAGAGTTCATGGAACTCAAGCAAGATAGCATGACAGTGGCTGAGTATGAGGCCAAGTTCACTGAGTTGGCCAGGTTTGCACCACATGTAATTGACACAGATTATAAGAAGGCAAGACATTTCGAAGATGGACTTCGCAGTGACATCCTAGAGAGGGTGAATGTCCTAAAGCTGGAGACCTACATTGGGGTGCTTGACCGGGCCATCATATCAGAGGCTAATATAGCTAGACAAGCTAAGCCAGTAACTGAATGGAAGGGTAACAAAAGGCAAGGCTTATTTTCGAAGAAGAAATTTCTGAAAAAGCAAAATACGGGCTCCTCCACTACTTCAAATTCTTCCCGAGACACAGCTCCCATGTGCAACATTTGTAGCAAAAGGCACCGTGGAGTCTGTTACCGTGCATCAGGAGCCTGTTTCAAGTGTGGGAAGCAAGGGCACATAGCCCGAGAATGTAATCAGAACAGTGGAAAACTGGCAGCTAGTTCAACAACATCGGTTCCAAAGCCGAGAAATACTTTGAGATCTGCTATTACCGGGACACAGTGCAGTAGGGGAGAGTTTTTGCGCTTGTTCCGGGCGATACACGGAATGCCAATGCCGTTGTCTCAGGTACTATTTCAATATGCAATCAGGATGCCTTTGTATTAATTGATTATGGATCAACACACTCATTTGTGACATATACATTTGCATCTAGACTGAAAAGACCCCTAGAGTTGTTGCCATATTTGTTGTGTGTGTCTGCTCCATCGGGGGAATCTGTGTTATGTGACTATATATATCGGTTTTGTGACATGCATATTGAGGATGCTACCTTATATGTAGATTTGTTGCCCTTGAACTTTAGACATTTCAATGTAATTTTGGGCATGGATTGGTTGACCAAGTATTGTGGCACCATAGATTGTGTGACAAAAAGGGTTGTATTTAAACCACCAGAACAAAAAGAAATTGTGTTTGTGGGTAATGGGGTAGTGCCTCCACCTTATTTGATATCTGCAATGAAAGCATGTAAACTGATCAGGAAAGGGTGCCAGGGTTATCTGTGCTATGTGTTGACTGAACAACCTGTGAATGTTGAATTAAATGATATACCTATTGTTAGAGAATTCCCAAATGTGCTCCCAAATGAATTACCAGGGGAATTGGTAGACAGAGAGATAGAGTTTACTATTGAGACTGTGCCAGGCACCCAGCCTATTTCTAAGACTCCTTACAGAATGGCTACTGCTGAGATGAAAGAATTGAAAGAACAATTGCAAAACCTGCTTAACAAGGGGTTTATCCGGCCTAGCACTTCGCCTTGGGGCGCACCGGTGTTATTTGTGAAAAAGAAGGATGGTACCTTGCGTCTGTGCATCGACTATCGAGAATTGAATAAGGTAACAGTAAAGAACAAATACCCCCTACCCCGTATTGATGATTTATTTGACCAGTTGCAGGGATCACAGGTGTTTTCTAAGATTGATTTGAGATCCGGGTATCACCAGCTGAAGGTTAAGGCAGAGGATGTTGAGAAAACCGCATTCAGAACGATGTATGGTCATTTTGAGTTTCTTGTCATGCCATTTGGAGTGACTAATGCCTCGACAGCATTTATGGACTTGATGAATAGAATTTTTAAAACCTACCTTGATGAGTTTGTCGTAGTCTTCATTGATGATATTTTGATATATTCCAAAAATAGACTTGAACATGAACATCACTTGAGAACTGTTTTACAAATACTTAGGGAAAGAAAATTATTTGCTAAACTAAAGAAATGTGAGTTTTGGTTGGATGAGGTTGTTTTCTTAGGGCATATGATCAACAAGGAAGGAATTTCAGTGGACCCGCAGAAAATAGAGACAATTGTGAATTGGCCTACACCAACTAATGTGACAGAAATTCGCAGCTTTATGGGCTTAGCTGGGTACTACAGGAGGTTTGTGAAGGATTTTTCGAAATTAGCTGTGCCTCTTACCCAATTCATACGTAAAGGGCAACCTTTTGAGTGGAACGAAGAAAGGGAATCAGTCTTTCATGAATTGAAGACGAGATTGACTACTGCACCAATTTTGACACTACCTTCAGGTACGGAAAATTTCGTAATTTTCAGTGATGCATCTTATAAGGGTTTGGGTTGTGTGTTAATGCAGAACAGAAAGGTTATTGCTTACGCCTCTCGACAGTTGAGGCCACATGAGAAGAATTATCCAACACATGACCTAGAATTGGCCGTAGTTGTTTTTGCATTGAAAATCTAGCGGCATTATTTGTATGGGGCAAAGTGTGAAGTCTACACGGATCATAAGAGCCTGAAATACTTCTTCACACAGAAAGAGTTGAATATGCGTCAGAGAAGATGGCTGGAATTGATAAAAGATTACGACCTAGAAATTCAGTATCATCCTGGGAAAGCAAATACAGTGGTTGATGCCTTGAGTAGAAAATCAACAGGGGGTATGGCTTGTTTGCTTACCGAACAAAGGGAGATTTTACAAGACTTTGAGAAGTCTGAAATTGAAGTGGTGATATGTGAACAGGGTGGATTGATAGCCGCTATTACAGCCGAGCCAGCAATTGTTGATGAAATCAAGCAGAAACAGAAAGAGGATGAGTTCCTCAATAAGGTAATTGATGAATTTGAAACAAGCCCAAAAGCAGAATTTAGCATTGCAAATGAAATGTTGAAATTCCAGAGCAGAATATGTGTCTCTGATATCCCGGAACTAAAGAAGAGGGTCTTAGATGAAGCCCACAGATCTGTATTTGCTATGCACCCGGGCAATAATAAAATGTACCGGGATTTGAAACAGACCTATTGGTGGCCTAAAATGAAGAAAGAGATTGCAGAATATGTGTCCAAGTGCCTTCAATGCCAGCAAGTTAAGGCTGAACATCAGAAACCAGGCGGTCTACTTCAACCTCTCCCTATTCCCCAGTGGAAGTGGGAACATGTGACTATGGACTTCGTCGTTGGCCTACCTCGGACTTCTCGAGGTATGGATTCTGTTTGGGTTGTAGTTGATAGACTGACTAAATCTGCACATTTTCTGCCTGTCAAAACTACATTTACTGCTTATAGATTGGCTACCATTTACGTTGATGAGATTGTCCGTTTACACGGTGTTCCAGTATCTATTGTATCGGATAGAGATCCGAAATTTGTGTCTAGATTGTGGAAGAGTTTGCAGGAAGCTATGGGAACAGAACTAAGGTTCAGTACTGCATTTCACCCACAGACAGACGGGCAATCAGAACGAACGATTCAAACTTTGAAAGATATGTTTCGCATGTGTGCTTTGGATTTTCAGGGGAGTTGGGAAGATTATTTGCCGCTTGCAGAGTTTGCATATAATAACAGCTTCCACTCCAGCATCGGTATGGCACCATACGAGGCTTTATATGGTAGGAGGTGTAGATCACCTATCTGTTGGACAGAGGTCGGGGATAGAGCTTTGCTTGGGCCAGAAATTGTGCAGGATACTTCTGAGAAAGTCAAGACTATTCGTCAAAGGCTCAAAACAGCTCAGGACCGACAAAAGAATTATGCAGACATTCGGAGAAGACCTCTTGAGTATGAGGTCGGTGACCATGTGTTCATCCGTGTTTCTCCGATGAAAGGCCAAATCAGATTTGGGAAAAAGGGCAAGTTGTCACCCCGTTACATTGGGCCGTTTCAAATTTTGGAGAGGCTTGGTCCAGTTGCTTATAGAGTGGCTTTACCACCGGGATTCGAGCAAATCCATAACGTGTTTCATGTGTCGATGTTGAGGGGTTACCTCCGAGACCCGTTTCATGTGATTGATTATCACCGGGCTGCTATTGATGAAAATATGGAATGTGCTGAATGGCCAGAACGAATCGTTGATCGGCAAGTGAAACAATTGAGAAGCAAGTCCATCCCAATGGTGAAAGTGGAATGGAAAGAGCACTATGGGACGGATGCCACGTGGGAAAAAGAGGAGGAAATGCGACTACACTATCCACATTTGTTTCCTGATGAAGGTAACTTAAGTTTGGAGGACCAAACTTCCTAAAGGAGGGAAGACTGTGATACCCCTGTTCGGTATTATGTTAATTGGTCCCTAATACGTATGTGATTATATGTCTTGATATGATTTTGTGTGCCATTATATGGATATATGTGATTTTGGAACTCTATCTGTTCACCGTAGGAATATCTGTCTGAATAATCTGCTTTGGAAATTAAATTGAGGGCCTTATCGGCCACAGAACCCGAAATTGATTACGCCATTGTGATTGGCATAATTTTTAGAGCCTACGGTGAAATTTAATTAGAAATTGATTCTGGTCAGATTAAACTGATTAAATTGATGAATTAAGGGCCCAAATATTTTATATTAAAATATTATATTAGTGGGGCTTGTTGTATAATAGCACTACACTCTCCTTAACTCATTTGAGCTCAAAAATCTGAGGATACAATTGAGAGAGAGGGAGATCCGGCCTTAGTGAGAGAAAGAGAGAGAAATTGTGCATTTTGGCTTAAAGCTTGGGAATTTTGGGGATTTAGCTCAAGAATTGACTAGAGCTTAGAAGATCAAAGCTTCTAGGTGAGTAATTCTTGGAGTATAAATTCTGATTTTGTGTGTTCAAGCTAATTTGGTGATCAAGAGTAAGATTGAAAGGAAATTGTGTTGGATTTGTTGAATTGAAGCTTAATATGTGCATGCATATAAGGACTTGCCTTGAAATTGCATGTTTGAACACAAATGTGTATACCCCATGTGAAATGTTAAAGGAAACTCATGTCTTGATCACCATTTGCGTTACCTAAGTTGAGAATGTGGCTAATTCATTATGTATGTACAATTTGAGAAGATATGAGCTTGAAATGCATGAATATGTATGATAGAGTTGAAGTTGATGTCAATTTGAAACATGCAAGTGTGTAATCCTTGAAATTGAGCTTCCTAATGTTGTAATCTTGTGTTGGTAGCATGTTAACATGTGTAAATGTGTAATTTGAGCCATTGCATGCAGGTAATGTGGTTGAAATGTCGAAGTTGAGCTCAAGAACACATTCTGGGTTTTCCAGAATTTTGAGGTCCGCTCGAGCGGGAGAACCTCCGCTCGAGCTTAAATTTCGTGCTCCCAGCACTTTTTGCAGAATTGGGTATTCGCTCGAGCGAGATGTTTCACGCTCGAGCGGGGAGCTTTTGTAGACAGGTCTTCCGCTCGAGCGCTCTACTCCACGCTCGAGCATATTTTTCATGCAACCAGTACTTTTGCAGGCCTTAAAGGTCCGCTCGAGCGGGGAAGTTAACGCTCGAGCGGGGACCCTGTTTTCTGAAATTTTGTATGCTCATTCTGTATTTCGTTTTCCGTTCTCTTTCACTTGTAAGCACTCTTAGGCATATGATAAGCATTGTAAATGAGTTAATGAGATAAGAATAAAGCCTAAAGAGGAATATGTGAATTAAAGAATGGATTGAACTGTTAGTGACCCTTTTGTGTTCATGAAATGTGTAAGGTCAAGCTCTAGGGCAAATCCACAAGCCGATCACTGTGAGTAATATCGATATTTGAAAGCTTATCAATGTCCAATTGTGTATTCCCTTATAAGCTGTATGAGTTGCTAATTGGGATTCTGGACAAAAGTCTGACATGAATAGATAAATGGACCAAAGGTCATTTTGATAAACATAAATGGACCAAGGGTCGTTCTGATAAACATAAATGGACCAAAGGTCGTTTTGATAAACATAAATGGACCAAAGGTCATTTTGATAGAATTGAATGGACCGAAGGTCGTTTTGATAGAAATGAACGGATCGGAGGTCGTTTTGACATATATGAATGGACCGAAGGTCGTCTTGACATATATGAATGGACCGAAGGTCGTTTTGACATATATGAATAGACCGAAGGTCGTTTTGACATGAATGAGTGGGCCGAAGGCCGTTTTGACACGAATATGTGGGCCGAAGGCCGTTTCGACACGAATAAGTGGGCCGAAGGCCGTTTTGACAATAAATGAATGGGCCGAAGGCCGTTTTGACAATAAATGAATGGAAATCTGAATGGGCCAAAGGCCAGAATATTGAAACTACGGTCACTTGATTCGAATTTCGTATAGTCATACATATCTGTTAAATAGAAATATGAATTGGGCCCGAGGCCGTTTGGAGCATGTTGTTCTACATTGTTATGTAGTTTCTGTATTTGATATTATTCACTGGGCTATCGCTCACGCTCATTCATGTGTTTGTAGGTGAGCCAAGAGAAGTTCAAACCTAGACCCAGTGAAGTCAGCCAGGAACAACATGAGTTTTGGAGAGTCAGCCTTGTGTCTCATGCACGAGACCCATCCTTGCCATTTTGTTATGTATTTATATTTTGTCTTGTTGGCAAGGACTTGTGTATTTCTGTATATAGTTCTGTTATGGGTTGACTTAGTTTGGATGATCCTGTTTGTAAGGAATTTTAGTGGTACTGTACTTTGGATGTGGGTTATTAACGTGTATATGCATGGTTTGTTTTGAAGTGCATGTAAGCACGGCTCTATGGACAAAGTTTTAAGTTTTTTTGCTTCCGTTTGGCCCCTTCACTCTGTTGAGTTACGTCTTTTTTGGTTTGAGGCCGTAGGTAATCCCAGGATTGCTGGCCGGTTATGTCCTTAACCCAGAGGGGCGGGTTCGGGTCATGACAGTTTCATACAAAATCATCTCTAAAATTCTTGTTAGTAGGCTCAGACCTTTCCTTAATAAGATTGTGGGACCTAACCAAAGTAGCTTTATCCCAGGTAGAGATACCTGTGATAACATTATCATGTCCCAAGAAATTTTGCATACTTTGAATCATAAGAAAGGTACGAAGGGGGGTATGATTTTAAAAATTGACTTGAAGAAAGCTTATGATAAAATTTCTTGGGACTTTATAAAGCATACCTTGGAGGATTTTAATCTGGACTCTAACCTCATTGAACTCATTATGTGTTGTGTTACTTCTACTAGCACTGCTATCCTTTGGGAAGGAGAACCTCTGAAGGAGTTTAAACCTTTTAGAGAATTGAGGCAAGGAGACCCCCTCTCTCCCTACTTGTTTGTTCTTTGCCTTGAAAAACTGTCTAATATGATCAGCCTTAAAGCTGAGGAGAAAAGTTGGAAATGTGTGAAAATTACTAGAGGAGGGCCATTCTTGACCCATCTCCTCTTTGCTGATGATCTTATGCTATTGGGTAGGCTAATATGAAAACTTGTGAGACAATCAAAGAGATGATGGATGAGTTCTGCAGTATCTCCGGCCTAAAAATTAACACATAAGTCTAAGCTTTTTTATTTCTCCTAATGTTAATGGAAGGAGAGCTAGAGAACTGAGTACTTTATGTGGGATTCCTCTTACCCATGATTTAGGGAAGTACTTAGGCGTGCCCTTGGTTCATGGTAGGCTTAATAGAGGGCTGTTCAATGACATTATGAGTAAAATGCAAAAAACATTGTCTGGTTGGAAAGCTACCACCCTATCCATGGCTAGTAGAGCTACTTTTATCACATCTGTGACATCTGCTATTCCTAGTTACACTATGCAAACTTTGCTCCTTCCTAAATCTGTTTGCAATGATATTGACAAGCTGAACAGGAACTTTCTCTGGGGTGATACCATGGATAAACACAAAATACATCTTGTGAATTGGGATATGGTGTGCAATATTAACAAGAATGGTGGTTTAGGGATCAAGAAAGCAAGGGATCAAAACCTTGCTTTGCTCTCTAAACTGGAATGGAGTCTCATCAGTAATAAAGAAGGTCTATGGTGTGACCTTCTTCGTATGAAATACCTATCTAAATCTTATTTCCATAACTGGAAAAAAGGTCGTAATGCATCCCATGTTTGGAGAGGCATTTGGACCTCCAGAACTTGTTTAAGGAGAGCTGTGAAATGGAAAGTGGGTGATGGTAATATTGTCAATGTTTGGAAAAATTGGTGGTGTGGTGACTGTTCCTTTGAGAGGACTATCCCAAGCACTCTTCCTCCCTTTCAGAACAATGTAGCAGTTTGTGGTACTGTGAAAGAACTGATAGGGGAGGATGGACATTGGGATGAGGCTATTATAAATAGCAATTTTGCATCCCACTTGGCCATTGTAATATTGACATCTGGTCCTCTCAATAATCTCCACAGGGATTTACCTATGTGGAAGGAGGCTCCATATGGGATTTTTTATGTATCCTCTGCCTATGAGGTTATTTTGTACAGAAATGAGAATGATGAGGATTGGAGTTGGTTGTGGAAGCTCAGACTTCCACAGAAACTTAAAGGTTTCTTGTGGATTATGAGGCATGGCAAATTACTTACTAACCAAATGAGGCTGCACAAGGGCTTAACTCAAGATGACCACTGCCCCAGTTGTAATATGATTGAGGACTGTCAGCATCTTTTTAGAGGATGCTATAAGGCCAAAGAAATTTGGCTTGCTCTTTTTCCCAGACCTTGGTTCCTTGAAATGCGAAGGGAAAGTTGGATGGATTGGTTCATGAGTAATGTTAAAAATAAAAATCATTTTAATACTGATCTCCCTTGGTATCTAGTTTTTACTGTAACCTTGTGGAAAATCTGAAAAAATAGGAATTTGTATGTGTTTGATAGAAAACCCACTAGTTACCAAGAGAGTGTCATTTACATTTTGGATTACTCTAGAGAGATCCATCTTGCTTTCCTTAATTCTTTACCTGTTCCAAGGCCAGCTTATCAAGTTGTTTCTTGGTTATTACCACCTGCAGGACAACTGAAGCTTAACACGTATGGTAGCAAAAAATCAGGAGGAGATGGAGGATTTAGAGGCCTGATTAGAGATGAAAGAGGAGCATGGGTTTGTGGATATTATGGTAGACTTCAACCAGGAACTAGTCTGGAGGCAGAGTTGTGGGCAGTCTACAAGGATTTGACAGTGGTTCTACAACAAGGTTTAAATGAAGTAATCATAGAGACAGATGCAACTCAAGTGGTGCAACTGCTGCAGGAAGAGGTAGGAGACAAATGCCCTTTCAAGCATCTAGTGGAGAATTCAAAAATCTTACTCAATGGATGCAATTGCACTGTCCAGCATGTTTGGAAGGAAGCAAATCTGTGTGTTGATGCTCTTGCCAAGCTTGGAGCAGCTCAACCGGAGGACATGCTGGTGGTGAAAGAACCCCCAGCTGAGATTAGAAGCTTGCTTGTTGATGATATGTTAGGACGATCTATGGAAAGGGCTTAGTCCCTTGTTTTATTTCCGTTGTAACAAAAAAAAAAAAAAAAAAGATTCTTATGCTATGTATGGTTTGATTTTTAGAAAAAAAATTTAAAAATTAAAAATTAATTTGGTTAAGAAATAAAAAATAAAAAATAAAAATCATTTTTATATAATTTTTATCTTTCGAGTGGTTAGAAATAATTTTTTACAAATTAAATATATTTCTTCATATTTATTTTTATTAAATTAGTTTTTTTTTTTAAACATCAAGGGGGATTCGTATTAAATTGAAACCTCAGGGGGTGTCAATGTAATTTACCCTTTAAAATATATATAAAGGTTAAGGATAAATATGTCATTTTAACTTAAAAGTTAACACCGTCAAATAATCACACTGTAAATTATGGTTTTTGAGGAATGGGTTCGTGGAATTGGGTGAGAAACAATACCAATCTCATTGAATTTGTGAAAAGGAAAGGGTCTTTGAGAAGTCAGTAAGGTTGCTGCTGCCATGACTATGAGTGAGGTGTATGTGTGTGAAGCAATGACCACCAATCAGTAACAATGAGCTCTAAATCCACCACTAAATAGTGAGGTGGAAAATGAATTAAAAAAAGAAAAAAAGCCACAGCATATACTGTGATAGTGAGTAAAATTCATTGCCACATCATTAATAGTAACTTTAATTACTTGTTTCAAGTATTATTGCTTAATTAAATACACACCATAAATAAATAAATAAAGGGTAAATTACATTGTCATTCTTGACGTTTATATTTATTACAATTTCATTCCTCATCTTTTGAAAATTACATTCCCTTCCTGAGGTTTAAAATTTTATTACAGATTGCTCCCTTAATTAGTTGACTGTTAAGTCAACTAATAGATCTTGCTGATATTAGCAATTTAATTTTTTTAAATATCAATTTTACCCTCACTAGGTAAATTACATTGACACCCCTTACATTTTAGAAATTAGAATCCCCTCTCCAAGGTTTAAAGTAACATTACTAATTGCCCTTTCGGTTAGTATTAGTTGAAAAAAAATTCATTGAAAAAAAATTAATAAGAAAAAAATTAATTGAAAAAAAAATTTGTTAGTCAAATTTTTAAATTTCTGTTTAAAAATCAACGTAAACTCATTTTTTGAATTTACGTTTTTTCCTCAAATTTACAAACTGAGACAATCATTTATAAACCAAAAAAATTATTAAACAAGTTTTTATGACAGTTTTTAAAATTTTTGTAAATATAAATTGAAAACTGAAAACGAAATCGAAATGGTTACCAAGCAGGCCTCAGATGGTAAAAATGTCGTAAAATTAACAAATAATTAAATAAGTTACTAACGTAAGAAATAATTTATCAAAAAATTCTTAGGCTATGTATGGTTTGATTTTTAGAAAAAAAATTTTAAAATTAAAAATTAATTTGGTTAAGAAATAAAAAATAAAAAATAATTTTCATTTTTATATAATTTTTATCTTTCGAGTGGTTAGAAATAATTTTTTACAAATTAAATATATTTATTCATATTTATTTTTATTAAATTAGTTTTTTTTTTAAACATCAAGGGGGATCCGTATTAAATTGAAACCTCAGGGGATGTCAATGTAATTTACCCTTTAAAGTATATGTAAAGGTTAAGAATAAATATGTCATTTCAACTTAAAAGTTAACACCGTCAAATAATTACACCGACAAGAGGGGTCAGTGTAATTTCCCAAATGTGAGGGGAGGAACTGTAATAAACATAAACTTTAAGGGTGTCAGTGTAATTTACCCATAAATAAAAGTGATTAAAAAGTTTTTATATATATAAAATAAAATAAAAAAATTGAGGAAATAACAAATACATTCCTTAAAGTTTATTTAAAATACGATTTGCTCCCTATAATTTTAAAATAACATCTCATTTTTTGAAATTTTCAATTTCATAACAAATAGTATCTTTTATTAATAAATCATCAAGTCAATCAACAGTTTTTAACGATGTCAAAATTTTATTTTAATTAATAATTCAAGTAATTTTATCATTGTATCATGCAGCAATTAAGGACTTTATTTTTTTCAGTTAATTCTGTTAAATAGAAAATTTTGACAATAGGATTTGTTTTTTTTTTTTAATTCACATAAGACAATTCGTATTTTAAACAAATCTCAAAAGATATATTTGTAATTTATTGAGAAAATTAAAGGATCCTTTAGAGCATTATTTACATTTGAAAATTAATGAAATTTGTATTGAAATATGTGAAAAATATATTATTTTACGCGAAAGATTTCATAACATTAGATTTTAGCTTAAAATTTTAAAAGTCGTTAAAAAAGTTAACAAATATCAACAAGTTAAAGATTCATTTTCATTCATTCTACTTTTTACACATATTTTTGTTAAAAAATAAAATAAAATCATTTCAAACATATATAGTTTTTTTCATCTTATATTTTAACCAAAAAAACAAAAATTCAGTAAAAAAATTTATTTTCAAACGAGGCCTAAGTTGGAGGTCCATCGTAGATTTAGACTATATTCTTAGGTACTGTTTGATAAAACTAAAAATTGAATACTAAAAATTAAGGGCTTGTTTGGTTTGTTTTGGGGAGAATTATTTTTGAAAAAAAAAAAATTGGGGAGAGAGTTTAGAAATATTTTTTGTTTGTTTAGTTATATATTTTGAAAGTAGTTTTGGAGTTTTGGATGATTTTATATTTTGTTGTAATTGAGTAGATGTATGTGAGAGAAAAAGTGATTGAGAATGAGAGATGAGAGAAAAAAAAGTGATTGATTGATGTGTAAGAAAAGAAAGTGATTTTGAAATTTTTTTGAAAAAAACCACAAACCAAACAAAATTTTGAAAAAAAAAATTCAAAAACAACTCTTCCAAAAACAAACCAAACAAGCCCTAAGTATTGAAAATTGAATACTTAATTTTTAAGTAAAAAAACTGTTTGATAAAATTTTAAATATTAAATTTAAAATAAGTTGTTTGATATATAGAAAATCAAATTTAAAATTTATTATTTTTAAATTATATATTTTAATTTTTATATTGTGATGGTCGTAGCGGTAGTGGTGATGGTAGTGGTGGTGATAGTAAATGATGATGGTGTTTATGACAATAATGACAATGGTGATAAAGGTGATGGTAATAGTGGAGGCGACGGTGACATAGTAGTGGTAGTGGTAGTGATAGTGATAGTGGTGGTGGTGGTAGTAGTGGCGAAGGCATGATGGCGGTGACAGTGGCATTGTGGTAGTTGTGGTGGTGGTGGTGGTGGTAATAATGGCGATGGCATGATGGTGGTGGTACTAGCGATGGTGGTGGTGGTTTGTTTATAATAGTGTATATTGATACCTATATTTTCAGTTAAAATTAAGTAAATTTTATGTAATTTAAAATTTTCTTAAATTTTAATTTACATTTTAAGAGACATTTAAATTTTTAAATAATATCAATTATGGTTAGTAAACGAATTTAATTGATTATTAATTAATCAATTTAGTTTTAAATATTGAATCATGTTATCAAACATCCCCCTATAACTAGTTTATATTCTTAACCGATACCCTTACGGCGGTGGTTAATAAGACCCAAAAGTTAATCATTTATTGTTCTTTTGTATATAACTAAAAGAAACATATTTTTCTTCAACCCAAAATTTGGATTGCAGGGTATTGTTTGAGTTTTTGATTATCTAAACCGTTCATTTTATATAGCATTTTGTCTATATTATTCTTTAAAAAAAAAATTAATTTGATAATTATAACATTTTCGTTTTATTACATTTAACTTTAAAAAAATAAGCGATATATATATTTTTAAGATAAATATTTTTTTCTCGTATTGTACTATACATAAGTGTGGTTTTAATTTAAAAAAAATGAAAAATGTTGAATTTAATCCTAATAAAATCGTGGTTGAGGTCTTCAGATTTAAAGTTGAAGACCGCAAAACAATAGAGCTTTGGATAAGTTCGGTGGCGACTTGGATCTGATTTTTTTTTTTTTTTTTAGTTTTCTTAATTTTTAATTTGGTAATGAAATAATCCTTCATGTGTAGATGTTTGTTTTCTTCCATTGTGGGGGCATTTTCTCCTCCTCTATAGAGGTTTGGATCATTCATTCTATAAAGTTGTTTATCTATTTTTGAGATCTTGTAAGACCATCTCCAACGGTGAACCAAACCCAGCATCAGATTTAAATTTTGATGAAAAATCCACTTTTTCACGCTCCAACGGTTGCACCAAAGTCATACCAAAATGAGAATTCAGCAAACAAAACATCAAACTGAGATCAAGACACAGATTTTACCAAATCACTGTTACTGATCGTTGAAAGTGGTACACCGGTCAACTAGTCGGTTGCCCGGCCGGTTGACCAACCAGTCGCCCGGTTTCCTTTAAATTAGGTAGGTTCAAACCGGTCAAAAAAGGTTCAAACAGGTAAAAAAAAAAAAAAAAAATTATTTTTGCCTACCCGATTGACCGACCGCTCAACCAACCGGTCAACCACCTGCAAACAATTGATGAATTGGGTAGAGTCTTTGGATGAATTAGAAAGGATGAAGACTCAGGAAAAGTTGATGAGAGAGAAAATTATTGGGTAGAGAGACTAGCCAAGTGCATCAGAAAAGTTGAGAAGGATGAGAATTTTGTCTTATTGTTTATGTTTTTTGTATTCCATGAATTGGGTAGAGAGACCAGTCGGTTGCATCAGAAAAGTTGAGAAGGATGAGATTTTTGTCTTATTGTTTATGTTTTTTGTATTCCATGAATTTCCATATTTCCACAAATTTGTAAATTATGTCCAGAAACAAAACAGCGGATCAAAGAGAGAACCAGGCTTGCAAAAAAAGCTGCAAAAATATATATATATATATATATATATTTACACTTATCGGTCGACCAACCAGTCGACCCACAAGATTTGATGATGAACCGTTGGAGCATGAAGTATCAAATTGAGGAAATGACTATTTTTTTACTCAAATTTGATAAAATATTAAGTGAACCGTTGGAGATGCTCTAATACCACTATATCAGATTGATTCGATTTTTTATCGAATTTTACAATGAAGATTTTCTTCCTGGTCTATGAAAAAAAAAAATCTCAACAAAATTACTTTTCAAAAGAAGATAAGATGATGCTCTTATTATTACTACAAAAATAAAATAAAATAAAATAAAATAAAATTATAGACCCTAGACAAATCCATGTGTCTCATATACAACAATTAATTAAATTGAATTTGAATATAAAAAAAAAAAAGACATTAATTAAATTGAATGGTTAGCAATAATATCAAATTTCAATCATTAAGTCATCTATATCTAATCACACAGCAGGCAAAGAAGAGTGTTTGGCATGTTCCTTTCGTATATTTCCTCATGAAGATAATCATTCATCATCTTTTTGGTTAACCGTCTAGTTGTACTTGGATTATTATGTCTAATAATTTCTAAATATAATTCTAAAGATCAATTTCAAATTTTTGGTGGGAAAAAAACTCAGGTACAACTTCATATATGCATGCAGTGTGTCGAATAGAATTAAGAATTGTTCGGCAGCTTGACTTTTAAGCTTTAAAAAAAAATCAACAAATTTTTTTTTTTTAATCACTAAAAAAATAAGTCAAATGTTATAGTTATTCAGATTTTCTCATATAACCAAAAAAATAAATCCAAAATACATTAATTTTTTTTCAGCTCAAAAAAAAAAAATTAAAAAGTTAAAAATCAAATCTCAAAGGACCCATAAGGTATGGCAAACTTTGCTAATGATGAGTTTTAAAATCCAACATTATAGGTCTAACATTAAAACCAACACTCAAATAATTGGTTAGATCAAAACTAGTTTGTTGACTAAAAATACTATTTTGTTAAAAATTCTGAACTCATTTGAAAATTTAATTTTTATTGAAAAATTAACTATAATCACTCTAAAAAAAAAGATTAAAAAAAGGTCTGAAATATTAAGAATGTACTAAACAAATTAACTCTTTTAATACTAGTATTAATTTTTTAAAATATTATTTTAGTCAACAAACTAATAATTTAACTAACTCTAAAAAACACACACTCCTATAATTATGTTGACTACAAACAGGAACAAGTGCAATCATATCTAGTTAAATTTTTACTTGTTTAAATCATAATTAGTTTTACATTTAACTAGTTGTCATGACCCGAACCCATCGCTAAAAGTTTGGGTCATAACTGGTCAATAATCCGTAAATTACAGAAGGCCTCGAACGATAATACAAAATATATTTAAATATACAGGGCCTGTAGTGGAAGCAATTATGAAATGTATCCATTGAACTGTGTATATATGCCATGATCAGAAACATACATATTATATCTCACATCACGCTTCATGTCATATGCCATAACATTTAGGTTCCGTTTGGCAAGTTGGTTTGTGGCTATTTTAGCCACAAAAGATAAAATATGCTATTTTAGCCACAACAAACAAAATATCACATCAAACCCATAATCATTACACTATTCTCTCACAAAAAAAAGTCAAAAAAGTCAAAAAGTCCTTCCCAAACCAAGCTTTTTAGCCAAAGCTAAAATAGCCAAAAAAGTCAACCCACTTCTTACATACATACATTATATGTACATAAACCCAGAAGCAAAACTTATAACATCATAGACTATACAAAACCCAAGCTTCTCAAGCTTGGCCAAAACAGCATCAGAACCCCAACGTAGAGGTGTAACTTGGGTGGCTTTACAAAAGGCTGACTCCGATGCGGTCTCTAATGTGGAACTTCCTGATGCTCATCTACATACATATAAATAAACAAAGTGAGCTGGAATCCCAATGAGTAACCTCTATGTAAGGGGTTAAATGAATGAGCCTCATGCCTTATTTAATCAATATAAAGATCTTGACATATTTAAACTCGTTTCGAAGGTACATAGTATCAAATACTGTTTATTGATCATTTCGTAGCTTACCAAATAGTGAAGTTCATACTTTCTTTTAATCACATTTACAGAACGACCTCGGGTCCACAGAACGGCCTCAGGCCCAACACATGATATAAAACGGCCTTGGGCCTAATCATATATCAAAACGGCCTTGGGCCCACATATGACAAAACGACCTCGGGTCTAACATATCAAAACGGCATCGGGCCCAATCATATATCAAAACGCCCTTAGGCCCAACATATAACAAAACGATCTCGGGTCCAATCATATATCAAAATGGCCTCGGGCCCAATCATATATCAAAACGACCTCGGGCTTAACATATAGCGATCCCGGTATTCCCTGTTGTTGTTTAACTGTAATCTGGACTCGGTTCCGTAGATTTGTTGTTGTCTTATCCTCATTTCTATCCCTTACTCTTTGTTTTAGAGTTTTGGGTTGTGTTGGGCAAGTTGGGAACATGTTGGTTGTGTTTTAAAACTTAGAAATTTTGCCCAGGTTTTGGTCTATCCGCTCGAGCGGCGCTTTTGACGCTCGAGCGGGCTTTTGTTGTTGCCTCTCTGCTCGAGCGGTAGTTTGGACGCTCGAGCGTGAATTTCCTTCTCTCAGCATTTTGGTCGTCTGTAGAAATTCTGGGAGGGTACATCCGGCGCTCGAGCGGATCTTTGGACGCTCGAGCGTGAACCTGTGTCTGACGCTCGAGCGGGGTGTTATACACTCGAGCGGACCTGTTTTATATTAGTCCGTGAAATCACCTTTTGAATCACTTTTCACTTTTATTTTCTCTCTCTTACTTTCCCAAAACCGATTTCTTGAGAGCTCCTCACTCTAAAACCTAACTTCTCTCTAGGGTTTGATCTAGTAGGAGTGTTTTTCTCACCTTGGGCCTTTGTAAAAAGTGTGTTGATCGTCGAGGGCTTCGTTTTGATCCAAGAAATTTAGGATTTGGAGCACTTCCGAGTTTTGCTCTTCTTCTCCTTGGGTTTTACATTTGAGGTAGGGATTTCCTTGTTCTTTTTCAATACTTCGTCTATAGATAGACATGTGGAAGTTTGTATTGCATGAAAATCGTATCCACGTTGGATTTGTTTGAAATCATGAGAAGGAACCTAGGGATGGTTGTTTGAAAATGGTTATTTTATCATTGATGGTTGTTTTGGGCTAATTGGAGTGTAAATTAACATGTTATAGTTGAAAGAAGAAAAAGCCCTAAATTATATTTTGATTTGGTAAATTAAAATGGAAGGTAGTTAACCTATGTTGTAAATCTCTATTGTTAATGTGAGTTGGGTGAATGTGTTAATGCCTAAGGGGTTAACTTTGGCTTTGGAATGGTTTTGAAATGAATGTAGTGGACTTATGTGAGTTATGGTTTTTTTTATAAACGGAATTGGTTTTGTAAAACAAAAGGAATGGAATTGGTTTTGTGGAAACAAAAGGGATGGAGTTGGTTTTGTGAAAACAAAAGGAAATGGAATTTGTTTTGTGAAATGAGAAAAGTATCTTTGGTATAAGTATGAAAATTGGATTGTTGTTTCTTGAGTGTTGAATACACATGTGGGGGTTGTATCTTTAACTACCATGTTAATGTTGTTGTTGGGTTTGTGATCGCATGATAATTGGGTCTTTTAATAGATATACTAAATATATGCATCTAGAGGTTTTGTCTTTGGTCATCGGTGGAGGATGACACGGTTGTGTTGAATTGTCGTGTATGCATTACACCACTGTTGATTGAGCATTGTATGTGATGAAGTACTGAGTTACATTATATATGTGTACCTGTTCGGAAGGAGATGGGTGATGTACCCCAATGTGTGAGAGGAGATAGGGGATGAACTCCACACACCTATGTGTTCATATATTTTAACACATTGCTTGTATTTTGATAGTTTATGTGTATGCATGGCACATGTTGGTTGTACCCGGTTGTATTGTGGTATTTGGTGTTATACCCTGCGCTGATAATCAGAGGTACCGTTACCTTCCAGCTAGCGCCTGGAGAACTGACTGCGCTGATAATCGAAGGCACCATACCCTTCCAGCTAGCGCCTGGTAAACTGGTATGTTGTTGTGAGAGGTGTATCTTTGGCTTACTACGCACATAGCTGGTAGAGCAAAGTTTTGTTGTTGTTGTTTCACTGTATCTAAGAATATCATGGACTTGATTAGTTACAGTTTTGGAGGGCCGAGTTGCCTCATTAGCTGATTTTATACATGTGGATGATTTGTTATCTCCCTTTTGTATAAGGTATGCATGTATAGTTATGATTGTATCGGGAAGAAACCAAAACGTCTTTTTTTGTCTTTTGGAAAGTGTGAAGAGGATCGAATACTTTGAAAATATATTTTGAAAAGGTACATCTGTTGTAGGTGTGGGAAATGGAAGAAAGTAATGGGCTTAGTGTAATTATTTCCTAAGTAATTGTTAATGCTATGAAAGATTGGGAATGGGAATTAATAAAAGGAAAAAGGAAAGATGAATCGCCTTTGGCGTTGATTGAAATGGTTGTTTTCGAGAAAAGTTCATACTTAGGTATATTTTGTGTAAACTGTCACATTACTATTCTAGTATGAGATTGAGCATTCATGATCATAGCTATCTGTAAGTTGTTATTATTGAGGGCCATGTTGAGATCCCTACTGGACTTTATGTTCATCCCACATTGTTGAATCTTTTTCAGGTGTTGAGCAGGATGTGCTACAAGATTTGGATCTTCTTACTTGTCGGCCACGGGGCCTCTTTGTGTTGGCTGAGTGCCATATATGTAAAAGGGTTACACCCTTCTTTTTTATTCATTAATGATGTAAGCCCAAGGGAAATTTATTTGATTGGCTCATGTTGTATTTAATTCGCATACGATTGAGGGGATGGTTGCTCATTTCCACTAGTTGGACATTGAGTTTATTTCCGCATGATTATCTCTGAAATGGAATTAAGTTAACGAATTTGGTAATACTTCGAGTAATAAAAAGTGGGGCATGACATAACATATATCAAAACGACTTCGGGCCCAATCATATATCAAAACGGCCTCAGGCACAACATATAACAAAACGACCTCGGGGTGCAATCACATATCAAAACGGCCTTGGGCCTAATCATATAACGAAATGGCCGCGGGCCCAAGCACGTCATAACATAAACGGAACGACCTTAGGTCCATATTCCACATGTCGTATAACATTCATAAAACTCATTCATTTCGATTCAAACACAATTTCTATTACTCACTGTACCTGGATCAAAATGATTATTTAAGAACATATCTTTACATTACTATTACTCACTGTAATTTACCATACAGGACAATCGTCAAAGATTGACATCATACAGAACATTTATAGCGAATCATTAGTTTATACAAAACGTCCAAAACAGATCATAGACCAATAACAGTTACTAAGGGTTAAAGTGCATTTTCCAATTTATCATAATCGTTGCTCAAAAGGAAACTCATTCATTCTTATCCAAACATTCTTTCAAAAACTTGCAATAACATAATTACTCTGAAAAAATCAAGCATATTTTATCATTTTGGAAACACTCGTTAAGGTACATAATTTATACAAAGCATAAGTTTCACAATTCCAAAGTATTTCATATGAAAATACCATTACAAATAAATTACTCACGGTGCTTGGTCGGATGATACTCCTTAATGACTCAGCCTGCAGAAACATAACCAAGCATAACCTTTCAAAACACATTACCTTCAATTCACTCAATCGATTTATTCGTTACATATCCGTTCAATTGTTCCTTATTCTTTAATTTCTCTCAAGTGTTTAATATTAATCTTCTCTATATGTGAAACACATACAAAGCATGTGCCAAAGATGTACTTTAAACGACCTTAAATGTTCATGACTTAGATTAATGTTTCCTACCACAATTTCATATGTTTTGATTGAAAGTATCATGTTTACATATTTAAGGTTTAAGAAAATAACAAGAAGTGAAATGAAGACTAAGTTAGGGTAGTAAATAGCATGAAACAGTTAAAAGAAAATAAACCGCCTTCGCTAATTTGAGCATATCTATTTGTTTACTTATAATTTGGATGTGAGACCACCACCATTGGAAACTAGACTTTCAGGGCTTGAATTTAGGCTCAAGAATCACTTAAAATGAAGTCTGGATGAGGTAGATATACTTATTTGAAATTACCAGGTATAAGTTGAAACAGGATTGGTTGCACGTGTGGCCACTTTGACCGTTTGTGCGGTGACTGGGCCGCTCGAGAGGTGGTTTAAGCAGAATGCAATTCATTGTTTTTGTTCATGTTCCACTCGTGTGGTCTGGGCAAAATCTGACAGTCCGAAAATGGCACAAAAATGCAAACTTCCCAAACTCATTTCCAACCCCAAAACCATGCAAAACTAACCCCAAAACATGATATACTAGTGAGAGGGAGATTTATGAGCTGGAATGGGCCATGGAAAAGGCCGGGCAAAATGATGAGCCGAACATGTTTGGGTGGTGATAGCTTGGGCTCGTCCAGATAAGGTTTTGCTCGGTTGAGGCCCAGCACCATGTTGGGACCGAGCTATGTGGGCTTGTCTATGAGAAAGCCGAGCTACTTGAGTTGCTCGGCCGAGATGATTGCTTGCCATTCTGGATTCCACGGTTCATGCGTTTAGCGCGACAGGAAGGCCTTCGGTTTGCTGGCTCGACCTATCTTGAACTCGGCTTTGCTGGAATGCAACCGAGCTTGGTTGTTCTGGAGCTCGGCGAGTGGAGCACTCGGGTGCGCTGCGCAGCACGGTCGTGAAAGGCCGAGGTGGTTCCGCCAGCACCACGTGTCAAGAGACTAATGGGAGCAGATTTGGGCGCAGAAAGTATCTAAGCGTGTCTGCGCCCCCCATGCGGGGGATGGAACATCATTTGGTGAGAACAACCTAAACACTCAACTCTCTCTCTCTCTCTATATCCCTGAGTGTGTGCTAACTTGACCGTCGGAGGGGTTTTCCGGCCACACACCGTCGGGTAGCTCATCGCCGTTGTGTTCACAGGTCGATCGGATAGACAAGGAGCTTGGACGAAAGGAGTACGGGCTCCGCGGAATATTTGTTCCCCGTACAATTGGCACCGTCTGTGGGAACTTGATAGACAAAACCTTGTCTTCCAAGCTCATCCGATAGCCTTCCATGGCGAACAACGACGAGATACCATTATCCGCCATCGACGGAGTTACCCCAGAGTCGGCCAGACGGAGAGACAGACTCCCCGTCATTCCACCCATGGCGGACCTGGAGACTTCCCTAGGAGGACATTCAAGAGACGCGCAGGATAAGCGCGGAAGGAGTTTTGGTCACTCTCGGAGCCCAGACGGGCATCGGCGGCGGAGAGAATCACACGCTAGGTGTCTGGAGCACAAATTAAGGGACCAAGACGCCGTCATCCGGAGAATGGCGGTGGAAATGGAAGATCTCAAACGGCATGTCAAAGGAAATGGTGTAGCTGGAGTGGGATACCACAGTGAGTGCGCCCAGCCACGCCGTTCAGGTAGTCAAAGCCAACAGCGCACTCCCTCCCTGTCTATCACCAGAAGCTATAGGGTTGGGGAATCCGGCGCGCCTGTAGAGAAGTCTAGCGCGCAAGATAGTACCTATCAACCCTTACGTCCGGCGACGATGTCAAGGTATTCCTATTCCGCTTGCTTAAAGGACTTGCGGGCAGTCTTGAAGGAGTGGGCTTGCCGGCGAGAGACTCAGAGGGTGCCGGCGCTCCAGCGGCTATCTTACGGGGGTCATGCCAGTGAAGAGGTCATAATGCCACCACCCCGCCCAGCTGTGCCCCTCCTTCTAAACACAGATTTGGCAAGGCTAAGCGCCACTCCCTTCTCCCTTGAGATAGAAACCATGCCGCTCCCCGCGGGCTTTCACCAGCCCAAGTTTACGCTCTACGACGGAAAGACCGATCCATACATGCATGTAAGCCACTTCCGGCAGGTCATGGCCGGACATAGGCGCAATGACGCTCTTATGTGCCTTATCTTCCCGTCGAGTTTGGGCGAGCTGGGCTTGAAATGGTTTGAGAGATTGCCGGAGGGAAGTATTGAAAGGTGGCAGCAAATGGCGGAAGCCTTTGTTACTCGTTTCAAGACCAACACTAAAACGCCGAAGGAGGTGGACCACCTTCTCAGTGTCAAAATGGAGTTGAGCGACACACTCAAGGCATACAACTCCAGCTATTGGGAAACCTTCAATAAGATGTTAGATTGCCCGATCAACCTGGCAATCACCCAATATAAACGCGGTCTCCCGGTCGGACATAGGCTGCGGGACTCGCTTACTATGAACCAGCCGACATCCATGGGCCAACTCATGCAGCGCATCAATGAGCACATCTGAGTAGAGGATGATGCGGCAGCATCCACCGCGAAAATAACTCCGGTGGCAACAGACAAGAGGACGGCGGGCAAGGTACACGCGGTCGGACAGGAGACTAACTGTCCAAATGATCGTGCCGAGGAATCTGACCGATGATCAAATCGTCAAAACCGGGGAAGGGGTCGTCGTAATGACCGAGATGAATACCCCCGCGATGACGTAGCTGATGCCAACAGAAGGTTGAAAGCTCAGACAGGCATCACCACAGTCTTTAAGATTCCAATCTATCGCATACTTAGTGAAATCCGTGACAAGGATTACGTCCGGTTTCCTGCTAAGTTAGGCGACGCACAAAAAGGTTTCAATCCGCGGTACCTTTGCACATATCACCGGGAGCGAGGACACCGAACAGAGGACTGTTTGCCTCTGAAGCAACACTTGGAGGAGTTAGTCGCAGCCGGACACTTGGATCTTTACATTGACGGGGATGTTAAGGCTGCACATCCTACCCCAGCTGATCAGCATAGACCGGATGACTTGGAGGCGCCCCCTCAAGGAGTGGTTAATGTGATCCACGGCATAGTGGAGCCGGCGCGTGTATGCGAGCTCCGAGGGATGATTAAAAAGGTGGAACACATGAGGGAAGTGTTGTCAGTCCAGCCCGCGATCAAAAGGGGCAAGACCGAGGAGAAAGACGTGATTAGTTTCTCCACGAGGGACCTAGAGCGCATTCAAACGCCACACCACGACGCCCTAGTGGTCACACTCCGCGTCAAAGAATTTGATGTCAAGCGCATCTTGATCGACTAGAGAAGCTCGGTCGAGATCATGTACTACGACGCGTTCAAACAACTCAAACTCCGAGATACAGACTTGGCTCCGGCAACTTCCCCACTGGTTAGTTTCAACTCGCAACTGGAGTGGCCTTTGGGCAAGATAATTTTCCCGGTTAAAGCCGGATCCGTGGTCAAGCAGGTGGAGTTCTGGGTATTGCAGGTGCCGTCTACGTACAATCTGATCCTCGGTAGGGGATGGCTTCACGCTATGCAGGCTGTGGCGTCGACCTACCACCAGGTTATGCAATTCCCCTCGGTTATGGGGGAATTGAGGAAGTTTGGGGCGATTAAGTCATGTCGAAACAATGCTTCGTGGCAGTGAACGGGAGCCGAGCTGCCAAAGGTTTCGTCCAAATGATTGAAGGGCCAGAAGACCGTGGAGTCCTTAAAGATGTGGGCGCCAAGGCTGAGGACAAAGTTGTTGAGGAGTTGGTAGAAGTGCGGATTGACACTAAAAGCTCGAACAAGTTCTTCTTGCTCGGCTCAAGCCTTACTGCCCAAGAAAGGACCGAGATGGTAGAATTCTTGATGGCAAATATCGAAGTCTTCGCATGGTCGCCCTACGACATGCCCGACATCGACCCGAGCTTTATTTGTCATCACCTCAATGTTTTCCCCGGTGCAAGGCCAGTCATTCAGAGAACCAGGAAATCGGCGCTGCACCACGCCGAGGTAGTCGCAGAGGAGGTAATGAACTTGCTTGAAGCTCGGGCTATTTAGGAAGTGCACTACCCTCAGTGGATTTCAAACACGGTCGTAGTACCCAAGAAGAATGGGAAGTGGCGAGTTTGTGTCGACTATAAGACCGTCAACCGAGCATGCCCTAAAGACAGCTTTCCCCTGCCCAGAATAGACCAGTTGGTGGATCTAACGGCTGGACATAACAGGCTCAATTTCTTGGATGCCTACCGCGGCTATCATCAGATTGCCATGCATGGCCCCGACCGTGAGGTCACCTCTTTCACTACTCCAAGGGGACTCTTCTGCTACCGAGTCATGCCTTTTGGTTTGAAGAACACCGGGGCAACTTTGCAGAGGATGGTGACCAAAATGTTTGCTCCTCTGCTAGACCGGACGATGGCGACTTATATCGATGACATGGTGGTTAAAAGCTGGCATCAAGCAGACCACTTGTCCTACCTAGCCGAGATGTTTGTCATCCTCAAACAACACAAGCTACGCCTGAATGCGTTTAAATGTGCCTTTGGCGTGGGATCTGAAAAATTCTTGGGTTTCCTAGTCACAAGCCGAGGCATCGAGGCAGACCCCACACAGATTAGAGCCGTACAGGAATTGAAGCAGCCCAACTCGGCTAAGGACGTACAGCATCTGGCCGGGATGGCCGCCGCGCTTAACTGATTCATAAGCCGGTCATCAGATCGCTGCCGCCCTTTTTTTCGAGCCTTGAAATCCAAGTTTTCGTGGGACGAGGAGTGTGACCGGGCTCTGGCCGAACTCAAAGAGTATTGGTCCTCTGCACCACTATTGGTAATGTCCAAGCCTAGCGAAGAACTCTACCTTTATCTGGCCGTGTCCCAACACGCAGTTAGCGCAGTGCTTGTCCGGTTAGCAGGTATCCAGCATTTACCCATCTTCTATGTGAGCAAAACCTTGCTACTAGCAGAGTCGAGACACTTGATGTTGGAAAAGCTTGCCTTAGCATTAATAATGGCCTCCGGGAAATTGGAACACTATTTTCATGCTAACACAATCATCGTTTTGACCGAGTTTCCCCTCAAAGCCTTGTTCGAACGAGCGAACTTCTCCGGTCGAATCCTAAAGTGGGCAGTCGAGTTGGGACAATTCGATGTTAAGTTTCAACCCTGAACGGCCATAAAAGCTCAAGCATTGGCAGATTTTGTTGCCGAGTTCTCGCCCGGGATTCACCAAGTATGTCCGGTGGACCTCACCGCGGTAGCCGAGGAGGCCAACGAAGATTCCACTGAAATTGTACAGTAGGGCGATGTTGGCGACGCAGAACTTGCGCGCCCCGCCATAGAACCTTTCGCCAGCATGTCACTGCAGCCCGGCGACGCGACGACGGACTTGGGCATACCAGACCAACCTGTTGGGTCCAGTGCCGCATCATCGAGGGAAGATGAAGTGGAACCGATCAGCACTGAACCTGAAGCTGAACAGCCGAGCGACCGTGATCCCATCAACCTTCAAGCCTCCCAGGACCCCTCAGAATGTTGGAAGCTCTTTATTGGCGAAATGTGGAAACTTTTTGTAGATGGGGCCTCGAATTGTCACGGTGCCGGGCTAGGCATAGTCTTGGTCTCGCTAGATGGTCTGACCATTGAGCATTCTATCGCCCTCGGATTCCCTGCATCCAACAACGAGGCCGAGTATGAGGGGCTACTGACCGGACTTAAGAGCGCACTCTAGGTGTGCGCGTCCGAGCTGATGGTCTACAGCGATTCCCAACTGGTTGTCAACCAAGTGTCTAGGGTTTACGAAGCTAAGGATGACAGAATGGCAAAGTACCAAGCTCTGGTAAGGGACCACATCAAGCGATTCCAGGCGATCAGGGTCCAACAAATTGGACGGGAAGACAACGGCCGCGTGGATGAGTTAGTTGGTCTGGCTTCCATGGTCGACCGAACCTCTCCCAATCCTCTCCTGATTGAGTTTCTTCCAAGGCCTAGTATAGAGGAATCGGAGCAGACAGAAGTACTCTGCACCGAGCTTGGCCCTTCTTGGATGGACCCTATCATCCTCTTCCTGAAAGAGCGGACACTTCTGGCCGATAAAAAGAAAGCGCATAAAGTCCGGGTGAAGTCAGAGCGGTTTTGGCTCTCTCCATCTGGCGCTTTATACAAGAAGTCTTTCACCAGTCCTTATCTCAAGTGTGTACACCCAAACTGCGTGGAAGCTTTCCTGTACGAAATTCACGAAGGCATATGCGGCAGTCACATAGGGGGCATAGCTTTGGCCTACCGCGCTATCTCGCAGGGATATTGGTGGCCATGCATGCAAGCGGACGCTCAGAAATATGTTCGCAAATGTGAGAAGTGCCAGAAGTTCGCCCACTAAATTCACCAACCGTCCAAAGAACTCCTTTCCCTCACAAGCCCTTGGCCTTTTGCGATGTAGGGACTAGACATAGTGGGACCACTCCCAACGGCACCAGGAAACCGGAAGTTCTTTATTGCCGCTACCAATTACTTCACCAAGTGGGTTGAAACTGAGCCCCTAGCAACTATCAAGGAGAAGGACGTCAAACGGTTTGTTTGGCAGAATGTGGTAATGCGGTTTGGCGTCCCCAAGATTCTGATCTCTAACAATGGCACCTAATTTGACGGCCGCTTATTCCGAGGATTTTGTGAAGAATTGAAGATCGAATTCGACAACTCCACCCTGGCTTACCCGCAGTCCAACGGCCAAGCTGAAACATCAAATAAGACCATTCTTGACGGGTTGAAGAAAAGACTTGAGAAGGCCAATGGAAAATGGGCCAAGGAACTCCCAAGTGTCCTTTGGGCATACCGGACGACTCCGAGGCGATCTACTGGGGAAGCTTCTTTTGCCTTGGCGTACGGCATGGAGGCGATCATCCCATTGGAAATTGGCATGCCCACCATCCGCAGTGAAAATTTTGAGCCCGAGCTAAATTCTGAAGCGGTCGCCCTGGAATTGGACCTTGCTGAAGAGCACCGCAAAAAAGCCTTGATTCACATGGCTGGATACCAACAAGAATTGTCTAGGAATTATAACAAAACCATGCACCTCAGACCATTTAAAGTTGGCGACTGGGTTTTACGAAAGGTTATAGGCAACACCCTGGTGCCAGGCGAAGGCAAGCTAGGGGCAAACTGGGAAGGACCCTACAGGATAATCGGTCTGGCAGGTAAGGGGGCATAACACTTGGAAGATTTGGACGGCAAAGGCATACCCCAGCCGTGGAATGCAGCTAACCTCAAACTGTATTACTTTTAGTTTTCATAGTTTTTATGTTATTCTTTTGAGCAAAGACTTATTTGCCTTACATTTCAGAATGTAATACTCTTTCTGTCAATGTAATAGAAGTGAGATGATTTCCCTTTGTTGAAGCATTCTGTTGTTTTCGATGCTTATTTTGTGATTTTAACCGAGATGATTTACTCCGGTCGAATGAGTTGATGATTTGCTCAACGTTGAGATTAAAACTGAGATGTTTTACTACGGTTGACTGAGTTGATGATGTACTCAACTTTTAGATTCCAACCGAGATGTTTTACTCCAGTTGATTGAGTTGATGTTCTACTCAACTTCGAGATTTCAACCGAGATGTTCTACTCCGGTTGATTGAGTTGATGTTCTACTCAACTTCGAGATTTCAACCGCGATGTTCTACTCCGGTTGAATAAGTTGATGTTTTACTCAACTTTGTGATTTCAACTGAGATGTTTTATTCCGGTTGAATAAGTTGATGTTTTACTCAACTTTGTGATTTCAACCGAGATATTTTACTCCAGTTGAATAAGTTTCTAACTTGTTCAAGGGCGAGTTGATGGTTTGTTTAGCCAAGGTGGTTTGCCCGGCTGAAGTTGTTTAGCTTAAACACAATGCAAACACTTAATGAAAATACAACTTTTCATTGATAAGTAATAGTATTACAAAAGGTGGGGCAGTAGCCTGGTTATATTTTCAAACGAAAAAGAAAGAAGACAAAGAAAACTAAACTAAGGGGGAAAGGTCTGTGAATTCATCCCCGGTCATGGTCGCCTCCAGGTCGACCGTGGTTGTGGTCTCCTGGACACCGGTCTGCTCCTGGCCGGCCTGATTTGAGCGGTTGTCACCCTCGGCATTTTCCTCGGCGTCATCCGCATCTTCTTCCTTGGCCTTAGCCTGTAACGCGCTGAAGACGTCGTTGGTATATGGCACAAGGTACGTTGGCAGGAAGGTAGCTGGGGGAGAGGCAAACACGTCGGTCCCAGATCCTTGGTCGAGCTGTTCACAAGAAGCCTTCCAGTCCGCCTTGAAAAAGATGTCTTGAGTGGCATGGACTTGCTTTGTGTAGCTCTCCTCGGCCTCCTTGAAACCGGCGTTGTTGGCATCCTCCAGCTCCTCCTTCCTTGACTGCTTCAACGTCTCCAGCTCAGTCCAGAGAGCGTCCCTTTCTTGCTCGGCGACGCCAAGCTGGCCGAGCAACTTGGAGTTGTCAGAATTTGCTATCTCCAGCGAAGCCTTGGATCGTCCGAGCTCGGCTTGAAGGTGTTCAACCTGGCTGGCAGCGTCGGTTGCCTTCTGCCGGAGTCGGTGGATCCTTTCCATCACCAAGTGTTGTTTCTGGATGGCCTGCAAGAAGAAAACTTTATCAGAGGAAGGAAACCGAGCAAACACTTGGAAAAATTTGAACAAAGTATGCAAAGTTCTTACCCGGGTCATGGACTTGACCGAGGACTTCACCAGCTAGGTGTCCGGTACGTGGTCGCTGCTGACCACGTCGCTCGATAGCAACAAGGCTTTGGTTAGGTCAAAGGCGAGTAGATGCTCCTTGTCACCTTTGACCGAGGCAGTCGCCGGGATCTCCTTACCCCGGTGCTTGAGCTGCGGCTTCCATGGCGGTGTTGGGTTAGTTGTCACCGCTGGTTGCTCGGTGTTCAACTCCGCAACTAGCTCGGCAGAGGGGTCGGTACGTGGCCTTTTCCCAGCCCGGCGGCTTTCTTTGCTTGCCTGCCCGGCGGCAGGAGACGCCAGTGCAACCACGGTCCCGCTTGATTAACCGGCAGCAGCTGTGCGGGTTGGGATGCTCGGTAGCTCGGTGGAGGTAGTAGTGATGAGGTTTTTGATACGGCTTCTTTTTGCCATCTCTTCTGCCTCAGTCAACCGGATAAGGGGCACGTCCGGCAAAGTGAGATCGGGAAGTGGAGATGGAGCACATAGAAAGTTTGTGACCTTACTCCAGCGTGGAGATGAGTATCTGTAGGTCGGTACGTAACCGAGGAGTTCGTGGCAATCCTGGTTGTGGTAGCGAAGCACGGTCCTGATTGCTGCTTCGTTGGGGTAATGGTAGTTGGCTTGCAAAGCTTCGATCGTTGCAAAAAGGAAAGGAACAAAGCGCATTAGTACAAAATGGTTAAGGAAAGTAATCTAACCGAGCAGTTAGCGCGGCTTACATGTTTCACCAAAATTCTTGCTGATAAACCAGCCCGGTACGTCGGCTGTTTCATAGTTACCAGACACCTAGAAGAAGTCGTCGTCATGTAAGTCCTTGTCCGGGGTGCCGGTCACTATCTTCTCTTTGCCCGGTCTGATCTTTAAATAATAGGCAAGGCCGTCGCCTGTATGCCCGAGGGTATATTGGCGAAGTATTTTGGCTAACCCTAAGTTGGTTTCTAGCCGGTTGTTCAGCTCGTGGATCCCGTTAATTATTCTATAAGTGTTGGTTGAGACTTGGGTTGGTGCTAGCCCAGTGCGCTGTAAGAACTCGCACAGCAGGGGGTTAACCGGAAAGCGGAGACCGCCTTCTATTATGGAGAGCACGGTGAAGGGGCACTGATCTAATCTGCCCCATGGGGTCGTCTCCTCGGCACCGAGCTCTAGGTGAATGTCGTCTGGGATACCATACTTTTCCCGGAACGCGGCTAAAGCAACCGGCGTGTCGACTAGGAATCGGTAGCGCCCCATGTGTAGCCGGCTGGTCTTAGCGCGGCTGAGGTGGTTTGGCACAAACTCTTGTTTGATGGCTGCTCGGTCTTTGAGAGCCTCGGTATTGGTGTGTGGTCCCCTTGGACTCTGCAGGAAAATGAGGGTAAGTGTAAGTGGGAGCGCGGTCACGCAAAACGAGCTTGACTTTAGCTCGGTCAGGTAGAGTGCCAGACCACCTCGGTCGCGAAGGTAAACCTAGGAGCTCGGTCGCTCAAGTGGACCAGGTGTTAGCCTGGTCGAGTGGTCAAGTCCTCTGCCTACCTCGGTTTCTACAGGGCTTTTTGCAAACTTGCAATTTGCTCGGTTTAGATGTTTTTTGGGATCAAAAGAAGACCTGAAGCCCGGTCCGCTCCAGATCTTCTTGTGTTCATCACTGGAATTGAAGAACAGCGAAAAGAACAAGGACATGAGAGGGTTTTTGGGGGGGTATATCCTAAAACCTATGGACTTTATGCCCTAGAATGTGAAATACCAAATGAAAAAAAAAAAAAAAAAGAGCAACAAAGAGGATTCGAAGAACTTACCAGTTTAGAGGCAAAGGCTACTTCTTCAAGCACGAACGAAGAAGAAGAACAAGAATGGAGGTCAAGCACTGTAGCTTTAAGACGTCAAGAACGGAAGAGAGACAGTAAGAAGAGAAAATGAAGGGGAAATGGCGTACTTATAGGAGTGAAAGGGCGCCTAAATTTGAATATGAAGGGACGTCTGGGTTGGCTGCCCGAGGCTAATAAATGCACGACACGTATTCATAATGGCGGTGGCGTCAGTTCTGAAGAGACAAGATGGCAGGTTGAGGCGACGACCGAGCAAGCCCAGAAACCGGGCATGGAGATTAGCGTGGTTAACATCTTGCAAACTAGGGACTGAGGGAGAGTCTACCCCGGATGAACCATGTAATCCCAGTCACACTTGTGTGGACGGAATTAAGGGGCAATTGAGAGGGAGATTTATGAGCTGCAATGGGCCATGGTAAAGGCTGGGCAAAATGAGGAGCTGAACATGTTTGGGCCGTGATAGCTTGGGCTCGTCCAGATAAGGTTTTGCTCGGTTGAGGCCCAGCACCATGTTGGGACCGAGCTATGTGGGCTTCTCTATGAGAAAGCCGAACTACTTGAGTTGCTCGGCCAAGATGATTGCCTGCCATTCTGGATTCCACGGTTCACGCATTTAGCGCAGCAGGAAGGCCTTCGGTTTGCTGGCTTGACCTATCTTGAACTCGGCTTTGTCGGAATGCAACCGAGCTCGATCGTTCTGGAGGTCGGCGAGTGGAGCACTCGGGTGCGCTGCGCAACGCGGTCGTGAAAGGCCGAGGTGGTTCCGTCGGTCTGCCGGGCTCCGCTAATATAGCCTGACGGTTTGGTTAGGTGGTGATTGCAGGATTTGTGCTGACAGATGGGAGAGCAGCACCACGTGTCAAGAGACTAATGGGAGCAGATTTGGGCGCATAAAGCATATGAGCGTGTCTGCGCTCCCCATGCGGGGGATGGAACATCATTTGGTGAGAACAACTTAAACGCTTAACTCTTCTCTCTCTTTCTATATATCCCTAAGTATGTGCTAACTTGACCGTCGGAGGGGTTTTTCGGCCACACACCGCCGGGTAGCTCACCGCCGTTGTGCTCGCAGGTCGATCGGATAGACAAGGAGCTTGGACGAAAGGAGTACGGGCTTCGCAGAATATTTGCTCCCCGTACAACTAGCATGATACAAGTGTAATTCACTTTAAACATAACAATCTTGTTTCAACATCAAATTCATTGACTCATCTTTTTCATACAATCATGAATGTCATACTCAAGCTCAAAATACATATAAACATGGTGAATCTTCCAACAAATCTTGGTTGTATAAACCATCTGGAGTTTGTTTCATGGATCAATCACAAGAATGAACTCAAATCAAACGAAAAAATGAAGAGATTTCATGATTTTATTCAAACCCTTACACAACTCAAAATCCTAACTCAAAACTCCCAATTTCTTTTTGATTCCGTGACAAGGATGAGTTGCAGACAAAGATTATAAGTAAATTTCCATACCTTAAGCTTCAATCTAGGGTTTGCCCTTTAAAGCTCTAGCAAAATCCTAACTTCCTCTCTTCCTCTCTCTCTAACCCACTCTCTAGCAAGTCTCAACAATAATGAAGAAAACAAGAGAGCTAGAGATATATAATTTAGGCTAATTACATATTACAAATCGTAATTTTTCAAAATTTTACCGTAAGCTCTGTAAATCATGCTAATCACAGATATGAAGTCGGTTTTGGCTTATCACACCTCTAAGACTTTCAGTTTTCAGTTTAAAGTTCCAATTGCAACATATTTTCTTACATTTAACAGATATTATTCGAAATTCACATAATTTATATACTTAAATTTGCAAATTTATATCAAACACATAATTACATGTATCATTAAGCATAGTACCGATTAGGTTATCACACTAGTAGTAAAAGAACAATAGTGAAATGAATGTTGTTTTTAAGCTGATTTAAAAAATTAGTTTTAGATTGTATAAATTAGTTGTCTTATTTGAATGTTGTTTTTAAGCTAATTTTTACTTTTAGATTATAGCTTATTTGTCTTATTTGGGTACTTTGTTTGTTTATTTATTTATGTTCATGTCACTATTGTTTTTCTACTAGTTCTTATTATCCTAAAATTCATACAATTTTAAAAATGAATCTTAATTGAAAATTACTTATAAAAATTATAAGTTGATGCCTTTAGAATTGTACTAGATTTAAGTTTTGTGTTATGACAAAAGAGTAAAAAACTCACCCCTAAAAGGTTTTAAAAATATGTTAGACAAAAATAATAATTACAATACCACAAATCAACAAAACAAGAAAAATAAAATTATATGTTGTAAAAAAAAAAAAAAACTACAAATTTCAATGTGACTTTTTCTTTGGACAAAATCTAGGGTCTTCCAAAATTATCAATTAAAATAAAAGGTGGTGCTATTTGGACTTCCCTTCTTTAGCATTCTATATTTCGTAATATTTTTTAATCAAAATTTACACATGACACTATTTTTAATGCTTATTAAGAGTTGTTTTGGAAAGTGCCATATAAGTTTTTTTTTTTTTTTTTTTTTGAGTGTGTGTGTTTATTATGAAAAAGATGTGCAAAAAATAAAGAGATAATGTGATTTAAATAAGTCAAAAAATCAATAAGCTAGCTTAGAACACCTTTACCCGATACTTCAAATATAATGTAACACTTCAACCGCCATATTTTAGCATCAAGTATCAACTCTATCAAGTGCGTTAAAACCTGATGTGGCATTTGGCCCTTCATGCCAATTTTGTCAAGTTCATATTTCATGCTTTTTTCTTTTTCTTTTTCTTTTTAAATAAAAGAACTTTCATATAAAATAAAAGAGTTCAAATTTTAAAATTAATAGAATAATAAATTTGATATATCAAGTTGAGAGTTTTCATGTTAAATTAACATATGTCAATTTAACATCCAAGTCTTAAAAAAATTTAACAGATTAAATTTATGGGGGATGCACTAATAAATCCCAAATTAATAACTTGTACCCTGTTTAGTCCTAAAAGTTTTCTTATAGACTGAAAGGTCCCATTACAATGTTTCAAACATTAGATTAATGTTTCGAACATTAGATTTCAAACATCTAATGTTCATCAGATTTCAATAATGTTTGAAATTATAGGATGAATGTTTCAAACATTAGATTTCACACATCTAATGTTCATCAGATTTTAATAAATTTTGAAATTATAGAATGAAACATCAGATTCATTTACATCATGAACATCATGATGATGTATAAATGGGACCAAATGAAGCATAAAAAAATTTTTAAAACTAAATGGTTCAACTTTTCAAAAACTAAGATTTGTGAGTAAATTTTCCTAAATTTTAAACATTCAAAATTATAACCACTCTCAAAAGAGACCTAAATGATAACATTTAGAATTTGATGGTTAAATATAAGTTCTTTCAACCCCCGGCTTCCCCAAAAAACAACTCAATAAATTATTTTTTTATAAAAATATCTCAATCGTACTGTCAATGACAACTTGATTTTATTTTTATTTACTTCACAATCATTAAAGTATGACAGGAGGCAGATTAGATTTTTTTGAACCATCCTTAAATTGATATGTTTTAAAAAATAATCCCACCTACTTCTGTGCTGAAAATGGGGTTATTACTGCGCTAAAGACATAATAATAATTGTTATGTCTTAATTTAAGGTGTATTATGAACTTATTTTTATGATTTGAACCGTTCATTTTATAGGGTTTGTTTCGTACTTCATATCTACTAAAAATCATATTAATTGGATATTAATAACTATATGATCGATAACAAAAAAAATAAACAATAAGTTTTTCGATATAGCATAAAAAATATGTAATTTAATCATATAATTATTGATATCCAATTAATAAGATTTTTGGTAGGCATGAAGTACTCAACAAACCTTACAAAATGAATGATTTAGATAATAAAAATAAACCCATAATGCACCTTAAATTGAGACACAACAGTCACTGCATAGTAGTGACCCCAATTCCTTCTTGTGCTATAGCAAAGTCTTTTAAAGAACAGTAATTGGTAGTTCTAAATTTAGAGTACTAAATCAATTTTAATAAGTCGAAATTTTTTATAAAAAAAAAAATACAAGGCTAAAACATCCCATCATGTGAGATTTACATCCACATTAGAGCTATTAGCTTAGAAGTTTGAAATATTTCTGGTATTATAAATTGTACGTTTTTTTAAATTTAAAAATAATGCGTTTAGTGTTTTTTTTTTTATAGAAAAATAATCAATTTTTTTAATTTAAAATTATTTTTTAATTGAAAACAAATAAATATTTATTTTTAGTTTATTTAGTTAAACGGTGGTGTTACATGTATTAATTAACATATTAATTAGTGTATCAATACTAGTTATGACATTATTATTGATTTTACTCATTATACAAATTATAAATATCAAAAAATTCTTAAATTATATTATATTATTAATTAATACACTAATTAAAGCATATAATATTATTCTTAGTTAAAAACTAATTTGTTAGCTGTAACCAAACAGCACATTTATTCCACATTGGTTACGAAAAAGTAACAGAAATCCGTGGCTGATGAATTATATGTGGTGATTGCTTTTCGGTGCCAGCTCTTTCTTACACGTGTCACAAACCCAATCATTATTCAGAAACTTCCAACCGGCTTTCATTCTTTAAGTCTAAAAAAGGAAATGTCAGGTTGATTATTCCTTAATCAAAATATTAATCTCGGATTAGCAGTAAAGGATTGTAGGCCCCGTTTGGTGAAACTTTTTTAAAATTAAAAATTGATAATCAAAAAGTATAAATTAAAAGCACTTTTTTACCTTAACTATCAAATAATCATATTTTTTTAGTTTATTTAAGTTATTTCTACCTAATAAATTATAAGCAAGAGTTATATCAAACAGACTGACACAGACTCTCAAATCAAGATAAGTTATAATCATTTCAAAAACTGTAACAAACAATCCCGTAGTGTGGCTGCTGTGCAGGTAATGAGGTTTAGGTTTTATTTTAGTGATCTGAATTATTTAACTTTTAAGATACAATAAATATAATGTTTTTATAAAAAATTAATATTGATAGTTACTTGATTAAAATAATTTTGTATTTAGGCATCGTTTAACAAGTAGTTGTTTTAGTCTAAAAGTTAAAAAATTACTAAAAAAACCAAAAAACCTATAACTATACCAAAGAGTTAAAGATTTCATTTTCTCTCTATTTTTTTTACATCTTTTCATAAAAAGTCAAAAATTCACCCCAAACATACTAGTTTTTTTTAGGGCATGGCTTCTGTCCAGTCCTTAATCGGACTGGACCGTGCTGTTGGGCCCGTGGGGGCCCACCACGAGTCCCGTTTTGATAATCTGAAACGTCAATGTGTAGAACTCGTCGAGTACTATATGCTTGTAAAAAATTACGTTGATTGGATATCAATAGCTATGTGATCAAATCAGTTTTGTATAAAAAAAAATGAACGATGAATAAATTAACGGTTGACAAAAATCTGTTTTGATCACATAGCTATCGATATCTGATCAACGTGATTTTTTACAAGCATATAGTACTCGACGAGTTCTATACATTAAGTGATTCAGATTATCAAAACGAGATCCGTGGTGGGCCCCCACGGGCCCAACAGCACGGTCCAGTCCGATTAAGGATTGGACAGAAGCCATTCCCTTTTTTTATCTCATATTTTAGCCAAAACGTCAAAAAGTTACTAAAATAGTCTGTTCCCTAATGAGACCTTAGTTTTATATTTAAAATCACGTCTATTTTTTTATTTTTATTTTTATAAATATAAATTTGATCTAATCATAGAACTATTGATATTTGATTGACTTGACTTTTTATAAGGACATTCTACTTAGGCCTTGTTTGGGGTACTCTAAAAAAATCAAAAAGTCACTATTCTATTTAAGTCACATCATCTTATTTAAGTCACATCACCTCTCTACCACATTATTTCAAACCCAACCAATATTCAACCCATATTTTACAAAAAAGTCAAAAAGTGTACTTATTTAGATTATTCCAAACCACCCCTTAATATATCTCGAAAAGTATTCAATTTAAATCATTGAGATGTGATCCAGAGTGAGCTCTATTGCTTTCACAATAGTGAATGCTATGCAAAAGGTACATTAGTCACCCTTCAGTTGAAAAATACTATGTACAAAACTTTCACGTGAATTACCTTTCACGTGAGAGTACCTGTATAGATTTTTTATGCATGTAACATTGTTATTTTTATTATTATATTTTTTTTTTTTGCACTATAGGATAAGATATTAAAGAATTAGTAAATTAGATTATAATGAAAAGATCATAATCATTCTCTCGACACAAACTCTAAATCTTTGATTTTTTCACTTTCCCAAAAAGTAATTATATGAACCATTGTAGCAACTGGCTCTCATTGTTGCCCTTCATCTAGAATAAATAAAGTCCACCATTAATCGTGAGTTGTCTTAAATGGTGGGTAGATATGCTATTCATATAATTGTTCAGAATTTAACTTTTGAGATTAGGCCACAAGAAAAAAAAATTATTATGAATTTTTGAAATAAATGACCTACTTTTGATCGGATTAGAAAAGAAATTAATCGATATATATGCAAGTTGATCTAGACATCCTTTGGGTTCGTTTGAGATGTGAGTTTATTTTTGAATTTTTTGATTTTTTGGGCTTGGAATTAAAAAGTCTCATTTGAGATAGATTTTTTTAATTTTTGTAACTTTTATAAGAAAAAAATAAAATAATTATGATTTAAATATAATATTTTATCTTATTAAATTTAAAAAATTATTTTATTTTTTTTATAATTAAAATAGCCAAAAAGATAAAATGACTGACATGGTAAACGAAGGTTTTATTATGGATGTTGAACTAAAGAAAAAAAGAAAAAAAGAAAAAAAAAAAGAAAAGAAAGAAAAGAGTCTACTGTAATCCTGAGTGGGCCCCATGTAACGGCATCACTCCACTCTACGCAATTCTAAGTAAGCGCGTACACTCAAAAAAATAAATAAAATAAATAAATGCAAACGTAACTTTCCCTTAAACCAAACGCTCCCTACCCGAGTCCTGTTGAATTGATATTTCACTGATACACATCTCTCTGTCTCTCTCTCTCTCTGTCTCTCTCTCTACCCATCATCGATTTTGCTTTTGCGCACAACAATACATACGCAAACTTTCACACAAGCATGTTACGTGCCTTTTGATCCACAAACCATCCCAAATTTCTCTGTCTCAACAATAATCATCCCACATTGATTTAAAATTCCTTCCTTGGAATCTCTAGGGTTTCCATCGTCGATCGATTCTAGGGTTATTTTCGGTTCGGCGGTGGAGATGACTTATCATGTGAACGACGACGAGGTCGATTGTGTGGTGCCGGAGTTGAAGCTTAGGGCTTTAGGCGACCATGGCGATTATGTCAAACTCAAGGATTCCGATGATTGCGTCTTGGATGGCTTCGATGGTGGTGGAACCCAACAACAACCACCACCATCTCCCAGATTCATAGGCAGATGGTGGTGCTTTTGGTGGTGGGCGAAGATGGTGGTTGTGTTGATCTTCGTTGGGGTTTTGGCAGCTGTTTTTCTCATCTGGGTTGGCCCCTTTTTCATGGATACGGTATTCTATTCATTCTTTCAATCAAGCTACAAAATTTCTATATATATATATATAACCTAGAAATTTCTTTATTTTTAATGTGATAGTAGTGTTGTAACTCATAATTTATTTGAGAACATGCATGAGGTTCTGGATTCAATGTTCTCATCTCCAACAATGTCAATATGGTTTTTGTTAGGGCTTTTGGAAGGGAGTGGTGTCATGTTATTGAGTGTACTGCCAATGTATAAAAAAATTCTACAATTTTTTGATGTAGGATTGAGTTTTAGGGCATCTCCAATCCTTGATTTAAACCTATGTCAAATTTAAATTTGGGTAAAAAAACTCTAAAAGCCTCCTCTCCTTTGACCCAAACTTATACTAAATTGAGTTTTATTCAATTTTTTACCCAAATCAAGGGAGACTCAAATGTTTACTCAAAATTTTCTGGCTATTTTGTGGCGCTCAAATTTACCACTGTATCTTTAGTGAAGCTTTTACTCAAATTTGTATTTTAATTTGAGTTTATCCATTGGAGTGGTTCAAATTACATAAAGCTTTTATTCAAATTTGAGTAAAATTTTGAATAAGGGCTGAAGATAGCCTTAGATGTGTTTTTGTCCCTAAAATCTTGGTTGGTTGTATACTATTTTCAGAATTTTGGCACTACTTGTGTAGCTTAAGTTAGTGAATTGAGTGGTATGTTGTTGGGATTACAATGAATGGTAGTAGTATGTTCTAGTCTATGGAACACTGCCTTTGCTAGTGGTTCAATGCAAATGCTGTATCACAATGAAATATAGGAGTTTTACTTTTTTTTGGAGGAGATTCTTGGTTTAATTTTTTGAATATGGACCCCTATATGGGACTATATGTGCCTTATGCTATTAAACTTGAAATTGGAAATATAAATATGTAAGAACATAACTATTAAGAATTACTAGCTATATGTTATATCAGGATAATGGCAATTGATATGGATTCCGTCCTTCATTACTGGCTCTAATATACATTTTCCCTCATTTGAGGTGCTTCTTGATGTTTCTGCCAATAAGTTGTCAATAGAAACCTAAAAAAAGGTTTCGTATTTCTGAGCTAGAATTGCATGCTCTTTTTTTTCTCTCTTTCTGCCACAACTAATGACTTGTTCTTTTACAGGAAATTATCCCTTTAATTAACTGGGAGAGACAAACATTCCGCACACCAGTGCTAGCAGTTTTACTCTTTGCTTCTGTGGCACTTTTCCCTACTTTACTGCTTCCATCTACACCCTCCATGTGGGTGATTGGTATGACATTTGGTTATGGGTTTGGATTTCTACTAATCATTGGTGGGGTGACTATCGGCATATCTCTTCCATATTTCATTGGTTCACTCTTCTATAATAAAATTCATGTGCGTACCTTGTGTTTCTTAATATTTTTCTTCCTATTTTTGTCCCCCCCCCCCTCCCCCCCCCCCCCGGTGTTTATTTAAAAGTAAATGGTTTTTTTGATTCATATGCAGGGTTGGTTAGAAAAATATCCGAAAAAAGCTTCCATTATAAGATTAGCTGGTCAAGGAAATTGGTTTAGTCAGTGTCGGGATGTCGCGTTAATCAGGATTTCTCCATTCCCATACATAATATACAATTACTGTGCTGTAGCAACAAATGTCAAGTATTGGCCTTACTTGCTGGGGTCATTGGTTGGGATGGTGCCAGAAATTTTTGTTGCAATTTACACGTACTCGCTCTCTCTCTCTCTCTCTCTCTCTCTCTCTCTCTCAAATGCCTTTTTTCATGTATAATTTATGTTGCTGTAGATACATTTCTATTGAGATAAGGTCCTCCATAAGTTGTTTGAAGATGCTAATCCTATGTAGCCTTAGACATGCCAAAAATAATTTAATAAAATCATGGTTTGTTAAAATGATGTATTCCTATACACCTGCAAGAATCTACTGTCCATTATCTTTCTAGGATTACCTGGTGTTTTATTTTTAGAAATGCCAATTTGTATGTTGCAGTGCCCATATTTGACTTCTTCATTGCCCACCTAATATTTTTATTTGCGACGATGGTGAGCATACCAGCAGACTATGAACCCTTTCTTTCCAAACGATCATATATGGAGTGTTCCTGCTTGAAACTTGTTAATGAAGGTTATGAGTCTACGATGACAATTCTTTTTCCCTTGAAAAATTATCTCAGTAATCTGCAGTATGATTTTTTCAAAGGTAACTTCTCATATGGCTTGCTGAAAGATGTGCTGATAAATAAGGTCAAGACTGCTTCCAGAACCCTCCTATAGAACTTTAATTGCTTCCCTTGATGGAGGGTTCGTGGTGATCTCTTCCTTTGTCCGCTGGTTTATTTCTACCTCAAATATCTCTATAATTTTTTTTTTTTTTACTTGTAATCTTTTTTTTTTGTGCGCTTTTGTTCCACTTTGTTTTTCCCTCCACTTCAACCTTAAATATGTTTCTATCTTCAAACCTATTTGAGTTTAAGGGGGGTATTATACCTATATCATTGTGAGCATGGTGATATATCATGCGAACCACCCAAGCCGTCCTCTCTGGCGCACCACCCAAGTCGTCCTTTGGCGCACCACCCAAGCCGCCCTCTTTGGCGCACAATCCAAGCTGCCCTCTATGGCGCACAACCCAAGCCGTCCCCTCTGGTGCACAATTTAAGCCGCCCTCTCTGGCGCACAACCCAAGCTGCCCCCTGGCGCACTTTCTCATAAGTCGCCCCCTGGCGCACAATGTCATCTGTTGCCATCATCATTCAACACCACGTCATAAGTTATGTGTGTGTCACGTTTGCTGGTTTAACATCCAGTTCTCCTACAACAGTCCGGTATGATTTCTTAAAGTGTCCCGACATCGATTCCGGTCAGTTCCTATAATGGTCTTGCATGACCCCTTAAACTATCCCAACATTGATTCCAGCCAGTTCCTATGATGGTCCGGCATGACCTTAAACTGTCCCGGTATTAGTTCCGGCCAGTTCTTACAACGGTCCGACACGACCATAAACTGTCTCCTGGCATTAGCTCCAGTCTCTGATTTATCTCAAGTGCCCTTGCGCTCCCGTTCGGACTATGCAATCTATTTGTCTTTTATTTTATTTTTTTAAATTTTATTTCATGTTTTAGTTTCTCTCTCCAAACTCAAGTTGGTATTCTTACTTGAGTTTGGCGGGGTGTTAAATATAGTAGCTATATATTTTGTCTATTATACATACCATATTATATTCATTGTCATACTTAGGATTACCATACTTAGGTTTCTCTCCTCCTATATAAAGGAGTCTTGTATATATTGTTATAACATTCAATATAATACAAATTTCTTTCTCTCTTAAATATTATAACAGTTAAATATAGTAGCTATATATTCTATCTATCATACATGCCATATTATATTCATTGTCATACTTAGGATTATCATACTTAGATTTCTCTCCTCCTATATAATGGAGTCTTGTATACACTGTTATAACATTCAATATAATACAAATTTCTTTCTCTCTTAAATATTATAACATAGTATTAGAGTTAGGTTAAGTATCTAATAATTTCGCTTCCCCGGCAGGCGGAAAAATTACCTTGGCCGCTCGCCAGACTTGAACCCATTCCACTGCTATATTTTTATTTCAGTATCACTTCGTAGCGATCTCTTCCTCTGTCTGCTAGTTTATTCCTACCCAAAATATCTCTATAATTTTATTTTATTTTATTTTTTTTGAAATATAATATAATATTATCAACAACACTAGAACATGACTCATAAGCGTAAAACATATATCCACTAGGGATGGCAATTTAAACCCGGCTCGATGGGGACCCGACCCCGATTGGAACGGGTTTTTCCCGAAAATTATCCCCGTAGGGCCGGGGATGGTATTAAAAATTAAATCCCCGATGGTTTTTGGGCCGGGGCCGGGGACGGGGATAGGTTCCCCAACCCCCGCCCCGCCCCGACTAATCCCCGTATATATATATTATATTATATGTTTAGGGTTATTTTGTGTCACTTCTCTCAGCCTTTCTCTCACTCACATCACACTCACTTCTCTGAGCCTCTCTCCCTCTCTCTCTTTGTTGTGTAGTTCTTGTGATGAAGATCAATGGCGGACGTGCAGATGGGCGAAACAGAGACCTTCGCTTTCCTTTCAAGCCGAGATCTCCTCTGCTGCCACACTTGAAATTAGACCCTCCGACGATGACGGCGACGACGACGAAAGTAGAGAGCAAAGAGAGAGAGAGAGACCACCGAATCAGACCCTCCTCCTCCTCCTCCTCCTCCTTCTCACGACGACGACGACGAGCGCCGCCACCTTTTCCTCCTCCTCTTCCTCCGACGAGGGCCACCTCGTTCTCCTCCGAGACCTCTGACGACGACGACGTTGCCTCTGCCACGCCAGATCTAAGCAGATGGATCTCTCTCTCTCTTTCTCTCTCTCTCTCTCTACTTAGATCTATCTCTCTTTACTCAGATTTGTGTGTTGTTGATGTTGTTTGATGATATTGTCGTTGATGATGTTGATGTTGAGGATGTTCTAGAATTGAATCGTTGTTGTTGTTGCTACCGGTTTTTTTTTTTTTGATCCGGGGAATTTTCGGGGCCGGGGAAACCCGATCCCCGTTAGGGGACGGGGACGGGGATGATAATAGGTTCCCCGTCGGGGATCGGGGCCGGGGACAGGGACATTCTTACCATCGGGGATGGGGAGGGTGATCCCCGGCCCCGCCCCGTCCCGTCCCGTTGCCATTGCTAATATCCATGGTCCCAAATGAGTTGCTCATCATCTAATGGCATGCCAAATCAAAGCTTGGGCCTTAGAGGCATCTCTTAATTCGTCTCTTGTACACCTTAAGAGGCTGCTGCCACTTGCCTCCATCATCTCTCCCTAGCTGAAAAAAACTCGACCTTGGCGAGTTAAAAGCATGGAATCGTTCATACAAGTCATAGTCTAGGCGCTGGAACTCCTCATCATTGATCCATGTACAATCTGACAGTGGACGCCCCTTCCATTTGATGAGGTACTTTTGATAGCCACCACCTTTAGTGGAAACAAGTTGATGATCAATAAAATCTTCAATGTCTTCCTTCAAACGTAGGGCTGGTGGAAGTAGAGTAGCAACACCATCATTAGGATCATCATCATCATGACCTCGGTGTAATGTAATATCCTCAATGTTGAAGACATTACTTATGCCTACATTGTCCGGCAAATCAAGTACATAGGCATTAGAACTAATTTTCTTGAAAACTTTGTATGGACCAAAACTTCTTGAATGGAATTTCTTGTATGCACCCTTAGAATGTCGCTCAGATCTGATGCGGACCATAATCATGTCCCCTTCTTCAAATTCTGCAGACTTTCTTCTCAAATCAACATGTGTTTTATAACTCTCATTGTTGAGTACAATCTTTCTTCGAACCTCATCATGTATCGCGTAAATATGCTTAGCAAAAGCATTTGCTTCAACACTAGGACGTGCCTCAACGGGTAAAGGAACCAAATCAATTGGTTTACAAGGAAGTAAACCTGTCACAGTCTTAAAAGGGGCTACGACCAGTGGTCCGATTAACTGAACTGTTATATGAGAATTCAGCCATAGAAAGACTTTGATCTCAACTACCAACATGATCACCTACAAGGCAACGAAGAAGGTCACCTAAACTTCAATTAACAACCTCAGTTTGACCATTAGTTTGGGGATGGAAAGACGAAGAAAATTTCAGTTTTGTATGTAGCATCTTCCACAGAGTACACCAAAAATAACTCGTAAACTTCACATCGTGGTCTAAGACAATTATTTTTGGCAAACCATGAAGTCAGACAATTTCTTTGAAGAATATTTTAGCAATATGGACAGCATCAGAAGTCTTTGAACAAGGGACAAAGTGAGCCATTTTTGAGTAGCGGTCCACCACCACAAAAATGGAATCATATCCCCTAAGGGTTCGTAGCAGCCCTAGGATGAAGTCCATGCTTAGGTCTTGCCATGGCTCATGTGGTACTGGTAATGGAGTGTATAAACCAGTATTTTTCTTTCGTCCTTTAGAAAGTTGACAGGTACGACATCGAGAAACAACTTTAGCAACATCCTGCTTAAAGACTTGGCCAATAATAATGGGCTTCAACCATTGCATTTGTCTTGTCTCTGCCAAAATGACCTGCTACTCTTCTAGAATGCAATTCTCGAATCACCTCTTCTCGTAGAGACGTGCTAGGTAAACAAAGACGAGTTCCCTTAAAAAGATACCCATCATGTAAAAAGAATTCTGGATATTCAGCATGCTGCCTAGCCACTAAATCGGTGTAGATTATGCTGAAATCTTTGCAAGACGAGTAGTCTTTCTTGAGCGAATCAAAGCCCACAACTTGGATGGACATAGAGTTGAGAGTTAGCATCACACGACCGAGTGCATCAGCTGTCTTATTTTCTGTCCCAGCTTTATGTTTGATGACGAATGTGTATTCTTGCAAGAAGGAGACCCACTTTCCATGTCGATGATTCAACTTCTTTTGGGAGTTGATGTACTTGAGAGCTTCATGGTTAGAATACAACACAAACTCCTTGGATATGAGATAGAAACAGTAACGGAGTGCTTGAATTACAGCATAGAATTCCTTGTCATAAGTAGAGTACTTTTTGTCGTGCTGCATTAAGTTTCTCACTAAAATAAGCAATTGGATGGCCTTCTTGACTGAGTATAAACCCAATTCCCACATTTGAGGCGTCACAAGTCACTTCAAACACCTCAGAGAAGTCCAGAAGGCTTACAGGTGCTTCAGTCATTTTTTTCTTTATCTCTTCGAATGCTTTAGTTGCTGCCCTGGTCCAAATAAACTCTCCCTTCTTCATGCAATTAGAAATTGGTGCCATTATTGTGCTGAAATTTCAAATAAAGCGCCTGTAGAATGTTGCCAATCTATGGAAACTATGAACTTCTTGCATGTTGGTAGGAATCGGCCACTTTATAATAGCTTTGACTTTGTTTGGATCAACCGCTACACCCTTGAAAGAGATAACAAAGCCCAAAAACATGACGCTTGGACTCGTGAAGGAGCACTTCTTCAAATTTACATAAAGTTTCTCTTGGCGAAGAACTCTCATAACCTGTTGGAGATGGAAGATTTGTTCCTCTTTGGTATTGCTATAGATTAGTATATCATCAAAATAGACCACAAGGAAGCGACCAGTAAAAGGTTTAAGTACCTGCGTCATGAAACGCATGAATGTGCTAGGAGCATTGGAAAGACCAAATGGCATAACTAACCACTCATAGAGACCATCCTTTGTCTTGAAGGCAGGCAGTCTTCCACTCATCTCCAGGCCTTATTCGTATTTGATGGTAACCACTCTGCAAATCTTTGAAAAAATAGTAGAACCAGCTATCATGTCCAACATATAATCAAGTCGAGGAATTGGAAACCGATATTTGATGGTTATTTTGTTGATAGCTCGACTATCGACACACATGCGCCACGTGCCATCTTTCTTTGGTGTGAGCAAGGTAGGAACAACACAAGGACTCAAACTCTTGCGAATAAATCCTTTGGATCATCTACTTTGCCTTTTTAGCTCAGTATGTTCACTAGGATTCATCCGATAAGCTGAGGATTAGGCAATTGAGACCCGGGGATAAGATCTATTGCGTGTTGGACATTACGCATGGGAGGAAGCTCATTAGGAAGCTCTTCTGGTGCTATATCAGAAAATTCATACAACAACTTTTCAACCTCTAAAGGCCTTTTTGTCTCAGGACCAGCTGCTGGTTGCTTCACTTCTTTGAGCACTACAGCATAGATAAGCTTTGATTCTTTGCTTTCCACTACAAATTGCCTTTTAAAGAGTACGTGGAGAGGTTTATTTTGACTTTTAGCAATACACTTTGGCTTTGGAGTTTAATATCTTCTCATCTCTGCTATAGTCATAGAATGTATTTTCTCGTCCATTGTGTTGTACAGCGTGATCGTAAAGCCATGGTTGACCAAGAAGGATGTGAGTGACATTCATAGGAATTACATCACATAAAATAGAATCACTATAATTAGGCGAAGCAAAAGAAACAAGGCATCGTTGAGTTACCGGAATAGACGTTTTGTCAATCCAAGCTACCTTGTTAGGATGAGGATGTGGCTCAGTTGGAAGCTTAACTCTTTCAATTGTAGATACAGAGACAACATTCATGCTTCTTCCAAAGTTTTTTTTGATTGATTTCCACAACAGACTAGCATTTGAAAGATTGATGTTCATCGCCAATCTTCTTGCTCCACCTTGGGGGCTGCTAGAATACGCCTAACAACATTAAGAAATGAGGTTTCCAACTCATCTTCCCCTAAATCATCAAATCTGCACTCTCTATAATTGAATGCAACCTCATCCATCGTTGACATATTCCTGTGATTGGCCATATTCTGGCAGTTGCTCTGTGTTCTCTTCGATTGCAATATGGAGGGTATTCTTCTTTGGACATTGATAAGCCATGTGCCCAGACTCACGACACTTAAAACAAGTAGTGCTTTTATCCCTCTCACTTGGCTTCACAGTCGCAATACCTTTATTTCTATGATCAATAACACTAGAAGATGAGGAGAGATGTTGGAGGCAAGTGGCAGCAGCCTCTTAAGGTGTACAAGAGATGAGGAAGAGATGCCTCTAAGGCCCAAGCTTTGATTTGGCATGCATTGGATGATGAGCAACTCATTTGGGACCGTGGATAGTTATGTTTTAGGCTTATGAGTCATGTTCTATTATTATTATTTTAGTTTAGGGTATTTTGGTAATTTCATAATTTCTAGACATGGGTTATATGGGTCGCCCATGGGCCATCTTGTAGGTCAAATTATTTAATTAGGTTTTATTTATGTTTCTTATTTAGTCTTAAATTAGTTTTGAAAGTCTAAAATATTATAGTAGTTTCTTTTTTTTGTTCTAATTAGTTTAGGAAGTCTTTTAGTTCTATATAAAGTCATGTAATGCTATTAATTCAATGGACTTGATATTTTAGAGAATTTTAGAGCTTTTAAAACCTCCTTTATGAATTGTGTGATGCAATTAAACCCTAGGTGTGATGCCTAAGGAATTCTAAGAGTGATTACTAGACTCATCTTCTTCTTCTCCTTTTTTCCCTCTTTTTATTTTCTGCACTTTAACAGCCCAAACACTGTCCTGCATCATCCCTTTAGCTAGATGCTTGCTTCATGGCATATTGGTGAGTGTTGTTAGTCTCCAACTATGAAGCACGGACGTTTCAAAATAGGCGCCATAGCAGTGTTAGACACAAGGACATGCCATTTGATTTGATTACTTTTTTTAGGGGACACAACGGGGACATGGGGACACGCTGGGGACACGGTCCCTTTAATTTTATTATTTTTTTTTTGCAGGGGACATGTGTATTCAAAGATGGATGATCTATTAATTTATTTAAATATAATGGTTTATATATATATATATTGAATTAATGTTAGTTTTTATTAATTTTGATTGTTTGGTAACATGTTATTAATTTACATAGCAAAATATATAAAAATTTTTTTTTTAAAAATTGCTATGTCTCTTGCTGTGTCTATGTCTGTGTTCTCAATTTTTTGAAATCATTGTGTCACGTGTTCGTGTTCTCATTTTTTTGAAATCACCGTGTCCCGTGTCCGTGTCCGTGTTTCATAGGTCTCCAATGTCACCGACACCAAAAGTCTCCCAGGACAAGTTTCTGCATTCTAATTATGTACCACTGCTTGCTGGATGAGTCATGGGTCATGGTTTGCTGGCCCGATAGAGGCCTCCATGTAGCTCCTACTTCTGGTATGTTGGGCACTATTTTGTTACCAATAGTTTCTGTGAGGCTGTAACTAGCAGTTCTTTCAGCTATGTGGTTGTTTTCCAGCCCAGCTGTCATCTGGCAGAATTGCTGCCAATAAGAATATTTATTGAACTGGTGGAAAATGATCCATGTGGCCTACACCACTAGATTGGGACACGAAAATTAGTTTGGTTTGGTAATATATATTGAACTGGGCAACATCATTATTTTGAAATTTCAAGGAACTGCTCCTTCGGATACCTTTTCTTTACACCAGCTAGCCTTCTTCGCATACGGAACTTGCGCACTATATGATTTTTGGACAGACACAGGTGTCATGTTTCATCACAGATATCGACCCGGGTGGGTTGGTAATAGCCAAAAATAAAAAAGAAGAAAAGAAGCTCGTCAGACATGACCAACTTAAAGAATTATAAAAGAAGGCATTGCTTTATTTGTGTTTATGAAGTTATGTTGCTTGACATGTATATGTATCTTTCTATGCATGCCAATTAGGTTTACTATGTTAACTAATATGAAATACCATAGTGTCGAGTTTCTTGAACAAAAGGCATGCTACCTTTCATGTTACCAGTACAAGTAAATTATAGTTTTGCCTTTTCATGTGTTTGAACAAACATGGGTGTGCAAGGGTGTTGCATCTGCACGCTTTTCAGCAGAGTAATTATATATATAGAATCTCTATAAATCAATTTTGGTTACCGTTTACCGTTATTCTTCTATCGTAGCTTTTATTGTTAATTTTCTGGTGTTCATGTATTTTATCTTGTTTACTTTTTCTTTGGTATTGGGTTGGGAAGGGTGGGAGGTTTGGTTTGTGAAGCTTACTTTCTTTGCATTTTCTTTACTTCGGGTTAATAGTTTTCTCTTTCTTTTCTAGTATGTTATGGAAAGAAATAAATGTAACTCTTCTTCTGCGGTAGCTATCCATAAATTGACAGCAAAAATGATTCATTAGATTTTATTTTTTTTTGGTTTCGTTCAATGTTGTCCAAACTAATAACCATTTTTATGTCATTGCAGTGGTATATTAATACGTACTTTGGCTGATGCTTCACAAGATCAACACTCCCTGTCAGCGTCACAGATTATTTTTAATGTTCTTGGTTTCTGTGCAACCGTGGCTACAACAATAATAGTTACAATGTATGCGAAAAAACGTCTCAAGGAACTACACAAGGAGGAGGAGCTGCTACTGCAGTAAAGCTTTTGTTCTGGTTCTGATTGGAGAATCCTATGCCAGCCAAACCAGGTCAGGTTTGTGGATCTAAACATGATGAATGGATGGAGAGGGCTTTACTTAAATCCACTCCATGCTCAAGATGATTATATGTTTATATGGTGTCGCTGAACATGTTGTGGAAGGTAGAAAGATGAAGTGAAGACAAGGTTAGCATGATTGACATCTGCACTAACCTGCTTCATCTGATTTTAAAAGGAAAAAGAAAAGAGAAGAAATCTTTATAATGTTCTCATTTCTCCCATTTTTTTAATTATCATTGAGCTGTCACCTGTATATATTTTGAAATGCTTTATAGGTTTAATTGAACTCTTGTGAAATTCTTTAGGCTTGGAACTGTAAATCAACGTAACAATGTCTTGGTTTCTGGGTTTCTGGACTTGTAAATTTTGTCATCCTCATTGTTGAAGACTGCATTTTGCTACTTATATATATGTATATGATTAATTCCTTACCTAAATTTCAACCTTTTAGTGGTAGCCCTTTTCCTTAATTTGTTTTTTTTTTTTGGGGGGGGGGGGGGATTTGCATGCTGATGAAGGGTATCACAGAATCTGTTTTTCTACAAATATATGTTTTTGAATTTTGCTTTAATAGATATTAGAAGGAAAAAAAATAATAAAAATTGTGAGCATGTAGGAGTGGCATTTCTTTTTTGTAAATGTTAAGCAGAGTGGATATATGAGTATGAATATAATGGTCCTGATTGGTGTAACTGTTAGAATAAATTATAGATCATAGCTTAAGAGATTATAGATTATAACTTTAATCAGAAGTTGTTAATCTGTTTGGTGTAACTGTTGGATTATAGATTTAAGTTGTTGAGTAGTGTTTGTTAAATATGCTGTGAAGTAGCTTTTTTAATTAACTTTTATTTTTTATTATTCACTATTTGTCTACATTTCTCATAAAAAATAATAATAATATTCTATAGTCCAATTGAGTCTTTTTATATTTTTTAAAAAATAAAAAATAAAAAAATCTAAGAGTATAACCGTGAATTACTTGTCTCCAGCATAAGCTGATAATCAGAAGCAAGGGGTGAGCAGATTCTCAGAATCAGCTTTTTTGACTTAAAATAAGTTGTTAAAATCAAAAATTATTTGAAATAAGTCTAACCAAACAGTTCAAAATAACTTTTTAAAAATTAGAAGTCATAAGTTGATTTAAAAAAGTCCCATCAAACAAACACTCCCAATATCACCTTAGAGTAGGTGGGAGGTACACACAACACAAGCAAAGCTCTGCACGGCTTTGTGCAATACCTCCCTGCCAAATGTCATGGTTTTCTTTATAAGAAAAACCAAAATACAATTTATAAGAATACGGGATAGGAGAGTTGATAAGCAGAAGGGACTGGTGAATCTGCAACATGTGACAAAGAGTATCGATTAAAACTTGAAAAAAAATTCACCCGACCTTCCATTAGACAAGATTTGAACTCTCAACTTTTGAGAGTGTTGGGATGGTGCTATACAGACCACGAGCCATTGGCGCAACAATTGTGTTAATCACACAGAAAATTTGCATGGTAAACTTTGCTGGAATGGAAATAAGGGTGAAATTTAAATGTAGATAAATTATTTGATTTATTATTGTTCACTCAATAATATAGAGGAATGTGTCACTATCTTACCCAAATAAATGAGGGATAAGATAATTGTGTTTCCACGTGTGCTATAGGTTAAATTTAAATAAAATTTTCATTCTTCTCTAATATACAATTTTTTTATTAGAAAGAATTCTGAGCAAATGGATTTTATTTTTATTTTTATTTTTATTTTTTTGGGAAAAGCTTTAGCTGGACGTTGTGGTCAGTGGTCGTAAAGAAAAAAGAGTAGGTATTGGGAGAGTCAGCCTTATATTTTGGCCACGAATTTAATGTGTGGTAGGCTTTGTGGGGCTTTGTTCTCAAACCCAGAAAAAAGAAAAAAAATAAAGTGAGACCCACAACGCCAACTGTCGCATATCCAACCTCACTACGGCACATCAAGCCATGTTGATACTTGTCTGGCACAATTTATCTTTTTATTATTTTTATTTTTTTTGGGAACAAATTTATCTATGTTGGTTATATACATATGAGCAATGGGTGGGAGCTCGAAAAGCTCTGCACCGAATCCCCCGAAAATTCCATTTCGGGTAAAAAAAAAAAATACAAGGCAAAAAAAAAAAAAAAAAAAAAATAGTTTACTTAAAATGGAAATTAGGTGTATTATGTGCACAAATATTAGGGGCACAAATCATTTCTGATATAGATATTTGTGCACAACCACTTGTGTGTCTCAAATTGCAATAGAAGGGACTATTACAAAAAGAAGCCACTTGACTTGACATAAAGAAAAGTTGAGGCTTAAGACCATCTCTAATGCTTTATTAATTTTGTTATTAAATTTAAATTTGATGAATTTTTTTTCTTCAATGATTTCATCAAAAAAGTATCAAATTGATGATATAAAAAATCTTTCACCAAATTGAAGATGCTGGAAGCTTTTATCAAATCACTATTCATAGCCGTTGAATTTTCCGTTTGGGAACAAGCTAATTTAGTAACTTTTTGGCTATTTGGCTAAAATATGAACTAAAAAAAACTAGTATGTTTGAGATAATTTTTTAACTTTTTACGAAAAGATGTACAAAAAGTAGAAAGAAAATAGAATCTTTGGCTTTTTGGTATGGATTGTTGGCTTTTTGGCTAATTTAGTAACTTTTTGACTTTTTGGCTAAAAGAGAGGGTTCCCAAACGAGAATGTTCTTTTAGATTCTAGGCAAAAATTTGTGAAAAAAAAAATACTAGATGGTCGATCAGCCAGACATCTACCTGGTCAACCAGTGTTTTGATCAAAACTTAAAATTTTCCATTGGAGCACTTGATATCAAATGAAATTTTTACTCAAATTTTATTTAAAAAAAAAAAAAGATGCACCGTTGGAGATGCTTTAAAAATATCAATTTCACTCTTTGGTTTATATATATGGTATAGATTAAAAAATATATATATTTTAAGAGTTTGTGTTAAATTATTTGGTATATAATTTTGTTTAGAGTTTATTAGGTAAAAATAATTTAAGTAAATTGAAAAAAATTGATCATCTGAGAGAGGGGGAAGAATGTTTTTGGCTTTTATTTTTTATTTTTATTTTTTTATTATCAATTTTTAGTTTACAATAGCTAATACAAAATAGATTATTATTTAGATATTAGATTCACTTTATCACGTGAGGATATTTTTTCTGTTTTTGGTTTTTGGTTTTTGGTTTTTGGTTTTGTCTTTTTTGGAAGTGAATTGGTCGATTCCTTGCTTTTGCTGGATATGTGAGATTAGCATATGGTCACATATTTTAGAACGTGCACGGTTGTATTACTTCCAATTTTAGAACGTGCATGATTCAAGTTTTTGCTAAGATAATAATAAAAATAATAAGATAAATTATATATATACATTCTAAACTTTACTTAAATTATAAATTACCTTATATGATTCTAGAAATTACATCCCGTTTATTCAAATTTCTAATCGCATAACAAATGATCAATTTTATTAATAAATCAGGGTGTTTTGGGAAGTTGATAAAAAGTTGACTTTTGGCTTTTTACCAAGCTTTTTGACTTTTTTGGAAGTGATTTGTGAAGTTAGTAAAAAGCTGATTTTTTTGATTTTTGGTTTAATATTTATTTATGGCATCAAATCAAAATAAAATGACCAATATACCCTTGCCACACTTTGGAATTTTAGGTAATTTGTTAACATGGAGGGTATTTAGGTAATTTCACAAGGCAACTTTTTTGTCACATCCCAAATGCAACAAATTGCGTTTTGAGGCTGCCCAGTTTTTTTTTCACAAGCCAAAAACGTTGCGTTTTTTGCTTCTTCCCAAAACGGCACTAATTCAATTAACAATTTTTAAAGATGTAATAAATATATTTCAATTAACAATTCTGGTAATTTTATTGTTATATAAGAGAGTAGTTGAGAATTTTATTTTTTCTGTTAATTCTGTAAAATAAAAAAATTTTGACAATGAAATATTTGTAATTTTCAAAACTAATATTTTAAACAAATCACATAAATGTATTTGTATTTTATTTTTTTAAAAAAAAAAAAAAAAAAAACCACCGATGAGCCAGGAGGTTAGGGGTTAGGTTGGAAAAATCAGTCTAGCCAGCCGTTGTCTATAGTCAGCTGTAAAAATAGACTACTTTGAATTGAAATGGAAATGAAAAGAAGAAACGTAACGGAAAAAGGAGACTTTGCACCCAAGGATGTTCCAAAGAGAAAGAACAATTCTTACCCGTTAAAACACTTTGCTTGTTTGTGGTATTTTATGAGTATTATTATTTAAGATTAAAATTAATTTAATTTTTAAATTCAGTAAAACGGTAATTAATTAGGGTATTAAAGATAATCCTTTCTTTCTAATCAATAATATCATTTATATATCATTGGGTCTATAAAATAAGTTTTAAAAGTGAACTTATGTACCATTTTCTTAATTTTATATATATATAAAAAAAAAATTAACGTGAAACTTTTTTATAAACTTATTTTTAGCTAAATGAATTAACTTTTTAACTAACTTTTAAATGAAGCTTAAGCCTACTTCACCGCAGAGGAATAATGATATATGAACTAATAATTTTTTACAAACTATTGCATTCATATGTTCAAATCATATTTTTCTAATAGTTCTTGTTTGAGATTTCAAAATTTAATGAATGTTTATTACTTATGTAAATAAAAATATATATTTAAAAAAAAATTTATATAGCATTTTGACATGATAGTGTAATATGCCATCTAAAAAATTCTCATTTGTTGGTCACCTTTTCATTTGAGTAAATTCTGTTGAGACTCAATTGTATGACGATGAAAGGGAAGTTTGTTACACCAGAACTTTGTATTCTCTTCTTTAATTTATGAAGTTCCAGTTTACTTTCAAAAAAAAAAAAAAAAAAAATCTGTTGAGATTTTAAAATATATATAATAATTTTTATAAATTTGACATAATTATATTAGTTTTTTAATAAAATTAAAGCGACAAAAAGTGATGCAAATAATGCTCGAATAAATAGATAAATATGATTAAAAAATAAATTTTAATATAAAAATAATGACAATATTATTTTTTTATTCATACGATTTACAAATTATTGATAAAAAAAATTAAAAATTATTTAACATAATGTAGTTCCCATTTATTTTTATAATATATAACTCCCATTGTACATTCTTATTATTTTGGATAAATTATAAATACACCTCCTGAGATTTACTTAAAATACTGATTGCTCATTGTGGTTTGAAAATTATAATACTCTTTTGTCAAAAATTTTTATTTAACAAAATTAATTAAAAAATAAAATTCTTAACTATTTTACTATACAATAATAAAATTATCTGAATTATTAATTGAAATAAATTTCTAAGATTATTAAAAATTATTAATTGACTTGATAATTTATTAATAAAAGAGATAATTTATTATAAAATTAAAAACTACAAAAAATAATTTATATTTTAAACAAATACTAGGGATGTATTTATACTTTATCCTATCACAATGAGCTATTTTAAAAAGATGGTTAAAAGTCATCTTCTAATTTTTAACCTATTTTGAATCACATTATCTCTCACATTTTTTACATATTTTTTCAAAAAAAATTTTAAAAAAATAAAAAAACTAATTTTTAATCATTTTCTCAAAACAACTCAATATTTATTATATGATTTTGTCTACTAATAGGAAAGTTACTTGTCAATGTTAACACATCTATGGGTTGTTTTGGGAAGTTGATAAAAAGTTAGCTTTTGGCTTTTTACTAAGTTTTTTGGCTTTTTTGGAAGTGATTTGAGAAGTTGGTAAAAAATTAGCTTTTTGCTTTTTAGTTTAATATTTATTTATGGTGTCAAATCAAATTAAAATGGCTAAAATACCCTTACCCAACATAAGAGATTTATTTTTTTATTTTTTTTTCATAGGCCTTAATTTGTAATTTTAAGACTGCGTTTTTGGCACTTTCCAAAAGGATTTTGTTGCGTTTTTGGCAGCTACGTTTTTGAACATTTTGTCCAAAAACGTGACTTTTTACTATATTCCCAAAATGACACTATGTTAAAAGATAGTTTATAAAAGACTCGATTCGATTTCTGTACAAAGTACCATTGCTCTCACTTCCATGCTTTGAGTTGATTATTTTGCAAGTTATGCTGGTAAATTGATCTAGAGTTGTGATTCGGAGCTCGAAATTGGGAGCCCCGAATGTCCCGAATTCCCTTTTTTTTTACAGCGGAAGAAGCAAGAAGAAGACGAAGAAGAGAAGGAGGGGAGGGGAGGGGAAGAAGGACTGGAGGGGGCCTCAAAAATGGGCTGGAGGCGGAGACGGAGGCGGGGGGCGCGGCGATGGAGACGCCTCTGCGACGATCGCGCAGAGGCGACGGCGGGCGGAGGCGACGTGACGAGCTTGGCTAGGCCGACGACCGGCGGGCGGACGAGCTCGGCTGGGCGACGAGCTCTTTCTCTCCCTCTTCCCTCTCCCTCTCTTTCTCTCCCTCTTCATCTCCCTCTTTCTCTGCTCTGCGTCGAAAATGGCGGAAAAAAAGGGAAAAAAAAAAATGCCTAATGCCCAAAACGACGTCGTTTTGGGCATTAGGGGCATTCGGGGCGGAAAATTTCGAGGCACAAATCATTTTTCATTGATCTATTAAGGGATAATTATACCAAAATCTCTTCAATTATTTATTTATGAATTCATATATTTTGACCATTTTAATTATAAATTATATCACTTTCACCCTTTTAAAAAGGTGTATTCGTATGCTTTTTATAATTAAGAAGGTTAATATGAACGAATTCATAAATTAAAAATAAAGTAATATTTGTTAATAATTAATAGCTGTTAGAGTAATTAACTCATTTAATAATTACAATAATGTTATTTTATCATATTTATTTTTTTAAAAATAATTTATTTAAAAATCATACTTGTCATTCATTTATTTATTAAATAAATTTAATAAAATCATATAATTATAATTATTAAATCAATCCATATTTTTTAAAGAGTCGTGCTACGTCGCTCGAAACCTCTCCCCCCCGAATCCCCCTAATTCGTGCTACGACGCCGTTTTTGTTCTTGTTTTTTTTGTTTTTTTGCAGAAGAAGGAAGATCAGAGAAGGAAGAGAAGAAGGGAAGAAGAAGAAGGGAGGAAGAAGGAGGAGGAGGAAGAAGAAGGGACTGGAGGGGGCTAATAAATCGGGCTGGAGGCGGAGGCGGGGGGCGGGGGCGAAGCCGGAGGCGACGGCGGTCGGAGGCGGGGCTGCGACGAGCGGAGCTGCTCTGCGACGATCGGAGCTGCTCGACGATCGGCGACGACAAGGAGGGGCCTCTCCATTCCCTCTTCTCTTTCTCTCTTTCTCTCCTCTCGTTTCTCTGCTGCAGACGCGAAAATGGAAGAAAAAAAGAAAAAGAAAAAAAAAAAAGAAGCTAATGCCCAAAACGACGTCGTTTTGGGCATTAGGAGGATTCGGGGAACACAGTTTCGAGCTCTCAAACATTATTCTTTTTTAAAATTAATCATATAAAGTACAAACAAAAAATTACTAATTACTCATTGTGCCACCACATCTATATATAGGTAGGTACAAAATCTACATCTAGTTATGCGTAATTATTAATTTAGTGTATAAACTATAATTTAATTAAGAATCCTCTAGCTGTATTTTTGTCATTAAAATAGAACTCAATAATAATAAATCACAGATTCCATCCAGACTGCACAAAACTAAACCTTTTCCTTTACATAAAAAAAAAAGTAAACTTCTTTTCTTCTTTACGTTAAAAACACCAACCAGTGTCTTCCCAAAGTCGCTGTCAAACCTTCAATGCTAAAAAAAACCAAAAAAGCTTCAATTGGTCTAACCGTTCCCTTGACTCATTCTCATATTTTGGGCAAATCACAAACACATGAAATAATTATAAAATAATTTAAAGAATTTTTTATGATGTAACTTTAACAGACAAATGAAGTTTATACCAAACACATGAATCGACTTACGGTACCCACATAGGATATTTGTATCATCATAAAAATATAATTATTTTTTTTTACTATTTTGCTCTACTGCAATGTATTTTTTTGTATTTATAACTCTTTTGGTAACATAAGAAATAAGCTACTTATTAGTTTATTGACTTACTTTTTATCGCATCACATTTTTATTTTTTACACATTTTTTCATTATAAAAAAAACGAGTTTGTCATACCCAAAATAACTCTTAGGTGGTTATGTTTGTTTGGACGGACTGAATAAAGGAGGATTGGAATCCAACAGACTGTTAGTTCTAGATAAATAGTCCCGGGATTATTTGGCTAGAAATGATGTGTATCATCTGTTTATTTTGTCATGAGATTAAATATCTGAAAATGACTATTTTAGCGAACCTCATATTTAATTAGAAAATTATAAAAAAAAATGATAACTTCTCAAAAGATCATTTTGTCTTTTTGAATTATTTACAATGGCAATACGAAATTTAGAGTATATTTTATTTTATTTTGTTTTAGTAAGATCACTATTAATTTTATTTAAATGGGACATTAAAAGTATATTTTCATTTATAATTTTGTTAATACAAATAAAAAAAAAAAAGAAAGTAAAGAGAATACTATTATATATCACAAGATTAATTTATATAAACGTTTAAAAAAAAATCAACATATTTAAAAAATAAAGAAAAATATATGTTATATATATTTTTCCTTTTAAATATTAAAAGTATATTTCCTCTAATTATTTTGCAAATACCAAAAAAATTAAAAAAGATTATATATCACGGAATTAATTTATACATATTTAAAAAAAAAAAAAGAAAAAGAAAAAAGAGATGTTATAGATTTAAGAGGTCAATTTCATAGTTTAATTAGCTAATTCCGAGGTTAACTCAATCCATCCATTTTTATTTCACACCCCAATGGGATAGAATTATTGCACGTATAGAGGACTATTAGTCCGACCTTGATTTTTCTATCTAAACTTGAATTAATGAATGAAGCTATATGCACTAATTGGTACACCAATTAGTATACTAACAAATGATGTGGCATAATTTTATTGATTTTGAATCTATATAATTTATATAATGAGTGGGGTCCATAATTTTAAAATTATAATGCTATAACATATGTTTAGTATACTAATTAGTATATCAATTGATATATAACATCATTAATTAATTATTCCATTAGATATAAAGTCCAATCCCATGATTATATCCCACCAAACGAACCCCCCCTTAGTTCTTATTATTAGGCTTCGTTTGACAATTATGGTTGGAACTAAAAAAAAATACAAAAGGCAAAATATGCTAAATAAGTTAATAAGATAAAATATTACATTTAAATCATAATTATTTTATTTTTTTCTCTTAAAAGTCAAAAAAATCCAAAAAGTCAATCCAAACGAACTTTTTAATCTCAAGTCAAAAAAATCTCAACTCAAGAAAACTAACTAAAAAAGTTCAAACAACAACTTAGAGCTTGTTTGGCTAAAAAAAAAAAAGAAGATAAAATAGACTAAATAAGTCAATAAGACAAAATATCACACTCACAAACTATAATATTTTACTTTTTTCTTAAAAGTCTAAAAAGCTAAAAAAAAACCAAACAAACTTTTAATTCCAAACTAAAATAATTAAAAAAGTAAAAAATTAAATAAAAAATTCAATTACCAAATAGCAATTTAAGCCTCTTTTGAGAAGTGAATTAAAAATTATTTTTTAATTTTTAATTTATTTTAGATCACATCATCTCTCATAATTTTTTACATATTCTTCAAAAAAAATTAAAAAAAAACTAAAAAAATTAACTTTTAATCATCCAGCCACCGCCTAATATTAATGAGTCTGGATAGTGGTGGTGATGGGGTGGTTGATAGAAGAAAGAAATACTGTGCTTACCCTACAACATATGGTGGTGGTGAACAGAGAGACAGACAGAGACAATCAGAATTGCCTTTTGTTTTTTGTTTTATTTCTTAATGCCTTCAAGCCTTGCTAGTGACTTCTCTATGTGTTTTGTTATTGAGAAAGTAGTAGCATACATACATACATACATATATATATATATATAGAGACAGAGAGAAAGCACATGGTGGCAACCGTCGACATTTAGAGAGACTGAAAAAGCAGTTATTAAATTGCCCCTCAACAACTCATCTCCTCCAGGCCTTTTCCTTTCTCTCTCTAAAACCCACTTTCTCTCTCTAAATTTTGGACTTTCTTCTTCTTCTTCTTCTTCAACTCTGAATCATACATTTTAGGGTTTTATATCTCTACAGTTACATACCCTTTTCCACCAATGCATTTGAATCTCTACAACTCTCAAATGTCACTCCACATTATCGAATTCGAACCCCATTCAATCCCAATTACAAACAACTTTCTCAATCCGATTTGGCGATGATAATGCTGGGTTTCGAGAATGAAAAGCTCTGCACATTCTCTCCCTTTTGTTCTCTTCTCGCTCTTCATGTTCGTTTTTCTCGATTTTCCGGTCGTTTCTCACGTCACCGAGAAGGAAATCTTGCTCCAATTCAAATCCAACATTTCGATTGATCCATCCAACATTTTGAGCTCCTGGGATTCAAGCAAAAATCAATGTAGAGACTTCAATGGTGTTTCATGTAATTCACAAGGAAATGTAGTGAAGATTGTGCTATGGAACACTAGCCTCGCCGGAGTTTTATCGCCGGTGTTATCTGGGCTCAAATCTCTCCGGAATCTTAATCTGTTTGGAAACCGATTCACCGGCAACATTCCATCGGAGTATAGACAGATTGAAACTCTCTGGAAGATCAATTTGAGTTCCAATGCTCTATCTGGTTCAATCCCGGGTTTTCTCGGCGATTTATCCAACATTCGGCTTCTAGATTTGTCGAAAAATAGGTATGGTGGAGAGATTCCATCTTCTCTGTTCAAGAATTGTAGCAAAACTAAGTTTGTTTCGCTTTCTCATAACAATCTCTCGGGTTCGATTCCATTGTCACTAACCAATTGCCTCAATCTTCTCGGGATCGATTTGTCTTTCAACAATCTCAGTGGTGGATTTCCTTCACAACTCTGTGAAATTCCAAGCTTAGCGTACTTGTCATTGAGGAGCAATGTCCTAACAGGAAGTGTTCAAAACCCGATTTCTTCGTGCCGGAGCTTAGAGCTCTTGGATCTTGGCACCAATTTGTTCACTGGGTTAGCTCCATTCAGTGTTCTTGGATTCACAAATCTCACCTTTTTTAACATTTCAAGTAATGGGTTTGAAGGAGAGATTGTAGAGACTGAGATTTGCAGTAAGAAATTGCAAGTTTTCGATGTTTCGATGAATAGATTGAACGGGGAGATCCCATTGAGCATATCAAATTGCAATGCCCTTAAATTCTTGGATTTGGGGTTTAACAGTCTGAATGGGAGTATTCCAATTGAGGTTGTGGGTTTGAAGAGGCTTTTGGTTTTTCGATTGGGGAATAATTCGGTTGATGGAACTGTTCCAGCAGGGTTTGGGAGCATTGAATTGCTTGAGGTTCTGGATTTGCATAATCTCAAACTGGTTGGCAACATTCCTGAAGAAATCAGCAATTGCAAGTTTCTTCTTCAGTTGTGAGTCCAATTTATTGCCTTTTCAATGTTCTATATCTTCATTTTTTATCCTCTAAATTATTATCTTTTTTTATTTTTATTTTTTATCTATATCATTTTTAAACTATTAATTTCATCTATTTAGTTCCTAAAGTTTATAGTTTCAGCTAATGTGATTTAGTTGGAGATAATGTGATTTAGCAAAAAGCCATTTCAAAGTTTGAACATCTTAAATTATACAACCGAACATTCATTTTTTTAAATTAACTGTTTTGAAAGGAGAGTAGAAAACAATATGAGTGTTTGGTTGAAGAGTGTAAGTTTTCTAATTCAGTGTGATTAAAAAGATGGGTGTTTGGTTTGATAATTTAGATTATCTAAATTGTAAAATTACTTTTTTGCCTGTTAGGTTGAATTTTACCATAATTGATTTAGCCAGACTGTTTTTGATTGGATTATATGAACTGAAATCAGAAATTTAAAAAATAAAAAATAAAAAGAAGAAGAAAAAATTTGATAATATTTGGAATCAAACTTGAACACAATTTTAAAATGTTTCTGCAGGGATCTTTCTGGTAATGAATTACAAGGAGAAATACCACAAACACTTTACCACATGACATATCTTGAAATTCTTGATTTACATCGAAATCAACTCAATGGAAGCATCCCCTCAAGTCTTGGGAATTTGTCTCGAACCCAATTTCTTGATCTATCAGAAAATTCCTTATCTGGGTCAATCCCAAATTCACTCGAAAATTTGACAAATTTGACTCATTTTAATCTCTCCTACAACAACCTGTCTGGCCCTATTCCTTTCTCCATCCAGCATTTTGGTTTCTTCGCATTTTTTCATAATCCGGGCCTCTGTGGTGCCCCTTTGGACACACCGTGCTCCGGCAATGGCACAATTCCAGTATTAAGAAAACCTAAGTTTAGTGTTTCGGCTATTGTTGCAATCGTTGCTGCTTCATTGATCCTCATTGGTGTTTGTGTGATAACCATTGTGAATATAAAGGTTCGCCGGAGGAGAAGAGACACGGATGAGACAATGGTTGTCGAGAGCACTCCACTGGGCTCAACAGATTCAAATGTCATCATTGGAAAGTTGGTTCTCTTCAGCAAAACTCTGCCCACGAAGTATGAAGATTGGGAGGCTGGCACGAAAGCTTTGCTTGACAAGGAGTGTTTGATCGGTGGTGGGTCGATTGGAACAGTCTACAGAGCTAATTTCGAAGGTGGGGTTTCGATTGCAGTGAAAAAGCTCGAGACTCTAGGAAGAATGAGAAACCAAGATGAATTTGAGCATGAAATCGGGCGGTTAGGAAACCTTCGACACCCTAATCTTGTTGGTTTTGAAGGCTACTACTGGTCCTCTAGTATGCAGCTAATTCTATCCGAATTTGTTCCAAATGGAAATCTCTACGATAATCTACACCGCCTTGACTATCCTGGCACGAGCACTGCAGTTGGCAATAGTGAGTTAAATTGGTCTAGAAGGTTCCGGATTGCTCTAGGCACAGCTCGAGCCCTAGCATACCTTCACCATGATTGTAATCCTCCGGTGCTTCACCTCAACGTTAAGTCGACAAACATACTCTTGGATGAAAATTATGACCCTAAATTGTCTGATTATGGGTTGGGGAAGTTACTTCCCCTATTGGATAACTATGGCTTGACCAACTTTCACAATGCAGTTGGATACGTTGCACCAGAGTTGGCTCAAAGTTTGAGACAGAGCGACAAGTGTGATGTTTATAGTTTTGGGGTCATTTTGTTGGAGCTGGTTACTGGAAGGAAACCAGTAGAGAGTCCGGTGGCAAACAAGGTGGTAGTTCTGTGTGAATATGTTAGGGGGCTGATAGAAAGCGGCACCGCGTCAGATTGCTTCGACAGAAGCTTGAGGGGTTTTGTAGAAAATGAACTGATTCAGGTCATGAAGTTGGGATTGATCTGTACTTCTGAGATGCCTTCAAGGAGACCTAGCATGGCTGAGGTAGTTCAGATTCTCGAGTCCATCAGATCTCGATTGGATTGATAGTGATTTTTTGTAGTCTGGCTCTGGTAATGGGATTTGGAGTTAGTAGTGGATAGAATAGGAATAGGGCTGCAAACAAGACGAGTCGAATTGAGTGGTAAATTCTTCATGATTGACTTATTTACATAACAAGTCAGTTTGAATGAGATTTTAATGAATTAAATACGAGTCAAGCCCTACTAGTTCGGTTTATTCTGCAGCCCTGAATAGGAGACAAAAAAATTCACTTGAAAGAGCAACAGAACAGCAGAAATATTCTTTTGTATTCATTTTTTAGATTATTTTCACCAATTCTTCATTGTAATTTCTGCAATAAAATTCATTACTTTCTGTACCCATTTAGAAGCAGAATTTTTTTAATTTATCAATAATTAGGAATCAAATATTTTTCCAGAATAAATCACCATTCTTTCATGAAATAATGCTCTGCAGTAGTGTCAATTAATTTGCAAAGTAAGCAACAACAGGACTAGGACTAGGGCTATAAACAAGGCTGAGCCGAACTGAGTTTTGGGATGGATGTTAGGAGCTCGGCCCATTCAAACTTAGTCGAGCTCAAGCTCAAATTTGTTCATTTAGCAAACAAGCCGAGCTCAAATTAAAATTGAATGAGCTGAGCTTGTGTGGTTCATGAATAGCTCAATTCACTTGCAGTCCTAAACACAACCAAAAACACCTGCATTTTGAGGGTTTTCCAAGACATCAAGAATTCACATTACACACCTGGAGGTTGATGGCGTGGGTGAAGAAGCCAGAGAGTTATACTTGCCAGAGGTCCAGCAGAGTCAGTTATGACACAGAATCCATATAAAATTTCAACTATCTGTGAATCAATAATATTAATAATTCTGCACAAGAAATTTTGAAATGAATTTCACTAGACATTGTTTCTACTTTCTCGACTGCTTTTGCATTATGACAAATACCTATCTACAATTTCAGAGCCTGAGGTTGGATAGGATTGACATGTTGCAGAACTGAGGAAGAATTCACATACCCATATCATGAATGGTGAAGGAGAACAAATGGCATAAAACCTGAGCCAAACTGCGAGACCAGAACTTCCATCTCCATCTCAGATCTTCTTGTGATGTATATGAGAACTATTTCATGAAGCCATCAAACTTTAAATGCCATAATAAAATCCGGGCTAACTTAATCCACTGCATTAGCAGTATCTGTTACTTCGGATTAAAAGCCAAGGGCCTGCTTCTAACCTACAACTGCGATTTACAGGTTTCAGAAACTTTCCGAATACGTTCCATAACTACAGGAATGTCCTTTTCAGTCAACACGGTAAAACAACACCGGAACCACCCAGGTTCAATACAGTGACATGAAGATCCGGGAGTTATATTAATCTTAGCTACATTCAGCAACTTATCCCAGAGCTCAAGCTCGCCTTTCTCACTGTATGAGCGGATCAGCCTGCTCATGTCAGCCCAACAATAGAAACCACCACTGCTTTTCGTGCATTCTATACCCAGTTGCTTCAACCCAGCCACGAACTCAGTATACATCTTTTGAAGCCTTTCTTGATTTGTCTTGATAAATTTCTTGATGAACTTTCTATCGGACAACATCGAGGTAAGTAAAAGTTGGGTTGGAGCTGAGATCGATGAGAATCTCACTAGTCTTTTTGCAGCAGTGAGAACATTCTCATTAAAGGAATAGATAACCCCAACTTGAAAACCCGGAAGAGATAGGTCTTTTGAGAGACCGTAAACTATATGAACTCTGTTTCGATCAAAGACTTCTGAATCAATGATCTCTGCCAAGCTAACAAACTCTTTGCTTCCATGAGTGGACCCTGCCAAAATCTCGTTTGAAATAATGTGGATGTTCTTTTCTGTAGCAAAGTCCATAAGGCTGTAAAGTGTTTCCCGATTGAGCACGTTGCCCACGGGATTTGATGGGTTGGAAATGATAATCCCACGAACTTTTAGACCACGTTTCTTAGCCTGGGTAAATGCTCGATCAAGTGCGGTTGTACTTAAATTGAAATTGTCTGTGCTGCGGCAAGGAACAGGTATGATCTCCACCCCAGTTCGCCATTTGACGTCCCTGTCAAGACTGGATATTGTGTTTTTAAGATTCAGTTTCGCGACAGAGTAAAATTACTGAAAAGGACTAGTTTTGAAACATGGATAGGAATTTACTCGGGGTAATATGGCGAGGGAACAAGAAATGCATTTCCTGTATCTGCCAGGCAGAAACTGAGCATCTCAATTGCAGAGGTTGCACCGGCTGTTAATATTATTTGGGACGGGTTGAAGGATGCCGATCTTTCTGTGACTTGGGACATGAATCCAGCCACAGCCTGCAAAACTAGTGAAGTTAGTGTCGGGGCAAAAAGACTCAAAACAATTCAAATAAATAAAAACAACTCCATGTTTACATACAAGAAAACACAATCCACAGGGCAGAGAATTGAAGGGATAGGGGCTTAGCATACAAGAACACAAGGTAACAATCACAACAACAATTCATTGTTTGTACCAACTAAAAAGCAAACACTAAAACAACACACAAACGAAAAAATGAACTCTTGAGTCTCTGAACATGAACATGAACATGAACAAGAACATGAACATGAACATAAATATAAACGGTCAGCATACCACTATATTCCTAAATAAATGAGAGGATAGTAAATTTGAGTATTTATCCATCTTGAATGAGCCTTTAATATTTTGCAAGTGCCAAAGCTTTGATTGCATACCCAATTTTGAAAAAATTTCTACCAAAAGTTGACCATAATACAAGAGCTTTCAGACAGATTAACCCAACAAATGAAACATCAAGCAACAAATAAGTGCACTTTTGAAGTCAACCAATACACCCATTACAAAATTTTTCAAATCAATTTTCCATCCTTAGATTTGAATGTTATGTCTGGTAGAGATTTTCAAATAATAATTTCAAATCAATTTCAAAACACATTTTGAAAACATGTTTGGTAAACCAGGAAGTTTATGAATTTTTGGTCTACCCGAATGTCCAGTCGGTTGACCGGAACAGTACTTTTTGATTTTTTTTTTTTTGCAATTGCTAATTGCTTCTTGTTATTTGAAAAAAAAAAAAAATTTATATTTGTTTTTGATATTTTTTAAATATAGAAATTATTTTTTTAGACCAAAATGACAAATTATTTTTTTGAATTGAATTTTAAAAAAAAAAATTAGTTATAAGTTTTGAATATAATTTTTAATAGAATTTTGAGTTGTGTGTTTGGTTTAAGTTTTAAAAATTATTTTAAAAACTCATAACCAAACAACTTTTTTCATTTTATATACTACATCAAAAATTTAAAATTCTTATCAAAACTCATTGTTGCTAATTATTTTTCAGAAATTAGCTTGCAATGGTCTGAAAAATGACATAGGTGATAAGACAAATGGAATAGTAACAATCTATCTTATCCAAGTATCACCAATCTTTAAATACATTGGTTACTTAACTTTGCATCATGATCCACTTTATGAATTCAAATTCGAATAAAGCATAATTTACCCTTAGTAGGTGTTTGACAAAAAAAAAAAAAAAAAGAGTACATATATTTTTGGTATGTATGCAGTTATTTGGGTCGCATCAATCAACATCTATCAATATTTTCTCTCTACTTTTTTACATATTTTTTTATATATAAAAAGTCAAAAAATTCAATTATTTAGAATATCCCAAACTGCCTCTAAGTTTAATATTAATCGAGTTGGCTTATTTAATATTTTTTTATAAAAAAATGTGTAGAAAAATAAAAGAGCTGACATAACAACTTGTAGCAAATAAGCTGCTAAGGCCTCGTTTGGGAGTGACTATTTTAGTCAAAAAGCTAAAAAATTACTAAAAGTTGTCACATCACCTCTCTACTTTTCTGCACATCTTTTCGTAAAAAGTCAAAAAGTTACTAATATAACATGTTCCCAAACGTAGCAACTTCCCAAACTCAACCTTAAGTGGTACACAAACTAACTACAATCTTTAATTCATCGATTAATAATTCTAGAAATCTAACATCTAAGTCGAGAAAGAGACCGACTTTCTCTTGGTAAACATATAAAAATGAAAATCATATACCAAGCAAGTTAAAACAATTAAGTTGCAAATGAATTCTAATAATGAAAGACTAGGATTTCAGATACAAAAACAGAGAAAATTTATGTGAAAATTACCACTTTCAGCTCCATCAATCCATCAAATGGCTGATAAGTTGCAATCCCACTTATATTCAAATCCCCGCCAATAATTGAATCCTTTGCATTCTCTGCTAACCAGTCTTGAACCAAATCCAATGACAACTACAATCACAACAAAAATGAAAACCCATCAATTATTCACACCCAAATCATTCAAAAACAAACCAAACATTTCTAAATAGAGAACGAGAACTACAATAAAATAAAAAGAACCCGAACAAACCCATCAATTACTCACACCCAAATCATTCAAAAACTAACCAAACATTTCAAAATAGAGATTTTTATATATACCCACCAAATTTTCAGCCAATCCAAGCTGAATAACACCATCTGGGTTAGTCGAAGAATCATAAGGGTCCTCCGAAACCTTGTCTAATCCGACATAGTACGGACCGTCGATTTGTTTAGCAATAGAATTGGCTCTAGAAGAAACATAAGCTCCTCTCGGGGAGATAATAGACCGAGAGTGAACCCTATTCAACACATGAGAAACCTCCGCCGCAGACGGAGGAGGAGTGGGTGGCGGAGTGGTGGGTGGGTCAGAGCGGTTTTTGCGCTTGAGGTAGAGTTGGAAGAAGTAGAAGAGAGCGCAAGGTATGATTGAGCCTAAAACTAGGCCACCCCTGCCTTGAACTACCCCTTGTAAGGGCACTATGACCCTCATGGCCGTGGTGGCTCCGCCGCCACTGGTGGTGGTGGATTCTTCGTCGGATTGGGGGGTTTGGGTTCGGGTCAGGGTCATCGTTGGGTCATGGTTGATCCGCCGGACTTTGTGCTGGTCGACGACGGAGAGTACGAAGGAGCGTTGGAGAAGAGAGTTTTTGAGATGTTGAGTGAGAAGGTGACCAACTCTTGGTCTCTCTCTCTATCTGAGACTTTCTGTCTCTATATCTTTTTCTTTTTTGTTCCCTCAAAATTTTTGGATTTTTGAAGAGAATTTGATGATTTAGCGCCGTTCCTTCTTTTGCGGTAGAGAGATGGGGTTGTGAACTTGTGAGTTTACTATAATACCCTCGGGTTAGTTTTGTTTTTTTTTTTTGCATTAATGTGGTAATTATGTTTAGGCGGTGTATAATATCGTCAAATCTGTTAAAATTATATCGATCTACATTAATTCACATTGCTCTATCCATTAATAGCAGTTTAAATTTTAAAATTTATAATATAACTTCAAAATCGTTCCACTTCGTTATAACATACATATATATTTTTTAACTTATAATGAAATATCAAAGTAAAAATAAATGTGAGAGAGATTTAATATGTGAAATTTATTACAAATTAATAGTTATATATATGAAAAATATTATGCAAATTAGTATTGTATATTATACATAGGCTTGATAATGAGAAATGCTAGGGATCCCAAATATTTTATCAACATTTCTATCAAATGTCTCACATGAGTATAGTCTCACAGCCATATGAGACATTTGACCACACTCATGTGAGACATTTGATAGAAATGTTAATAAAACATTTGGGATCCCTAGTATTACTCCTAGATAATTGATTAGAATATTCTTCAATTTGATAATTGGTTAGAATATTCTTCAATCCGCCCAAAACCGCTCAAACTACAATTTGTTAATCCGCCATTCGGTTTATAATTTTACTTTCAAACCGCCTGAACCATACTGTGCACACCTTTAATTATGTTAAGGGGTAGGCTTCTTTGTAGTTCGATATGGACTAGAGTGTTGTTGGACCCATCACGGAACTCACACCGATGATTCGATCCGTTTAATGTATAAGACTCGTCAATTACTTCATCTTTGCAAAAATTCACGTTGATCAGATCATATGTATCAACAATGATTGATATTTGATCAACGTGAATTTTTCCAATGATAAAATACTCGACAAATGTTATATGTTAAATGGTTCAGATTACTGATGTTGGTTCTGTGGTGGACCCACATTGGCCTAACAACATCTCTAGTTGGAAAACCCAACTGGAAAAAAGCCTCCCCTAATGTTAATACTTTTCGAATTAATTTTACAAGTAAAATGTCTTGTTTTGATGACCCGCATTTGAATTTGTTATGCTAGGTTGTCATGAACTCATGTTGAGTGATACTTCCTAATCCATGATCGGAGTAAAGAGATCTAGTTCATTGTAGACTTACATTGGACCTATTTGTATGAGTTGAATTGTTCATCTTGAGTAGTTCGATTTTTCTTTTTCTTTTTAGACAGATATGATTCAATTAAGTAGTTATCGATATCTAATCAATTTGATTTTTTGTATAAATAATGTGATCGATGAACCGCATAATACAAATGATTCGAATTGTTGAGTTGAGCTCGATGTATGTCCACAATGGCCCAAATTAGACCTCTCTAGTCTAATCATAGATTGGATGATCAGATTGGAGAAAAGGAATTCTCTTGCTTTTGTGTGATTTACGAATTTCACAAGGGATAAACAATGAAACAAAAAGAAGAAGAAAATTTTACATAAAGACATTTGTTAACAATATTAAAAAAATATAGGTGGACAAGCAACTTACTATACATGTTGACCTTAGGGCCCATTGTGCCGAAGTTAGTATCATCATGAATTCAACGTTGAATGTTCTTTTAAATTCATGCATACTATAGGAGATGATTTATGTTCGGCTACACCATCTGATCAACTTCACTAAAACAAGACACATGATTGATGACTTTAGATGATTGAAATTTGAGTGAGGGGTTGCGGCAACTAAAAAGAGGTCTAACAAATTATCCGTGTAGCATGTAAGATTACCTATATGATACTTATCATCACTAGATATTCACCGCATCAATAGACATGCCATCTCCTAGTAATTGCCAGATTAAGGATCACAATCCTGCCAAAAACACTCTTGATAGGTCAAATACAGAATACTTTGTTTGCACCCACAACTGTGCTCTACTAGATTACAGCAAATTTATTGACTTAAGCATCAAAATATCTTTTCAAAATACCCAGACCGATTAGCACTTACTGTTATTGTGAATTTGTGATTGCAAACAATCAAAGTCATTTGACTCCATTCTTCCCAATTTTGTTAAAGCTACACAGAATGTGGCCAGATCTGTCCCCACACATATACTACCAATTTCATATAATTGGCAGTAAGTATTCAATAGGCATAAGAATACAAAAGGGGTATAATAGGAAATTAGAGACATGTTTTTAGGAAGAAGTACTTCCACTCAAAATGATTTATCCTTAAAATATAATATAGTCAAGAAACATTGTAGTAATCTAAACTATGCTTTGTATTATTACAAATTCATTTGAAATTCCCAAAGGAATCTTCATATAGGAAACGCAAGAATCTCGCAATCATTTGGTTATCAAAGTTCTCAGTTGCTTCAAGACAAAATTCCAGCCATGTTCCTTGCTTTGTCCACCGCAGCCAATGCAACCATTGCCCCCAAGTGCCAAGCAACATTACCACATAAAAAACTAAACAAACAAAATGGGACCTCCCTTGTACTATTGTTGTATATAGCTCAACAACCTCAAACATTTGCTTCTCATTTGTCTAAACCTTTTAGCTAGGACCATAAGAAATATCTATATATATATATATATAAACATTTTCTCCCCTAAAAAAGTGCATCCTTGCATTCATTTTGAATGGATTCACACTTTATCAGAATGAATACAATACTATACATTCTATTTTATGAATTATTTTTTTGTCTATAGCATTACTATTTAATCGTGTTTGTGTTCTTAAAAACCCCATGAAAACAATCTTTTTTTACCTATTTGTTTGAGCAGCTTGCCTTTGGTCCTTAATCGGACTGGATGGTGTTGTTCGACCTGTGGAGGCTATCATGAGTCCCATTTTGATAATCCGACCCATTTAATGTGTAGAACTCGCCGAGTACTATATGTTTATAAAAAATTACGTTGATCAGATATTGATAGCTATGTGATCAAATCAGTTTTGTATAAAAAAATGAACGGTGAACAAATTAACGATTGACAAAAAACTGATAAGATGATATAGCTATCGATATCCGATCAATGTGATTTTTTACAAGCATATAGTACTCGACAAGTTCTACACATTGAACGGTTTAGATTATCAAAACGGGACTTGTGGTGGGCCCCACGGGCCAAACAACGCCGTTGATTAAGGATGGGAGGCAAGCTGCTTAAGAAAGTGAAACAATTCAAGTTAATTATGTGGTTGAAATTTGTTCTATGAAATTTTGACCATTGAAACTCAAGCCCTCTTTTCATTTTCTTCTACTTTATTTTTATTTTATTTTAAGATTATGTTTGAATTTTAATTTGTACAATAAAAAAATAAAATAAAAATAACGTTACAAATGTAAAACTTGAATCTGAATGATGGACACAACAAGAGCTCAAGCATAACAAAAGGTAAAATTAGTGGTATGTTGACAATAAATTTTAGGACAATTTTCAATCCACAAGCACTACGATAAAAATTCACTTACATGTTTTTTTATTTATTTTTATTACCATATCTAGGGATAAGAGTGTCAAGAATGTGGCTATGTTAAGCAAAGGTGATGGATGTGAATGTTTGAGGCTTGAATTTTATTGTTTGGTTGCGTGTGTTAAAACAATGATCCAATTACGAAGACAGCATGTTCTGGCCATTAGCCCACAAACAAAAAGCTTCCATTAATTTCCTTTGGCCTATTATTTTATTTTATTTTTGTACAAATTTTGTTAAGGTAAAATTTAAGCTCATTTAGTTATCGAGAAGACTCAAACTCGTGAACACAGTAAATATAAATTAATGGGTACTCGGGTTAAAAATCTAAAATTGAATTTTTTAAGTCTAAAGGTCCAGGTATTTATTTTCTTTGTCCAAAAGGACAAGTTCATACAAAAAGACCAAACTACCCACGTACAGTAGGCAAAGCAAAACAACAAAACCCCCTCTCTCTCTCTCGCTTTCCTCTCTTCATCTCTGTTAGACATATTGTATTTTGATAATTGTTTTCTATTTTGTTTTAATTTTGTTTTGATTTATTTGGAAGAGCAAAATAGATTGAAATCTTATAATTCATTCTATCATAGTTTCATCTATGTTTCTATACTAATCATGCCATTTGGAGGTTCAAAACGAGACTTAAACAGGTACCAAACCAATGCACCAAAGCAGCAGAACACAAGAGGCTAGAACAGACACAGGGCGGTTAATCGGCCGGATGCCCGAGCGGTCGACTGGTCAAGCCAATTTTTAGCGTTTTTCTTCTACAACTATGGGTAGACAGGGAAGACCGGGCGGATGTCCGGGCAGATGGCCGACCAAGGCATTTCGACCCAGTTTCGTTCCTAATCTATTTTATTTCACTTCAGACATTAGATGATAGTATGTTCGACAACCCCGGACAACAACCTTGATGACCGGGACTTCACGAGACATCCGAAAGGACATCCAGGCAGACGTCTACTGTAGAGAAAACAAAGGTTTTTTATTAGATGACCCATCATTCAACGGGCAAACCACACATAGATGTCAGGGAATATCTGAGCAATGATTTATATATTATCCCCAACCATCACTAGCCCATCACTCAACGGGAAGAAGGGGATGGGCTCTGTTAGAGCATAATTGAGCACCACCTCTATTATATGCAAAGCTCTGTGAACGAGAGCAGGCCAAGAGATAGACACAAAACAACAAACAACATGCTATACATAGTTTTAATCATTCATTACTCTCATATTTCTCTATTCTTTGAAGTGTTCTTCAATTGAGCTTTCATTTTCCTTTAGAACATATACACAGAGTCTTATAGCCTTAAGCATATATTATTGTGAGAGGATTTACAGAAAAATTATGAGCTTCAACTTTGTATATTTATCTTTGAGAGATTATTCTTGTAATTTTCTTTGAAAGCAAAAACACCTCCATTTCACTATTGTAAGAGTGTAATACTCTTAGTGTTCTTGACTCTTTGAGTGTGATTGAGAATCACCTAAGGAGGGCAAAGTTTTGGACTAGGAAAGTCTGTGTAAAATCTGTGGAGGATTGCTCTATTTGTGAAGAGGTTGCTAGCACTCTTGTGAATCTAGAAGATAGTGGATGGTCTCAAGTGAAGCTTGAGGAGTGGATGTAGGCTTGGTTGAAACTGAACCACTATAAATCTGTTTGCCTCATCTTCCCTAATCTGTTTTATTTCCTTCACTGCTATAGTTATATCTGATATACTATTTGCTATCATTGTGCTAATCTATTCAATTGATATAGCTATACGATTTTGTACTATCCATTTCAATTGATTTAACATATAGAGTTCTTGCTATTTTGTGTTAAAACATCAAACCTCTTTACTTAGCTACTACATATCTTAACTCCTATCAATTGCTTTAGCTAAATTTTCTGCTAAGTCATATAAATCAAAATCTGTTTATTCAAAAATCTTTCATTGCTTTAACTGTTAACTTCTCCACTGTTAAGTTCATTTTGAGCTTAATCATTAACTGTTAATTAACTTCATATTTTCCTATACTAGTTGTATTTTTTATTGGGGTATTATTACTATTTTTATTTTTAGAAATCTAATTCACCCCTTCTCTTAGGTTGTCTTTTGAATAACAATCTCCGATTCCACCGCCAACACGTCAGCGTTACCATCATCCACTTCGCCAATCTCCTCCTTTGCCACCGGCACCGGCACTGCAGAAACCATATCCGTCGTTGCGTCGTCGTGGTGAAGAATGCCGCTTGTGAAGAACATCAGCGTCGAGCCGTCGTCGTGAAAGACGTCAGTATTGGCAATGAAACCCTAACGTGCGTCTCTCTCTCTCTCCGCCCTCTATCTCTCAGATCGTGAAACCCTAGCCTATTCATCCGTAACCGCAATAGACTCCGCCATCTCCACTGCCAGATATTTTCACCCCGTCTTGTCTCTTCATCAAAACCACCGTGAGATCCAAATCCGTTGCTTCCAAATCCAAATCTCAAGTTTTGAAGATTCGAATCATCATCGCCAAGCCATTCGATGTACAAACTATCATCCATCGGACCATTATCGCTTTGAGCCGAGCTTGCGATGGAACTTTCAGATTCAAGATCTATCCGTCTTTGTTGATCTATTTGTGTTTTTTTGTGATCTTTTCAATATATCAGTGCATCTATCTATCTCTGTGTATGTGGGTGTTTGGGAAATAGGTTTTTTTGTAAGTTTTTTAGTTGTAGAATATTATTGGAGAAATTTTTTTTTGTGTTTGGGAAGATAGTTAGGTTTTTTTGTGGTTGGATGTGATGTTTGTGAGAGAAAAAGTAAAATGATTATAGGGTTTGATGTGATATTTTGTTTGGATTTATTTTTTTTGGTTTTGTAACCAATTTATCTTTTAGTGAAAAAAAACAAAAAAAACCCAAAAAACCTCCTTCCCAAACAGCGCCATATGTGTGTGTGTGTGTGTGTGTGTGTGTGTGTGTGTGTGTGTGAAAGAGAGACAGAGAGAGAGAGAGAGAGAGAGAGAGAGAGAGCTTTGGGTTTGTTGTTGTTGTTGATCTATCTATTGTGTTATTGATTTGAGTTGGTGATGATCTATGACTGCTTGTTGAATTGTTATTTTAACAAATTAAAAAGAATTTTGAACATAAATAAATTTGGTTTGGTGATGATTTGTGACAGATATTTGAACAAATAAGCGAAAAAATTGAACAAATAATAAAATTTGGATAGATATTTGAACTGATAAAGAAAAAAACTATATAGATATAAAAATTTACATAGATAAAATTTGGATAGAAAATTTGTACAGATAAAAAATTTATACAAAAAAAAAAAAAATTGAACAGATAGACAAAAAAATTTGAACAAATGAAAAATAATTTGAACAGATAGATAAAAATTTTGAACAGATAGAAAATAATTTGAAAAGATAGTCAAAAAAATTCAACAGATAAATTAAGGGATAAAATTGAAAACAAAATATCATAAAACAAATAAAAGAACCTCTCACTAAACTATTTCACAAATGGTGGACCTTTCACCAATAAAAAAAAAAAGGTATATACGTTTAACTCGTAATAAGTAGACTTATTATTTAATAGGTCCTATAAGAAAAATTTGTCATAAAAAAAGTCACTAATTGTAAGTTTTAGCGACAATTTATAAAAATTATGACAAAAAAAAATCACTAATTGTCAATTTTTAGCGACTGTAGACACCCCATTTTTGACTGACCTTAAGACTCAGACGTCACCAACTGAGTGCTCGGTGATGTTGCATATTGTGCTCGTTCTGAGGTCACAGAGTCTCGGCTGAGAGCCTTGCCTTCGGACTTCGGGACTCTTTTGTGCTTTGCCTCGGTTTGCGAACCAGGTCCTGTTTTCTCTGTTTTCTCTTCCCGAAGGGAGGGAGAGGTCTCGTAGACCATCTCTCAGTGGCCGTAGACTACGTTTCGTGGTTGTAGGCCATTTTTTTTTCCCGTTTGGAGACCAGTTTCCTATTTTCGGAGCCGTCAGCCGTATGCCTCGGTTCGGGAGACCACCTTTGTGGTCATACGCCACCTCCGGTGCTCAATAGTCAGTTTTAGGGGCCTCCGACCGCGCGTTTTGTAATGACCCCAAAATGTGGAAAAGAAATCATTTGTATTTAACTATGAGCTGAGGTGTGTAATTTAATTATATCTTTTGGAATTGAAGCATTATCTGTTGAGCCACGGCTTTCAAATTGAAATTACCGACCTTTATGGGTTCAAAAATCACAATTGAGGACTTGGATGTGTTAATGGAAATTTTTAGAACTATTTGGGAAACTTAATTGAAAATCTAATTTGTCTGGTTCGTTAATGTGCGTTTGGGTGGTTAACTTGGTACTGCAAATTGAAGGCCTTAGAGACTTCAGAAACCGGAACAGGGGACATAGTTATGATCATCATAATTTTTAGAGTCATTTGGAAAGTTTAATTGAAATTTAATTTTGTGCGATTCGTAAGGGCGTGTTTGGCCCTCCTTAATTGTGTTAAAGTTTATATAGTTAAGCATATGGGTGTATATGAGTTATAAGGGAGGACTTATCTTTTGGAAGCTCAAAATATCTAAGAAGAGAGGGGAAGACCCGTGAGAAAGAGAGCCAAGAGAGAGAGAGAGAGAGGGTTCACCATTGTTGAAAGTTTGAAGATGGCTTGAAGAAATTGGAGAGAAGAAGGAGAGCAACCATGGAAGCTTGGAGAAATTAAAGAGAACCATGAGGAAATCAAAGAGTGAACTAAGGTAAGATTAATTATCTTGAATCCTTGTGTTTAAGACATTAATTTCATGAAATCATGATAATAAAGGAAGCTTTGAACCCATGAACCTTGATTTTTTAAGAATTCATTGATTGAAGAAATAGAGTCATTAAATTTGTTTATTTTGAGATTATGGTGTTTGATGAAGAATAATAATGTGAAATTGGTCATGTATTAAAGGGTTTTGGGCTTTGATTTACATGTAATTAAGGTTTGATTTTGAAAATGAGAAGTCCCAAATTTTCAGCCATTTTCGGATTGAAACTGTCCAGGGCCGCACGTGCGGCACTGTTCCCCCACACGTGCGGAGACAGCTCTGTCCAGCCAACTTTGAATAAGCATATCTTTTTCATCCGGACTCCGTTTTGAGTGATTCTTGAGCCTAAAATCAAGCCCCGGAAGTCTAGTTTCCAATGGCACTAGTCTCACTCCTAAATTCTAAATACATAAATAGTTATGCCCAAATTAGTGACGACTGTTCACGTTATGCCAATTAGTTTTGTATCATTTCTTCACCTAAACCATTTCCCATCGATTTCTCCTGTTTTCTAAGACATGGATTACAACTTATTAGAGAATAATGAGCTTGGTACCACCATGGCTAATTGATTGAATGATCAAAGAGAATAAGTAAAGGATCGAGTATAATTTCATATTATGTGTTGTGCACTGTAATTGTAGGTCGAGACGAGGACATTATACCATTACCACCGGGAACCGATCACTGTGAGTAGTGGTACTTTGATGTACCTTTAACCGTTTATCGTTATTGATGTTAAATTTTCGTCGTAAGAATTATGTTGACATATATGTTATGTATGCTATGTGAGAAACACTGTGGCATTATGGAAACTTCAAAAGAGTTTGTGAAGTTATGTATGTTATGTTAGAAACATTATGAAATTATGAAAACATCAAAAGAACTTGTGGAATATGAAGTTATGTGACCAAGGGCCATTTGTGAAGATCAAACCTATGTGGCCAAGGGCCGACTTATGATTTATGAAGCTATGAGGCCAAGGGCCAAACTTGTGAACTTGTGAATCCAAAGGGCCGAAGGCCGATGTGATAAGTTGTAAATCTATGAAACCCAAAGGCTATTGTGAATGTGTGAACCCCTCAGGCCAAGAGCCGAACTGTGAAATTGTGAAACCAATAAAGTCCTCTGTAATCCAATAAAAATGTGTTATGTCAACTCGTGAGAATGTGAATTAGTCTTTCATTGTTAAGCATACGATAATGACATGATACAACAAGAAATGCTCTAGTTATGATATGTTCCATTTGAATTAATGAATGATGTTCAAGTATGTTTTAGGCATGTTTCCAGTATGTTACAAGTTCAGGTATGTTCAGGTATGTTTCAAGTATATGTTACAAGTTTAAGTCTGTTACAAGCTTATGTATGTTACAAGTTTATGTTGTTACAAGTTTATGTATGTTACAAGTTTAAGTCTGTTATAAGTTCACGTATGTTACAAGTGCAAGGATGTTACAAGTTCTTTGTATCAAGGGCTTCATGCCAACTTTTCAAGGGCTTAATGCCAATCTTTCAAGGGCTTCATGCCAACTTTTCAAGGGCCTTAGTGCCATATGTTACAAGGGCTTTATGCCACATGTTTCAAGGGCCTTAGTGCCATATGTTACAAGGGCTTTATGCCACAAGTTTCAAGGGCTTATAGCCACCATGTTTCAAGGGCCTCGTGCCACCATGTTTCAAGGGCTTATAGCCACCATGTTTATGTTGCAAGATTGAACCTAAGGCCGTTATGTACTTAGCACAGAATCAGACTAACTATGTGAACTCTACATCTTTATATGCATTGCTATGTGTTATGTTTCAAGCTAAGTATCGTTTTATTTATGTATTACTATTCACTGAACTTGGTTCACTCTGTTTAATGTTTGTTTCTGTAGGTAACCAACCATGTGACACCCCGTATTTTTGAGGTATTAATATTTAGTGAGTGGTATTGATGGTTTATTATGATAATTTAGTGGTGCGATTTTTAGATAAGAATTTAATTTTAAATTATTTATTTGTATTTATCTCATCCCTTTTATATCTATCCTATTGTTATTTATTCTGATATAATAATAAATTAATTTTTCTCTACAATTCCCCATGAAAAAAAAAAAATGTGAAACAAACACTCAAAACCATGGGTTTACCCACAGTTCCCCACCACCAAACCAACCATTGGGAAAAGAAAATAATAAAGTAAAGAAAAAGAAAAAGGAAACATCTATAGCTTTGGTGAATCACCTCATAGCCTTGATTAATCACCCATTTGAGGGCCACGTGGGAAAGGACGTGTCAGTAGCATTGCAACCTTGAGTGACATGCAAGAATTGGGGGTCTATAAATAGTGAAGTTAGTGTAAGCAAAGTAAAGAGTTAAAGTTTATAACGTGGAGTAGGCCGATCAGATTGATAATAATTGAGAGTTGTAGATTTTATTAAATTATGCATACTTTATGCCTTAGAAGTTTAATTAGAGTTATTTTTGGAGATCTATGGAGCAATTTCAGATTTGGTGACGGAGATAATTATTTTGAGGTAAATTCGGGTTGTATACAATATGCTCTAATTAAATCTCTTTGCAAAGAGTTCTCTTATTTTAAATTATCCTCAATTTGTAATCTACTTGATTATTGTGGTAAAATCATTTGTTGTCGAATCGTTGATATTCTGATCATTTGGTAAAATTCTCTACAAATATTTTTGTGTTAAATGGTGATTTGTCTGACTGAATGACATGGAAATACTCCGTACATGGATCGAGTGAATCTTATTAATTGTTTACACCAATATGCCCGGATAAGCGTGGAGCTTGGGTGAGGTGGGTGGATAAATGAATTTATTCACTGGTCATGTACTGAGTAGGACCGGATATTTGGTCCTAGATAAATTATAGTTGATTTGTTGTGCAATTTGGTAAATTGCTTAATTATTGTGTCGTTGATTTAATGTCATAAATTGTTGGATTCCTGTTAATTTATTCTGTATCCGAGCCTTGTATTCCTGTCGTATTGTATACTTCTCGAATTAATTTATTTTTCAAGTGCGAAGTAGATTTTAGCAGAGCTCGAAATTGAGATTAGAAAGATTCATTAATACAGAGATTTGGGATCCACCACTTTAATTGTTAAATATGGAGATAGTTGTAATATTGATTATTTTGGGAGATAATTGTGCTATAGAATATTTGGAGGATATTGTACCATTTGGAGACAATTTTGTAATTATTATTTTTGGGAGAAAAACTTGTATTTTTTTTTGAGGCTATTTTAGTGTATTTAACGACCCGGGAGTGGGGCGTCACAAACCAGGTGGTCAGTCCTAGTCATGACACCCGTTTTCTTTTGTCAACCTTCGTGGGTTTAGGCACTGCACGAAGCCATTTATTTTTGTAAAGTCTATTGAAATGTTGGCTTAATTTTGATTACCCATTTAAAGTTGAAGACATAGAAATTCAATGATTTTTGTATAAGCCCAATGATGGGGCTGGGTCTGTACGTATGTTTGTTTATCACCGATGCTACAAAATATGGTTTGGAGCTTTATCTATTTTCCATGATGAATGTGATGTATAAGAGGTCCTGGCATGTAGATGTAACTCAATGGAATTTATATGTATAGTTATTTTCTTACTTTATGCTTCCGATGAGGCCCCGTATGTTATTTACAACAGGTTAAGTGTTCGTTTTCGAACGGGTCATGCCCAAACTTTTAGGGGCGGGTTTGGGGTGTGACACGTTTTGACCCCCGAACCCTCGTTTTGCATCGGTGTGGGTTCATTTTTGGCATGGACCCTAGTTTCATTGTTAGGAAGGTGGTACGGGGGTGGGAGACCAGCAATTCTCTTGGAGACCACCTCTTCTCCCGCCGGCCGGTTTTCTTGTCAGGAAGTTGGTCTCCCTCACTTTTGAGCCACAATTTCTGGTCTCCCATACCACCATTGAATTGTATTCACCTGGGAGACCACCAATATGGGTAGGCTGACCACCTTTTCAGCTTGAACCTTTTGACCCCTGGTCGGCCGACCAGGGAAGGTGGTCGGCCGACCACTTGAACTGGTCGGCCAGCCTTCTGCTTTTTTGTCTCTTTGAGTGCTATCCAACTGTGCCAGCTGGGAGGCATTTGCCCCATCCTCCGAGGTTTGACCCTCTTATTTTGGCTTCTTAAAGAAGCTTTGCCCTCTTCTCTTAGCTTCTAAGAGAAGCTTGACCCTTTGTTGAGTTTCTTGAGGAACTTTGACCCCTTTGGTCTAGCTTCCTCAAGAAGCTTGGCCCTTTTGGTTTAGCTTCCTTTAGAAGCTTGGCCTTTTTGCTCCAAGCTTCTTAGAGAAGCTATGGACCTCCTCTTCTATAAGAGGGAGCCTCTCTCTCAAGAGCCAAGGTTGAGAAATTTTGGCTAAGGCATACACCTCTCTTTCTCTATATCATTCTCTTTTGGTGTCTAAAACTCCTAGTTCTTGGCCCCATTGCATTACACCTCCAAGCACAACACCTCCATGGTCAAGCTAAGCACCTAGGAGCTCATTTTCAGAGGTTGAAGAGTTCCTATTTTGGTCCAGAAGCTGCTGGCCTTCTTCTCTACAAGGGTAAGTCTCTATTTCCCTCTTTGTAGCCTTATTTTGCTTTACATCTTAGCTCCATTTCAAGCATATTTAGGCTTTGTCATAAACTAAAAAAAGTCTTGTTTTGAGCTTCTAAACATGTTTGTTTAAGACTATTTTCTGTTGGGGGTCATCTACCCCCTTGCATGCTTCATTTCCTCTTGTTTTAGGCCATGCATTAGGGCCTTTGTTGTGAGCTTTGTTGGCCCTTTTGACCACTGAAATCCAGCGGATTTTCAGTGGTTATTATGTGTTTTTGAGCCTCAAAATCAGAGATGGGTGACCCTCTTAACCGTTGTTTTGTTTACTAGCTTTCTTGGCCTTTCAAAGGAGCCCCTATTTGCATGTTTTCAAGCCATGTTTTAGGCCACTTTTTGTGAGTTTTGTGACCTTCATAGGCTCTGCCTAGAGCCCTTTTTGCCATGTTGAATGTCTATTATGCATGTGTAGAGTAATCCTCTTCAAGGCCTTCCAAAGGGGCCTTTACTTGCATGCTTCCTAGACTCATTTCAGGCCCTTTTCAGTGAGTTTTAGGGCCCTCATAACCTCTGTCCAGAAGTGGTTTTGCCATTTTGTGTGTCCATCATACATGTGTAGAACAACCCTCTTATTGGCCTTTCAAAGGAACACTTCATTCTAACATGTGTTGACTGAGTTTCAGTGGGTTTTTGGTCATATTTTGGCATGCCATGTTTTTGTTTTTGGCTGGTTTGATGGCCCCTCATGTGCTTTATATACATGTAGTGTAAACCATGCTTACTAGCCTATGTTGCATGTTGTTTTGGCCCTTCATGTTAGCACTTTTTGGTCATGCCTTAAACTGATTTTGTGCATGTTTTGGACTGCCTTAACTCTGTTTTTGGGTCTCATGGTCGAACGATGCTTGTTTTGCATGCTTGTAGTTCAATATCCCTACCTAGCTTTGAGATTTGAGGTCTATTGCATGCATATACTGAGGTGTTTTCATGCTTTGGGGTCATTATACATCATATTTCAGAGCTTATATGAATGCCATATTCCCATGATTTCCACTCTTTAAACGTGTTTGAGAGCTGTGCATAAATGCCTCGTTTTCGGACCATTGAATGAGTTTCATTTCTTTGCATATTGAACCATCATTTTAGGCCATTTTCCCACTGTCTTGGACCTGCCTAGGGTCTGTTTGGGGCTGGTCTTGCCATTTGTGCATCATTTTATGTACCTCTAGTGTAATCCGCTTCACTAGTTTTGGTAATTGTGCCATCTAGCATGCATTGTGTGAAGTGTTTGCATGATTCGGGACCATTGTGCATCATGTTTCAGAACTGGAGAATGTGTGTTTCCATGCCATATTTTATCCTTTGCCATGCTTAGTTAGAGTTGCATGTTGTGCCTTAGGATCGGTCCTTTGTATTCGTGCATGTTTGCATGTATTTCGGTTGTCTCATTTTCATGTATGACCACTGATTTGAGTGGGGCTGAGGTCCACTTACTTTAGTTTAAGTCCATATTGCATTGCGTATGCCATATAGTTCGTGTGCATTGAGTATGCCATTCTCAGTCCATAGCATTGCGTATGCTAGTTGCATGTGTGCATATCATCCCTCGCATGCCAGCATGATTAGGTTGCATAGTCCGAGTCGCATTGTGTATGCCATCTCATTGCATTGTGTTTGGAGTAGGGTTAGTCCAAACACTGGAAACGAGGGACGTTTCGTACTTCAAGTGACGAAACGTGTCTCAATTCCGAGTCGCCGACACTCCGGATTACCCATGATGGAGTTTAGGCCTTGTTATGCTTATATGTGCATTCGTTTCATATTGAGTCGTGCAATTCGACTCATCGGCCATCATGCATCGAGATGCGTGATTGGTGGCATGATGATCGAGGTCTACACTCTCTAGAGCTTGTGCAATGACGGGGAGAGTGGTCGGGCACACATATGTTGAAAATACTTTGCCATGCCCCTTTCTTGCTCTCTGTTGCAGCAAATCGGAATCCAGCAGCAAAAAACTAGTTAGCAGCCTTCGGAAGTTTTGTACAGTGTTCTAGGACCAATTGCAAAACAGAGGCAAATCGGGGCATCGCAAGGAATTTCCTGACAAAGCGACCCGAGCACGCATGCATCTTTTATCATTCGGAACAAGAGCTGAGGCAGTCCATTTTATAGCTTGCATGCTAGTTTATTTGCTTTCCTAGTTAATTTGTTAATTAATTAGGGTTTTGTAATATTTAATTAGCTAGAGTAGTTAATTATTTATTCGGACTGTATTATTTATTCGGACCCTCCGAGCGAGGGCAATTGTGTAATAAGTGTGCGTGTGTGTGATGTATGTCTTCCAACCCCACGTCTTTCTTCCTTTTATTTACTAGCTTATGATGGTTAGTTTAGGGCATGTTTCAATTAGCATACTTATGCTTGCATGTTTGCATCCATTCATCTGTCTTGCATGCACCGGGCTCGGCGCATCATACTAACTGCATTGTATTTCAATTCCAAGCTGAATACGTGTATCAGTTGTTGCATTTCATATGCCATTTTAGAATAGCCGAGCCTATTTTAGTTGCATTTTTGCATGTGTTGCATTAGACATTTTAGCATAGTTAGGATTCATGCATGATTTCTAATTGGTTTCTTTCTTTGGCTTAGAGTACTCGGTGAGTGTTTATGCTTTAGCATTCTTGCATGCGTGTGAGTGACTGCCATGATAGCATGCTTACCATGAGGCTATGTGTTTATATGATATAACTGTCTGAATGCCTATGGGTGAAGGTTGGGTTATTTGGATTGGAACAATTCATTAACTGTGAGTTTTAAGCCCACTTGAGAGTGGCAAAATCATGTTTTCTAAGCCCACTTGAGGGTGGCAAATCCACGTCTTAGCCTACTTGCGAGTAGCACCATCAAACCATCTTTCAAATAAACAAACATGAAATGTTTTGTTCAAACTCAAACGATCCAGTCTATACTTGTATGTTGTGTGCATCACATAGTAATTCTAGGCTAATAACCGAAATAAGAGCTCATATTGTTTTCAAAACTCGATATTATGGTTAGTAGAGGCCGATCTTTGATCGGGCGAGTGGGGGTGCTCACGAAGTGACCTTCTTCAATCGTACCCAAGTTCCCGAGCCGATGCAACTTTGGTGATGACGGACACGTGGCCTTAGGCAACGAGTCAAGGTTTCCTAAATTCCCCAAAATAAATATTTAGGTGGCGACTCTGTATCTGGCAAAGCAATCCATGTTTGACACTTCTTTCAAAAGAATCTGTTTTCAAAAAACGATTTGCCGGATTTGGACTCTTTGATGATTCATCGGTCTTGCATTGCACTCTGCGAGATTAGATACAAGACTGTGACATTGAATCCTGAACTGTAGTGAGCCCAATGAACAAAACGGGATTCCCTCCCGGGACGTTCGGGGACGTCTACAGCGACATATATAAAAAAATTGTTACAAAAAAATTATTTTTAGCTACAATTTTACCAAGACTTATTTTCAATAGGACTTGATGGGAATTAAGTCCAATTATTAGAACCTATTGGTAGTTTACCCTAAAAAATACACTGGATCTAATGCCTTAGATACCCTCTAAATTGGATTTATCACCAATTTTCTCTAAATTAATTTTTTTAATAATATATTAAATATATTTTTATTAATTTATTCTATCTCTATGATTATGTTTACTGCTTATGTAAATTTATTGATGAAATTTATTATTAATATGATTGTTTTTTTATATCTTGCTTATAAGTTTTTTTTTTTTTCCCCCTCTTCTTAATATGCTAATTTAAGAAGGATTCATAGAGCCGATTCTATTTAATGGGATTTAAAGTTTAATTTGATTTATTAAACTCAAGCTCGAGTTTGATTTATGCTTTTCAACTACTTAATGAGCCTTGAACTAAAGTAATTCTCAGGAAATTGAGCACGAACACTTCAAAAACTTGGCTCAACTCATTTAGAATCATATATATAAGTTTATTAAAGTTATACATTTTACATAAGAGTGCGTGTAATAAATAAAATAAAAATATAATCTTTTTAAACTTTCTTATTAGAAGATCTAAGGACACATATTAATAATATCTGTCTGGGTAAATTACATTGACATTGAGATTTGAAAAAAATATAGGAAATTTCATAATTTTAGTGTAATTACATTGATCGTTCTTTTACTAAGAATAAAATGACTGAAAATAATATAGATGATATAAAAATACAAGTATAAATAAAATAAAATATACATTTAAATATATATGACTAATAAATTATTAATGAAAAGAGGGTTAAATGTTATACGAATTAAAAATTAAAAATAATTATGTTATTTTTTTCAAATTTTAGATGAGGCTAGTGTAATTTACCTTCTTTTTTTATAAAAAAAAATAAAAATAAAATAGGAAGTCTCTTATGATAAGTTATTGTATTAATATGAAATTTAAGAATGGATTGCCTTCGTGCGAACGGCATGGAACATTTTTAATAAGATTAATTAGTTTTCCAAAAACATGTGTGGATAGATCTTTAATTTCAAATTTATTAAGTTTTCTTATTAATTGATGTGTCATACAATAAATAAATAAAAAAAAATAATTAAAAACATGATCTATTTTAATAATGTGACAAGTGTCATATCAATAATATATATATATATATATATATATAATTTATTAATTTATATAACATTACTTATTTTTAAAAAGGGTCACAAGCTTAGGAGTTTGTTTAATTTTGAAGCTACCATTACATACCTTAACATGTACTTGTTTATCCTGACTAATCTCTGGGTACATATAATTGTGCATCTCACATGACCTCAGGGTGAGCGAAAAATTACTTTGGCAAATGTTAATGACAATGTTAATTAGCCTCCTTTGAATAGTTGTTAAGATATAATTAATGATTTATTTTATATAAAAAAATTATAAATTAACATACGGATTTTTTTTTAAAAAAAACACTATAGATGTTAGAATTATATTTTATTTTGAGCCTTTACTAAGAGTACATGGAAATTAATGAGCATTTACATTCAATGGTACACGACCAAGTAATGCAACATTTTTTGACTGGGCCATATACAGTGGTATTTTGGGAAGATGGTAAAAAATAATTTTTTTGCTTTTAACCAAGCTTTTTGGGAGTGATTTGGAAAGTTGGTAAAAAGTTACTTTTTTTTTTTGGATTAATATTTGTTTATAGTGTCACATCACACTAAAATGACTAAAATACCCTCACCCAACTTAAAAAAATTACATTTTTACCAAACCAATAAAATGTAAACATTGAGGGTACTTATGTAATTTTCTAACCTACTTTTTGGCTACTTCCCAAATGAGCAAAAACGCTGGCTGGCGTTTTGCTCAATCGTAAAAAGCTGCGTTTTTTTTTTGTTCCCAAAGGAGCCCACAGTTCTACATTTATGATTTAAAATAGAAGTATTGATAATGAGATAATTATTTACAGTGTATCTTTTTTTTTTTTTTGGTAAATAATTATTTACAGTGTACCAACAATCATACTGGTGCTATATAAAGACTACAAGGACATCTTTATTTGTTATTCAAATCTTGATTCAAATTTAGACCACATTTTACCAACATTCAAATCTTGACTCAAACTGATCCACAATTTAATTTTACCAACATTTTTTACTCTAATGAGGGGTGACACAAATCATGATTTAAATTACCAACAATTATATTTGCTTTTTTTCAAGCTTTATGTCTTTCCTAAACTTCTACTTTTGGGAAATGATGAGGATGTTCAAAATGAATTTGAGTAAAAACTAGTATTTGCTTTTGGGGATTTATACAAAATGAAACTTTTACTTAAATTTGAGTAAAAATTTAAAGAGTAGCTAGAGATGGTTTAAATATGATCAATTTTAGTGATAAGTTGATCTCATTTTTAATTATATTGTGTCACAATCAACATCACTAATGAATCTTGTTAATGTGTGTTTTTAATGCACAAGTTGAAAAATTTAAAAGTTTTATACATTCTACATGAAAATTAATATAATAAAATATGTACACTCTTTTTTATATATATTTACCGTGTGCCCAACAACACCCTTGTATAATAGGACAAGGGGTCACTGCTGTGGTTAAAACACAGCAGTGACTGCTGTGGTTCAATTTTAAGGTATATTATGTATATATTTTTATGATCCGAACCGTTCATTTTATAGGGTTTGTTGAGTACTTCATTCCTACCAAAAATCATATTAATCGGATATCAATAAATATATGATCGAGAACTAAAAAATAAACAATAAATTTTTCTTTTGAAAAACTGCATAAAAAATATGTTAATCGATCATATAGTCATTGATATCCGATTAATATGATTTTTGGTAGGAATGAAGTACTCAACAAACCCTATAAAATGAACGGTTCGGATCATAAAAATATATACATAATACACTTTAAAATTGAACCACAGCAGTCACTGCTGTGTTTTAACCACAGCAGTGACCCCTCTTCCTGTATAATAACTAATACTGTTCCACCTTGATTTGATCACTACCATTTTGTCAAAAACTAGTTTATTAGTTAAAACAAAATTAATAAAACACCAATGTTAAAAAGATAATTTGTTTGTCATGTTACTAACTTTTTTGGCTTATTGTAGTGAATTTTTAGAGTTAGACATAGGCATGTTAGTAAGGTGAGATTTAAAATTTAAGTTACTGAAGTACTGTTAGTGTGTGAAAATAACGAGGTCTTAGAGTGACTAATTAGACTTTTTGACGCGAATTTTGTTTGCCAAATAATTTTTTTTTGGTAAAATAAAATTTTTAAATCAATAAATTAATTTTTAACCCACAAAAAAATTATTTGACTAACAACTGACATAGGATCCACACATTTTTGTGTACTGTAAGCTATCTCAGCAGACTGACTATTATGAAATTAATGACAATTTACATTAAGTTGTACAATGATCTGGACACTCATTAATTTCAACATTTTCTAATAAGGTCTCTCTGTCCTATTCAACAGGCATGAGTCAAGCAAGGACATTATTTCAAGTAATTGCTAGAGAAAAAAGTGAAATGGTATCAACCTATTCCTTTTTTCCTTATTGGGAGGACAGTGTCTTGGGTGTCACATTTCAAAATACATTAAAAAGTGCAAATTAAAGATTGCCTATTTTGTGAAGGGAGTCTGTGTAGTCAAAATTGATGGACAATGTGGTTTTGTACACCACCTTACATGTGTACTCTGTGACTTTACCTTGTTTGGCTCATGACTTTGAACAAAACAAAAATTGGCTTTCACATTATTAAGATGTCAATTTAAGGCTAGGGCTGAGTTAGATCATTAGCTAAAATTAATAGTTAAAGTTATAATTTTTGTAATGAATAGTATAAAAATTACATTCTAGCAATGTTGCTGCAATTGTCAAATTGCTATACGATTATACTTTTTTTTTTCTTCATATATATTAAGTAAAAAATTTATTATTAATTTTAAATCCAAACTCATAAATTAATCAAATAAATAAAAATATACAGTAAAAATCAGAGGTGAGTGTCATTTGTTTAATGATATTAGATTAAAGAGTGATTGTGTGTGGACAAGTAAAAGATAATTTCATGTAAACACAGATAAGTCAGATTGAATTGCAAGGGAATCGATAATTTCTAAACTGTATGTTAATTGGCCTTTCAATGTTATCACGTAATCCACCTAAGTTAATCTGTCAATCCAATCTCCAAATTTTATCATATAAATTCACCAATTCTGTTTGGCTTGATTTTTCAAAAACTGTTTTTAATAAGTAAATTTATTTGTTTTTAGTGATTTTTTTCTTCATATTAAGTCAATTTATTTATTAGATGCACTTAATTTAGATGCATTGAAAAAGTAAAAAAAAAAAAATGATTAAAATATAAAAAATTGATTAAAACAAAAGAAAACGCATCTAAATATAAGGGCGATTTGAAAAGTTCATTTAAAATTGATTTTTTGATAATTTTATATGTAAAAATATTTAAAGGGATGTGACTTAAAATAGATTAAGGCCAAGTTTGACATGTCCAGGAAAAGTTAAAAAGTCAAAAAGTTATTCAAAAAGTTAAAAAGTTAACACTATTCACCAAAAGTCAACAATTACGGCTGCACAGCTTCCAATCCTAATTTTCTCCTACAAACTAATTTTTATAATTTTTTATTACACATTTTTTCATAAAAAGTCAAAAAGTTAATCCAAACATCTATATTTTCTTTCTCAATTTTTTAGTCCAAAAAGACAAAAAATACACTTATTTAAGACACCCTAAACAACCCCCTTAAAGGCTAACATTTTTTTTTTCTTCCCAAATAGCCCCCATAATTTTGGAAAATCAAAGTAAATTTGAAAAATCAATTTGTGTTGACTATTTCTTGTAGACTCCACTAACCCTAATTGAGAAATGTTTTCACGAAAACCAAAAAAAAAAAAAAAGAAAAAGAAAAAAAAGAGAGGTGTTTTTCTTAAACACAAAGGGATTTTGAATTTGTATAAAAAATAAAAATAAAAATAAATTTACATCGCCTTTTGAATTTGCAGATGTGGGCCCGTTCTTTTAGCCTTTCATAGGCTGACAACCGAATAAAACCGTTAGGGGCTTTCTCGCAATTTTAACAAATTCACAAGGCCAAACTTCAAGCCGCGCCGAAATTTCAAGGGCTTCCTCGACAGGTTTTCAACACCCGAAACCAGAGCTCAAACCCCAATAACCTTATAGCCAAATAAAATTACCAATCTCACCTCCACTCACGTTCCAAATTTCAGAAACCCACGGCACCCAACCTTGCCATTATAAAAAAAACCCAAGGGCAATTGCGTCATCAAAAATTAAATAATGCTACCACCAGATTATTATAATATTTTCTGACCCATTTACCCATCTTTTTCAAATTTCGGATCCTTCCAAAGCCTCGGCGCTATAAACACCTCTTTCTCTCTCTAAAAAAATTCACTGTCATGAGTTGTATCTATATGTTGTATACACTTCTCCTTCAGATTTATTAGGGCTTTCTTAAGCGGTTTCAATAGCGAAATCAGTGATTCTAGAGAGAGAGAGAGAGAGAGAGAGAGAGTTCGGCATTGTATTTATACATACAGAAGAGAGAGAGAGAGGGAGAGAGAGAGAAGGGAGACAGATGGAGATGGATGAAGAAATGGAGGATTCGATGGAGTTGACATTCACAGCGGTGGAAATAGACCTAGACTACGAGTTCGACGCCGCTCGATGCTTCGATTTCACACGTGAAGAGTCGAGCGCTGAGGCTCGTGAGGCCGATCTCTGGTTCGAATCTGCAGGAACCTATCCACCTTCTCGTGAGTTTTCTCTTTCTTTCTCTCTCTACACTCAGCCATACTTGTTTCTTGTTTGTTTGCCGATTGATTGGAGCATTATTTGTTGTTGCAAATCTTGAAAATTCAATGAATACTGGTCTTTCGTTTTTCTTATGATCTTATTATCTGCTGATGCTGACTCTATGTATTGTTTCTAAATCTTTGAATTTATTTATTTTTTTCGTGCTTTTGCGTTATTGTCGATTAATTTGAGGTTTGAAGAGCTTCGTATGTTATAAAAATTACACCATAATTGGAAATTACTAGTGGTTTCTGCCAAAAGAGCAACCCAAGGCTCTGTTTTTTTTTTTTACTATAACAGTGGGGAAATAAAGCTGTAAATAGATTCTCTTACCATACCACAAAGGGAAGGGGGAGAAGCTCCCCTAAAGACTACATTCTCTGCATACCCTCTCAAGACTTTATTTTGTGGGTTCTTTGGGCTCATGACGGTGATCCGAAGCACTGATCTCGTAGGAGAAGAATATATATGAAAAAAATTAACTTGATCGGATATCGATAGACATATTAACTAATCTTGTGTTTTGTTTTATGAAATGGATGGTAAATAGGATTTTAAATTAAAATCATCTATTTTATAAAACAAAATTAGTATGCTTATCGATGTTCAATAGGTTAATTTTTTGCATATATGTTCTTCTCTGCGGGGCCTACGAGATGAATGGTTTGGAACACTTTCATTGGCTATGTGGAGCCTGCAAAGTGAAGTCTTGAGGGGGTATTGAGAGGATAAAGTCTTGAGGTGTGCTGCTCCCGAGGGGAGGATGTATTAAGTTATCTGAGCTTCTATTAGCGTTCTCCATCTATAGATGATGAGCCTTATTTATTTGTTTTTTTATACCATGAAATTTTTCTGTTAAGAGGACTTACATTGGTTTTGCATTTCCTTTTATACTGCTAAAATGGGATACCTAATTACCTTTTTTGTAGATTTTTTCAATTGTTTTACTGTTGTTTTTCTATGTTTTGTCTTTTAATTTTGTTACCGTGAAGTTCAAATTCTCCTTTTTCATACTTAAGTTCTTATCAGTTTTTTTATTTCAGCTTTTGTAACAAAGTTATTATTGAGAGAGGACATCCTGCAGAAAACTGTTAATATCTCCCCAAAGTCTAAAGATGTGGTGAACGCAACTTTGCCCTACAGTGATGTTGGGTTGGGCCAAGACTTTTCTGTAGTGGGTTTGAAAGACAGAGGTATGGTTTAGCGTCTACTAATAACTTCACATTATATTCTCTTCTTGAGCCTTAATATTTTAGCAGTATTGTATCCCCAAGTATATAGTATTCTTGGAATTGATCCCAAAAAAAAAAAAAAAGGAAAAGAAAAATTGAAATATGTATTGTTTGTTTTTGTTTTCTATTTTTGTGACAAGTAAAAACAAATTTATTTTAATAGATATCTATGAATTCTGTAGCATCTAAAAATTCAAAAATCTATTTAAGGGAGGGTTGGTTAACCCTTCCATCATTCAACTCTATGACAACTGATAAAAGCGTTCTTTCTGTGTTGCCAAACAAGCAATGGTTTTTTTCTCCGCAAATACCACACATCTAGCATAAAAAGGGTTGTTGGCCAAAGCTTCCTCCTAATTTTCTCATATTGCACCCTGTGCAACTAAGAAATATGCCTGCCACTGCTTGTGGGAGAATCCACTAAACATTGAACATCTTTTGTAGAAATGTCTACATTTCCTTAGCAAACTTGTAATGGTAATAAGGTGAAACATTTACCCCTCTTAAACAAATTAGCTCTTTACAGAAAAATTAGCATGGAAGTTCCCAGACTTGTTAGTGCTCCTTGCAATTTTGTCCGTCTTGCCTCAACCCTTCTTTCGCAAAAAATCTCTATCTCAACCACCTTTGAGAGACCATGCTCTGAAAAAACCCCAAAATTTTCACATTTGGTTGCCGGACTAATGAAAGGGGATTGGATTAGTCATCTCTATGGGAATGGGACCCATTTGTCCCATATTTGGTCGCAGAATTTGATGACCGGACAGTGTCTGTATACACAAATAAGGATAAAATTTTATGGATGAAATTATTAAGCATATAATAATGCCACCCCCAATTTGGTGCCTCTCAAACATGGAATGGGATAGTATACATTTTCCTCCACAATCCTCGTTATCCCATGGGAGACCTAGGCCTTGTTCGGTTTGGCTTTGGGAAAAAGATTTTGGAAATTTTGTTTGGTTTGTAATTTTTGTCAAAAAATTTCCAAAATTACTTTCTCTCTCCTACACATCAATCAATCACTTTTTCTCTCTTCTCTCTCATTTTCAATCATTTTTTCTCTCACATACATCTACTCAATTACAACAAAATATCAAATCATTCCAAACTCTTAAATTCCAAAACTATTTTCAAAACATACAACCAAACAAATTACAAAAGTTTCTAAACTCTCTTCCCAAAATATTTTTTGAAAACTTATCTCCCAAAGTCAAACCAAACAAGGCTCAAACATTGTTTGGTTTGATTTTGGGAGAAATTTTTTGGAAATATACTCTACAAACACTTTTTTAAGAGTAATCAAACCAAACAGATTTTCTCAAAAAAACTCTCAAAATGTGTTTGGTTATTCAATTTCCAGAATTACTTTTGAAACATGTTTGCAAAAAAGGCAAACTAGACTTTTTTTTGTACTTTTATCTCAAAAACTACTCTACAAAAAGGAAAACCAAACAAGTTTTTGTATTTTTTATCTCAAAAACTACTCTACAAAAAAATCAAAGTTATTTTAGAGAGAATATTTGGAAAAAGATAAACCAAACACGTTTTTGTATTTTTTATCTCAAAAATTACTCTACAAAAAAAAAAACAAAGTTATTTTAGAGAGAATATTTAGAAAAAGACAAACCAAACAAGTTTTTGTACTTTTTTATCTCAAAAACTACTCTACAAACACAAACCAAACACACCCTAATCTCTCCCCTTGTCCCAAGGATAGTCCTATCTCCCACTTATCCTATCTGGTAACCAAACCAAACATGACCTAAAATAAGGAAGGGAACCCTTAGTATGGAGCTCCCACGCCACACATCATTCTAGAGCCTTAACTTCTCACATTCCCAATACTACAAAATTGGACATGCTTTGAGAATCCATCCTTCCCCTTCCTAATCCCTCTCAACAAATCGATGCCATGGGACATGGTGACCTCACTAGCAGAGCAGTTTTCCTATTGCTACCACACTTCGAAGTAACTGCCTAAGTTCTCTTTCACAAGCAAACACCCACAACCACTTACATTGATTCAAAATATCAAACCTCCTAAGCCAAAGCCTCCTGCGTGAATTTGGGAGCAAAAAGTTGCCTAATTGGTCAGATATTTGTACTCATCCCCCTTCCATTTTGCTTATTTTTGCTTCCAAGCTGTTGGGCTACAAAAATGCCTGTTTTTGTATTTACTTATATATTTTTTACTTTCATAAACCTCATTCTTTGCTTTTATTCCTTTTCTTCTTTTCCCTCCTTATTTCATCTCATTTGGCTTTGCAGCTTTCATCAGTGCGTTTATACATTCCTAAGGTGGCATTGTAATATTTGCTCCTTTAACATATTACTATTGCAGTATTATTTAATAAACTTCTTAGACTATTTGTCTAGATACATGATAAATGTCTAGCAGTAATATTATACTGATGTTATCTGTTTTTTATCTGATAAGACTGTGAAGGAATGAATGGTGGAATTTTGACAACGTTACAGAGTGACAGTCTGCACAAATTTCAGAATCAACCCCAACAATTACCCACAGGTGTTTTCAGTTTCTTCCTTGATTCTATTTAGTACCACTACTGGTGCTTGTTCTGGATGAGCCGCTGGGTTTCTCCAAAACCCTATTGTTTAGACTTAAACCCTAATTTTTATTTTTTATAATTTTAATATTGAGGCTATTTCTTTTGGATTGTTTAAAATTTCAGTTCCTAAACTCAATTTATGCTTTTTGGGTTTCCTTTTTTCCTTGCTCCACTTTTTACTTAACCTTTCAGATGGGATTAACATTTGCATGTGCTAGTGCCACTTTGTGATCAAATATCTTTAATTTGGTTCCGCTTTTCTCTAATCATGTGTCCTCATGTGTTTCTTTGTAGAATTAATATTTTATAACCACATGACAAAAGATAATTCAAGAGCTGAAACTAAGTCTGTTGTCAAGCCATCTTTTCCGAGGACCTCAACTCTGATGAAACCCACAGCAAGTCAGCTGGCCAAGCAAAATCAACCACGCCAAGTTGGTGGTTCAAGGTGATTATCAAAAAAGAAACATGCTTTTCTTCAGCAACACCATTATACAATTTCTTTTTGTGGTTTCAGGATATTGGTTCAACCTTTTTGTCCAACAATTAAAGCTTTGCAGTTCTTTTTTTATTTATTTTTTATTTTTTATACTCTTTATTGTATTTTCTATACCAGCTGGTAGCCTTCTTTTTTTTCCTCCTTCCCAATATTGTTTTTTTTTTCTTTGAATTATTTTGTGAAATGTTTTTTGTTTTAATTGTATTTTCTTGTCTAGCCAGTGTCTTCTTTTTTTAATTTTTAATTTTTAATTTTAAATATTGTTAATCTTTTCCACTTTGAAATGTTTTTGTTTTCTTTCCTCTGGTTAGTTTCATCAGCGCAAAAAGCTTGAACACTGACAAATTTTATGTATTGGGACCTTTTCCGGTGAAAATACAGCATTTCCCTCTAAATCTGCATTTTACTGTATTCAAAATAGTTTCTTGAATATGTGGCAACATAATACCTGCATTTCTTTCTAGCATTTTCTTGTTCTAATGATATGATTACTTTTGAGTGTTAGGGTTCTGAAGTTTTTGGTTGAAAACAATGAGAGAAGCTCAAATAATCCTTTGGGGATCGAGTGTCAGGCTGCTAAGAGACAAAAGCTTGAGGGAGGCCACTTGCGGAAGGTCCAAATTGGTTATTGTTTTTTTGTTTTTATTTTTTACTTGCGTAGATAAGTTATTTAGCAACCAGGTCATGGAAATTACATCTGCTAACTATATTAAATTCTTTGGTTGTTATTCTTCTTTAAAAGCATAATTCTAGTGATTTCAAATATGTGCTTGCAATTTCAGTCACTAAACATTTATTACAAACTGGACACTATTGCTGAAAATGTCCATACGTTTTGTGTTTGTTCCATGACATATGACGTGGATAATTATTATCCAGACTTGTCTGTTTTTGATTCATGAGCTAAATTTCATTTTTGTAAATGTATCTTGTATTCATAGGATTATTACAATTGTAGTTTTTTACTCCCTTGGTCCCAAATTTTAAGTCCTCTCTCTATTTAGTGATGTCCCAAAATGTTTGCCACTCAATATTTCCTTTTTAGATGATTTTGAATACATCTAGTAATGTGAATAGAGGGATAATTATGCGAATCAATGCTTCATTACTTGGATGCGAATACATCTAGTTATTTCTAGCAATTCTTTGAGGTCTTATTTAATTGTGATTATGCAGTATGTGGGACACGTATCTTGTTTTAATAGATGTTTTCTGTTAAATTTTGGGTTGTGTATTGTCATTTTACACACATGCACACATCCCCTCCCTTCCCCACCAGTATTCCTGTTTAATTTAGTGACTAGGTTGGTGCTATCCTGAAGCATATCAGTTGTTCTGCATAACAGGTTGCTGAGACAAAGCATCAAAGTAATTTGGTTCACAAGGCGCCTAAAAGGGTATGTTACCCCCTGTTGGAAGCATGACTGGCCTTTCAGTTCATATTTTATTTTTGTCCTACATGTTTACCAACTAAACACCATATATGCATAACGTTTATAGTTCTTGCCTTACTGTCAGTTGCTGTTTTTTCTCCTTTATATTGTGTTTACTGGAATATCCAAGTTGAATGTGACAAACCCTTTTCTTTTTTTGGATATATATAGGTCAACCCTTAATTGTCAAACTTGTCTCTACAGCGCAGGAGGTCTTACTTTTATAATTTACCATTCTGAACTAGTAGCTTTTGAAACAAAACGTCCTTGCCACTGTTGTTTGATGAAACATAAAAGGTTTTCAAATGCTCCAATACTAAAAGACAACTTTATTAATGAGCATAGATTTGTTTTTTATCCTTTCCATTTTCAAGTCAATCTGGGTTTGGGTAGTTCTTGCTCTGGGTCTGGGTGCAATACCCTGTCTTAAACCAACTCAAGTGAGCAAATGATTCCTTTAAGATTATTGGAATTTATAACCCTCTATTGAACCAACTCAAGTAAGCAAAAGCTTCCTTTAAGATTATTGAAATTTATATGGAAAATATTTTTAGTTGGTAATGGATTCCTCAATGGAGTTCATTAATTTCTACCTTGTGGTGGCTGTTTGTTTTTTGTTTCTATCTGTAAGATTTATTAGAATGGCATGGTTGTCTGATTTGAACTTGAATTTTCTAGGTCTCCATTTTCTGTTCGTATAAGTTTAACAAAACTTGTCGACCCAGTTATTTATACTATTACTCTTGTTCTACGAATAATACTAGGGGTCATGAAAAAAAATCATGAAATGTATCATGAAAATTTTTCATCCTTTGATTAGTGTGTGGCGTTTTATTGCATGTGTAATCTAAAGGTGGAGAATATTTCATGATCATCTTCATGATATTTTTTTTATGATCCCTGCAGATAGGTCAATGCAAAAGATAATTGGGTTGGCAATAAGTTCCCCATGTGGGTTCCATCGACTTATCTTATGATGTATGTTCAATTTATATGTGGTTAGCATGGTGAAAAGGCAAAATTGGTCAATGATTAGATGCTAAAATTGTTGAGGTCCCTATCCTTTTTTACTATTGGGGAATTTGACAGGGAAAGGGCAGAACTGGGGGCTTCACAGTATGGCAGTTTATTGAAGAAGTCATTTTAGATTTGTTGGAGTTTTGGAAATAATTCTTTGGATGGATTTTCAGGATGGACCTACTGATGGAAACTTGGCCCATGCTAAGCTGAGGCTTACTATACCTAGACAGCCTGACCTTGAAACAGCACACAGGGCACAAAGGATGAGGTTAGGTTTATGCAAATTACTGTTGCTGTTCTAATCATGCCTTGTTGTAGTGGACATAGTTTTATCCAACAGGCTGATGGATGCACATTTGATGTTAATTTCAGGCCAAAATCTACTACTGAACCTGAACGTGCAACATCAACCATTCGTAAATTCAAAGCACTTCCACTGAACAGAAAGGTTCGTTGCTATGGTTAATGAAAATTGCATATTTATCAAAGGTTCACTATGCTGTTTGTATTTCACTAAGATGTTATGCTTATAAAACTTACAGATTCTTGAGGCTCCGTCATCGTTACTCCCCAAAAGAAGCACTCCTCGATTGCCAGAGTTTCAAGTGCGTGCTCAAACTCATGTGTACTGCTTGTGCATCTGTGCATGTACAAATATCATTGTTTTGAGTCTTAAGTTTGGGCCATATCTTGTGCAAATAAAATCTCTTGCCACTTTGTGTGGCTAAAATATTCCTTCATCATGTTCCTTCTCAGGAATTTCACCTGAAGACGCTGGAGAGGGCCATGCAACATACATCTGCAGTTTCGTCATCCTCGGTTTCTTGCAGTGATACTGATAAGGTTTGTGATTGAATTTACCCAAAAAAAATAAAAAATTGTGATTAAATTTAATGGATACTTAAGTATACTCTGACACAATTAATATATTGTGTCCTTGACTGTGACTCTTGTGCCTAAGAAGGATGCATCCCATTTCCAAAGAATTCCTTGTGTAACTGTTCTGCAATTGTGTTCTGTTGGTTCCAGGTGTTGCACAAACCTAGTACTAATGCAATTGCAGAAAATGCAAATGGAGAATCCCGAAGGTAATACTATTATCTTTATTACTACTTCAAAATTTATCATGTAAATGGCTATTTTGTTCTGTAGTTTTGTTTATCTCATCAGACTTTAATTTATTTTATTTATTTCAATGCTCCTTTCTATGAAAGAGGATGGATAATTTAATTCTCCAGTTTGTTGGTGGTACTTCATAGTCTTTTGCCTTCCGTACATGTGATAAATTATTTTTGTACTATGAGTTTAACTACTCACATGGATGGGATGGGTAGCTAAAAGATGGTGTTAATATGGGCGGCTGTTGTTGGCATTCCATCTTTTGTTCTCTGTTCTATAAAATCTTCTTTCTACTTTGTGATTTCTGTGTGTGATCCCTTCTTTGTGTTTTGGTTTGCAAACTGTTTCTCCCTTTCAAACATTGGAAGACGTGTCATTATTAATGCATTTAAATGAGCTTTAGTCGTAGTATCTGTTTGTGTTTGTTTTGTTCCCTTTTAAGTTGAAACTTTGGTGCGTATGTTTTGATCACAATTATTCAAATGGTTATTTTGCTATGGTGATCACTTGTAGTAGCTCAGGGAAAATTAGCTCAGAGAACAGCTAATTAAATAAGAGATGACTCATTAATCCGATTCTTAGGGAAAATTGCTCAATTACCATTCGTCATTGTGTTTCAAATGAGATGACAGTACTTTACTTGTTCGTTATGTGCTTCTCTCTTTGTCAGACCAAATTTTGCCAATGCTCCAAAGCAGGAGGGATGTGAATTTATTCATAATTTTAAAGCTCGCCCCCTTAACAAGAAGGTATTATATTCAAGATCTTTGTGAAATGAGTCAATGCATTTCCAAAATTCAATCTTTTTTGTGTTTAAATGCAGATATTTTCAAGTAAAGGAGATATTGGAGTTTTCCGAAATAGCAAGAAGGAAACTACTGTACCAATGGTAGTTCTATAGATGATTCTATGATTTCTGATCAATATTTTGAGATTGATAATTCAAAATATAATTATTTCATTGTGTCATCTTTTGATTTTTTTACAGGAATTTAATTTCCATACAGAAAAGAGGGGTCAGCATAATCCACCAGTTGATCTTTTTAACAAGGTAAATTTAGAAGTATATATATGTTTGAGTTCTAGTGTTGCCTCCTTTTTTTCATTTTTGTTAACAACGGTGAGCAACAGTTCTAAGTTGCGAACTGTTTTTGTGAATGACTACTGCTACTTTTATAATTGCAATTATTAGTTTTGTAATAATATATGTTTTGATGACTCATCTCCCTTGGTTAATGCTAGCTTTCGCTGACTGAACTCCAACCGAGTGCTGGATCTCACCTAAAATTGCCTCGGCCTAGTTGTGTTCCTTCAAAGGTTCTGCTTGTTCCTTGTTATTCTTGAAAAGTATGATGTATCCTCAGATTTAAATCTCGAATAATCTAGTCTCTCATATTTATTTGTATTTTGGTACAAGGGTTCAAAAGAGAATAGATTGGGCTCCTTCCAACAAGAGCATGAGGTCAGTATTTAATCTTCCACGAAGTATTACTTGGTTTTTATTTTTTATTTTTTGTTTTAAAATTTTTATTAATATCTTTGTGTTTTTGATGAATCAGCCTTTAATCTCACTATTCATAAATTCCTTATGCAGATAAATCATTTAGTGAAAGAAAAACCACCCAGGTTTGGAGGAACTCAGATCCAGTGTGGGAGTGATGGAGGGATCACTGAGGTTGGCCCTGTGTCTGGCATGAGCAGGTTCATATCATGGATGAACAAATTGATGTTTTCTTTAATTTGTTTGTGTCTTATTGATGTTGTAAATGTTAATGTTGATATTGCTACAGGAGTTTGGGCATTCGTTGAGTAGAAGAGGGTTAAATTTTATCAAATGGTATTAGCACTAGCTGTGGGCATCGGGCTTCAAGGATATGCCGTTTGGTGCAAGATTGACAGAATGTTGAATGTTGAGTTGGAATTTGGTGGAGGTTTCATCCGCTTAACAACAATCTCTTTACTTTGCTGAGAGCATTTGGGTTGACCGTTGAGGCAACTGAGAACAATTTCCTCGCCATGGGTAGTAAGTACATAGAAGTTTTTTTATTTTTTAAATGTAAGGTCCTTTGCCTGTATACGAGATCCCAAAGTCCACACCTCAGCTTAAAAATCATCTTTTTCAATACGTGGATCTCACACACAAACGTCTGATATGTTTCTATACTGTAGGCCTCTCAGTCAATAAAATGTGAAGGCTAGTGTTGTACAGCCCTTACAATTGCTTTCTCTTCAAGCCATTTTCTTCTACTCTCTCTCTCTCTGTTTGTTTGTTGGGTAACATGATGACATATAACTGTTTCTCATTTGAGGAATATTCGTGTGTATCCTTCAAAGTCTCATTGGTACTAAAACAACTTTTGACACTTTTATTTTGTTTACTAGTGGATATAAATATTAGGGTATGAGCAAGCATTTTATGTATTTACATTATAAAATGGGTGACCTTAAATGCATCAACTCAATCAAACATGGAAACAGTGCCTACATCTACACATGCTTTACCATATATATCATGTAAATATTAGGCCTGGTATGGGTAGTTTAGTTTTGGTTACAAAATTTATATCTTTCTTACGGCGGTCAGGAATGTAATTGGGTTATGATCGGTTAATTTCTGGCATCCGTGATATCTTGGTAGGGAAGTGAAGCACGAGGATGAAAACAAAGTTTAGACAAGTTGGATTATTTTCTTTAGGTCTAGGAATGGCACCATGCAAGGGCGCCTATATCATATGTTGGGTTTTGTGTCATTTTGATCCTTCATTTTTTAATAGTGATATGTTTGATTTTGAATTTTGTTTCAAATAAAGATAATTGAAGATACTATTGCTCAATTTCAAGGGCAAAGCCGTCAATTTGATAAAATATAAACCAATTTGACAAAAATAAATATCAAAAAAATATTTTTGAATTTATAAAAATTATTTCTACTCACTAACGATAAAATTATATAAAATTAATAAATTTTGTAGACATTTTTTTTTTACCAAATTAATTTTTATTTTATGTTTGGATGATGATCATGTAATGGGTGATTGTTTTTATTTTCATTCTATTAGTTTTTATTTTTTCAAAAGTCAAATATGCCGACAAACTTTGATATCATTATTAAACTAATCCATTAAATCAAAAAATTAAAAATATTTTATATATTAAATATATCGATTACACAAGCCTAACCATCACTTACTACATGATTATTATCCAAACATATAATAAAAATTAATTTAGTAAAAAAAAATAAAATAAAAGTCTAAAAGATTTATTAATTTTACATAATTTTATTTTTGATAGAAATAACTTTAAAAAATTCAAAAAATATTTTTTTGACATTTATTTTTGTCAAATTAGTTTATATTTTTATCAAATTGACGATTCTATCCTTAAAATTGAGCAATGGTATCTTCAATTGTCCTTATTTGGAACAATATTCAAAATTTATGATCAAATGTAGAGGGACCAAAGTGACACAAGTCTCAAACTATAAGGACTGTTACTGTAATTTGTCTTTTAGTTTTGGTTATAAAATTTATATCTTTCTTACGGTAGTCAGGGAATGTAATTTGGTTATGATTGGTCAATTTTTGGCATCCGTGATATCTTGGTAGGGAAGTGAAGCACGGGGATGAAAACGAAGTTTAGACAAGTTGGATTATTTTCTTTAGATTTAGAAATGACACCATACAAAGACGCTTATATCATATGTGGTGCACCTTTTCAATTATTTTAGGTAAAATGATTTGTCATCTTGTTATAAGATGAGGACACAACAAAATGATAGGTTGGACCTACCACATAACTTCTTTAGAATGAAGAGAATGGAAATTGGATTTTTATTTGACAATTTGTAGGAAGATCCTTTCCTAACTAATCTGGAAAGTGTCAGATAGTAACTAATTACAAAGCTACGAGGGGGATTGAGATACATGGTGAAATTTTATTTGTCCGACACTTTTTGCTTTTTTTTTTTTTTTGAAGGTGCTGAGAATTATGGTACAATTTAGAGTACTTGTATTTTGGCTGCAAGGTTTTGCCTAACAGATGATTCAATCCTCAACTTCTTTCTGTCCATCAGAGTCCTTGTTCTTTGAATTATGTTTGGTTATGGATGAAACAAGGGACAGAGGAGACTTTGTCCAGCGCCGTATATCATAGGCTCTTTTGGTTGGCTTCTTCTCCTTCACATGTCTTTTCTTGGTTATGGCAATGGCGAGGTCATTCGGGAATAGCGTGTGCCAAACGAAGGCATGGAGGAGGGTAGAGACAAGCAAGACGGACACCATTGTTGTGGACATGAATGAGAGGGTGAGAGCGAGGCCTTTGGTTATGTTTGAAGGTACATGCTCTGCGTACTTGATGGTCGCCAGTGATGCAGTGGTCATGGGGAAGGTGTAAGACCACCATGCAACTGAAAACCTGCACAAAATAGTACTGTTGATTAACCAGGGCCTCAAGGGTACATTTTGGAACAAGTGTCATCATTTGATCCAAAAATTTGCGGCCCGGGCTTTTGCCTGGCCTAGGCTTGGGGCGGGCTAAGGACTTGAAGCTCAGCTTGGCCTGTTGGTTTGTGAGATCGGGGTGTTGGCCAATGAGCTCATCAAACAGTATAAAATAAAATAAAAAAAGAGAAAAAATGGAAAAAAAAAAAAAAAACATAGTCCACAGATTGATTTTCGGAGTAATTTTTGAGTTTTTTTTAGGTGCATGGTATTGCTTGTGTACTTCTTACAGGAGTAAGCTTACAAATACAGAATTAAAATACATTAAAGTATCAAGAATGTATGTGCAAGTATTATGAGGCCTACTAGAGGTAAACTCATTTGTTGATATCTTTATTATTTTCAATAGAGGTGGATGCTATCGGGCTGAGATGTCTATTTTTTTAATACTTTTCTATAATTTAATGTGTATGTAGAATTATTTTTTGAATTAATTATCCTTTTATTTTTTTCAATTACCACTGAATAACATCTTACTCTTTTTAACTTTAAAATTATATATTTAGACCACTCAATTACTAAAAATCGTATGAAAGCCTCTTTTGGAAGGGAGAAACTGAAACAATTTTGATAGTCGAAGAGATAAAATATAATAAAAAAACTAACACACCCACCAACCAATTCGATTGCCTCTCTTTCAAGATTGCCTCAAAAGCTCTAAAAACTAATTGAAAGCTCAAAATCAGATAAACTACACTGCCAGAGCTAGAGCATACCTGAAACCCCTGAAGAAGTTGATTCTCACAACCAGAGAAACATAGAGGAACAATGCAATGAAGTAGCAAGTCCTTGACAACCCATCAAACTCTCCATAGATAGTCTCCCAAGCAATGCTTGCCGCAGACGGAGCTGCAATGAACATAGAATACACAGGGTGCAACTCTTTAGGCAACGCTTCACTCGTCGGCAACCTCTGATACAATGTCACAAACAACACAAGGTAATGCGCAAACCCGACTGCCCACAAGAACTTAGCAGGCTCTTTCCACCCCACCTTGGCTGCCAAAATCGCGCCCACAAAGTTCCCTACCACAGAGAGATGAGAAGAGGGGTTCGCCACCTTGCATAGTCGCCTCTTCCCCCCGGAGAGCCACTGGCCGTAGATTTTGAGCTTGAGAAAGAAAAGAGGAGCCATGAAGGTGCACCAAATGGCAGGGTGGAGAGGGGAGGAGGAGATTAAAGGGGGAGTGGAAAGGGCTAAGAACATGAGGACGATCCACGGGGCGAAGAAGAAGTTGACTCGGACAGGGTGGAAGTACTCTCTCTTGACGGCTTCGAAGTAGAAGATGCATTTTAGGATGTAGGTGGTGGAGACGAAGGCTAGGACTAAGAGGGCGAGTAGCCAGAGAGCGAGGTTGATGTAGGGGGTGATGTGGAGAGATTTGGTTACTGGGCTGGTCGCCAGGGCTCCCCAGAGGATGGCTTGGCTACTGAGGCCGAGGCAGATACCGAAGCAGCCGATGGGGAATCGGAGGAGGAAGGGCCATTTCTCATCTTTGGGGAGGAGGATGTCCTCAAAGTCCTGCACACAAATTACGGGCACATTAGATGTGGCATATGATAGAGGTCTGGAGTAGTGGGGGCGTAATTTTTTATGATCACAGTGAAAACACAACAATTGTGGATGTAAACTTTAATTTTGGGATTAACTATGTAAATCTTGAATTCTTGTGTGTGCATAAGAATTCAGGTTGTAAGTTACATTACCTTGACTTGATCAAGTTCAGGTCCTCTAAGAGCAGCAAAGTACCTTCCAGCAGGGACACTCTTATTTACAGATTCGTCAACCCCTCCAGATCCGTACCCCTCATTTCTCTGATTCTCCATTTCACTCTCCTTCCTTGTAGGCAACAGCGAGTGCTGCTTCCCGAGAGTCGATTTCGTCCTAAATATGCTGAAATCTGTCCTCCTAATTGCCTCACCACTAACCCTATTCACGGAACCGAACCCTCCAAAACTATTTCCACTTCTTGAAAGCAATCTTCTTTCATCTTTAGCTGCTTTGGACTCTCTGTTGAGCACCGAAAAGCCAGTCTCTAGTGAGACTTGGCGGCTAAAGCTGCTGTGTTGTTGTTGTTTCTTCGATTCTCGAGTCTTGACGGGCCTGCTCGAGCGCTTCTCAGGTTTGTCAGCCATTTTTGTCACTCCTTGTTCTCGTTGTTGTTGTTGTTGTTCTTCTTCTTCTTCAGGGAAGACTTCATGGATGTCCACAAAATGATTGTCAAGAGGACTTGAATGAGAAGTTGCTCTTTTACTGTCCATGTTTTTGTTTCTGCTTAATTGATCCAAGTAACCCAAGTGAACCCTTTGTTCTATTGTTTGTCTTTAGGTCTTTCATATGGTTTGCATGATATTTTATATTAGCACTCCTATATATATATCATCAGTTTTTTTTTTTTTTTTTTTAAAAAATACATAATGGGATATTATTCACTACTATTATTTTTTTAATTGTGATTGTCAATTTAAGGAATTAATTAGGAGTAGGGATGGCACGAGATGAGTTTTTTTTTGTAGGTCCCATCCCTCCCTGCCCCACCCTGCTTCGAGTGAAATTTTTCCCGCTCTCGCCTTTGTGGGTATGCACACATCAAAGTTAGAATTATTTAGGGTGATATTATTTATTATTTCTACTAAATAAATTAAAATTAATATTAAAAAAAAATTTACAAATCAAATCTTTAATACTACAAACCACATATAATAATAATACAACAATCTAAGTCCTAAAATATTAAAAATTAAATCATGATTTATAGAATATATATATATATATATATAATTAAAGTTGATCAAAATGACATCCATAATTAAAAATGTGCACGATATAAATCGGTGATAAAAAAATATATAAATGACATATTTTTGTATTTTTTTTTATGAGTAGTTTTTGTGTGTGTGTGTGTTTGACATAAAATTGGAGGATCACGAGAAGATGAAAAAAGAAGAAGAAGAAGAAGAAGAAGAAGAAGAAGAAGAAGAAGAGTTGGCTTTTGGTGGATGGTGGTTGTTTGTTTGTTTGGTAGATGAAATGAGAACCAATGCTTTATCTTCAATAAAGTTGGGGTTTAGAGGGGCTTCTCGTGAGATAGAAAATCAAACAATTTGTGGTCAGTGATGAATCTTAATTGGTTTAGGAGTTAAAGCGGTTAGTTAGGCGGTACAAATTAGAATAAAACTTAAAGGTCATTTTTGGTGCAGCGCTCTAATCATAATTTCATCTTTTCATGTGAAATTTCTATTTGAATGGTGTGTTTAAAAATTGATTCCACCACATATTTCAAAACACACAACTCTTTCACGTTTGACAGAGCTTTTTCCAAGCCAAAAGCTCTGACATTTTCGTACATACCCTCTATTTCATACATGTTTGGTAAAGTAGACAATTTTTGAATTTTTGATCTATTCGGTCGTCCGCTCAGACATCCTGCCGGATGTTCAGCCGGTTGACCAGAATAGTACTATTTTTTTTTTTTTTTTTGCAATTGCCAATCGCTACCTCTTATTTGAAAAAAAAAATTATATTTGTTTTTGATATCTTTTAAATATAAAAATTATTTTTTAGAATAAAATGACAAATTATGTTTTTGAATTGAACTTTAAAAAGAATTTGATTATGAGTTTTAAATAGAGTTTTGAATTGTGTATTTGGTTATGTAGTTTTGAAAACACATTTTAAAATTCATAACCAAACAATTTTCTTATTTCATATGTCACATCGAAAATTCAAAACTCAATTCAAAATTCTTTTTAAAACTCATAACTAAACAAATTTTTTCTTTTCAAATCATAATTTCAAAACTCACAAACTCAAAATACAACTCTATTTTAAAATCATAATTTTAAAATTCTATCCAACACTACCTAAGGTTTTCAGTTTGAGTTTTTTAAATAGTTATTGAAGATTTGTTAGGTTGTTAACTTCTCCAAAAATTAGTTCTTAGTTATCTAATTTCGAGATAACCCAGGTTCGGTTGAGCTTGGGAGGGAAATATCGTGAATTATAAAAAACGAAAAATAAGAAAAAATTCCAACTTGCTGGGAGAAAACAGATTGTGGCCATGCGATGCTAGCTTTCAGTATTTCACAGGCTTGGAAAGTGCAACAAAGTGAATGGTACGAAAGCAACAAAGTAAGAGGAGCTAATTATTTAATAATTTCAAGAGTATTATGTTATATTATTTATATAATATTAAAAATAAAAAAATTTATTTATAAATTTTATTTTAAAAAATGGTGATTTAATTAGTCTCAAGAGTATTTTTATAGACCACACTACGCCAAAACAGGACATTAACGGCGGTTTTCGTTATCGCCGTTAAAGATACTATTAACTGCGGTAACGAAACCGCCGTTAATGTATCTTTAACGGCAGTTTCGTTACCGCCATTAAAAAAATCGCCGCTAAAGTATCTTTAACGGCAGTAATGAAACTACCGTTAAAAAAACTGCCACTAAAACCCTCTTTTAACGGCGGTAACGAAACCGCCGCTAAAGCCCTCTCATTACCGCCGTTAATGACGGTGGTCTTTGCCGGTAGAGCTCCGGCGGAACTCTGGCGAGTGGTAACCACGCGCAGCCAAAGGTTAAACATGACCATCTACAATAAAGCAAAAGTAATCTTTAAATATTTATTTAGGGAATATATTGCATGTGCAGTGGTTGTGGTGGAATGGTTGGCACGTGTGGATTAGAGGTCAAGAGTTCGAGACCTGGGGGTGTAAGAAGAGAGAATTATTTTTTTAAAAATTTGAACTTATTTACGGCGGTAAAGAATCGCCGTTTTTGGTCCTATATTACTGCTGTTTTTGGTCGACTTTTAATAACGGTAATTTACCTTTTCACAACGGTTTTACCTTTTCCGATACTAGTACAAACGGCGGTCCTAAATTACCGCCGTTAAAGGCTTTAACAGCGGTTTTACATCCTTTAACGGCAGTAAAAAACCGCCGCTAAAGCCCAATTTTGGATTTCATTGATTTTGAAAAAATAGATTTAATATATTATTCGAAAATTAGATTTACGATTATATTCTTATTTTTATTATCTTTTCTTATTTTTTCTTTTATATTAGAAAGGTAAGATATACTATCCATTTGGAGTGAATTTTTATATGTAAATCTTTTTTATTTGGAATGACTTAAAATGTAAGATTTTTTTAAACATTTCAAAAAGAGTACAAAAATGACTTGAAATATAGAATTCTTTAAATATTTTAAAAGGATGTGGGATTTTTTAAGTATTCCAAAAGGATATGGGATTCTTCAAATATTTTAAAAGGAGTACAAAAACTCCTAGTAAGGTTTGAGCAAATGTATAATTTCAATCTGTAACACTCTAATGTAACACTCAAACGTAGCACCTGTAACACTCCAAAAAAACTATTTATTATACTTTTTCCAAACGTAACTGTTGGCACCATAAATCTGCAATTATTATTATTATTTATTATTTATATAATTGCAGGACATGTGGCATCCTCCTACTCATTTGGAGGTTATGAGAAGTTATGAAATTTGAAAAGATGATAGAGAATAAAGTGGAGAACATAGAGCATGAAGTGGAGGTCGAAGGAAGTTATGGAAGATCATGTAGTATGAAATGGAGGAGGTAGAAGAGTGTGTAGTTTTAGGTAGTTTTTTTTTTCTACAAATGTTTGCCTATAAATAGCCATTTATGGCTACATTATAAAAGGATCCAGAACTTAAATAAAAAACAATTGATTTCTATTTTTCTTGTATTTCTTATATTTTATTTTATGCACTTTCTTTTCGAAGCATTTATTTTCAGCACTTCATTTTCGAAGCATTTTATGCACCTCCTTTTCAAAGCATAGGAGTAGAGGTAAGTAATTGTTACTTTGATTGTACACTCAATCACCCCGATTGTTCACTCAATCATCTTTCTCGGTCTCCCTTCTTCTTTTAATTTTTCTTTTCTTTAACACTTGACAATTTTGAAGTCCTCTTCATTGAGACAAAAGAACCGTCAACGCAATCGCTTGACAATTGGCTTGAATTTAATCTGTAAGGATTTTTCAATCCTTGTTGGCACGCTCGCATTTATGATATTTTCCTTTGTAGGAAAAATAAGCCAACAATTTTTGGTACGCCCAGTGGGACGTTAAGTATAAGAAACGAAAAATGAATTGGATTTGTCCATTTCAAATAGCCTTGATGTATTTGAAATCTATTGGCATAAACAAAAAATTTTGGACTTTAAGAAGAGATTCATTTTCTTGATGAAACAAACTTTCATCCCTTACAATATTATTTGGTGGAAGAAAAAGATACCGTTTAATTAGAGAAATTCATCAACTTAATATGAAAATTCGCCATTGGAATGATGAGTTATCAACTTTTATTACCAAGTCTTTAACTGAGGCTTTAATGACCGGAATTGATGAATTTTTTCAGAATTTTTCCATGGTTAAAAATAGTAAAAGTAAAGAGTTGATTTCATCAATGGCTAGGGGGGTTCAAGAGCCTGTTTTTAAAGAGCCAAATTATGAAATTAACATAACGAAAGAGCATGTTCTTGAGCCAAATTTGGCTAAGAATGATATTCCATGCATGGCTCGGGGGGTCCAAAAACCAATTTTTAGAGAGTCAAGTCATGAAAATATCTATGGGTGATTTTCATAAGCCATTAATGGCTAACATGGAAAAACAACCCACTTTGCCAAATAATTATGAAAATCAATTCGGCGAAAGTCATGTTTTTAAAACAAACATGGTCAAGAATAATGAACAAGCCACTGTTCATGAATTCAAAATTTTTGACATTTTTCAAAGTATCAAAAAGTATGAATTTTCATGGTCACACTATACCACGACTTTTATTGTTCGAAATCCATTTTGGATTTGTGGATCACATCAAACGTTGACTTTGATGGAATGGCTAACTGTGGGGACATAAATTTTGAATGACGACACGTGGCCGAGGTGTCACCGAAGTGCCACGTGTCCTGGTCATGATGCTGAAATGATCTCGACTAGGCCGAGGTTATTTGCGAAAATATCGGAATCCGGGATAAGCGGATAAGGGACAAGAGTCTTAGAATGGGAGAAGACTTCAGTTTGGATAAAGATAAGATTCTTAGAGAGTTTATCCCAATTCTACTGGGAGTCCAAGATTAGTAGTAATCCAGAGTCCATTGGAGCTAGGCTTCTATTGAGACTAGGATTGTGTTGGCTATAAAAGGGGGGCACCCCCATAGGTCTGAGGTATGCTTTTTATATTCTGAATAGTGAGTTAAGCACTTTTTGCTATCTTTGAGAGATAACTGACTTGATTGTCGGAGTGCCCCCGGGTGGACGAACCACCGCCGGAACCTCTTCTTTCTGTTGCAGGTCATTCGGGCACGATCTATTTTGCCAGTGTTCGCCAGCTGAGTACTAATTTGGCAGTGTGGTCAGAAATCGACTCACACAATTTGGCGCCGTCTGTGGGAAAGAAAGGAGAATAGATGGCCAATAACGGATATAAAGAGAAGGTTGTGGATGACACTCCTACTAGGAGTGGAAAACCTATTGACCTTGACGTCGAAGAAGACAACTGTAACAAAAAGACCCATGATAAGAATCACGGAGAGAAGGACGTCGGCCAGGAGGGCGACGTACCAAAGAAATCAGACCGATGGGGGTATTATAACGAAGACGACCTCCAGGTATAGAAAGATAGATGCCTACGGAAGGACGGCGAGATGAAGGAACTGACAAACAAATTGGTGGACCTACAATCGGTCGTCAATTTCATGATGTAGAACAACGTTATGCAACCACCATTTCCATTACAATATACGCCGATTCCAGCGGCCAAAAAAGATGCCCAGCCAGGGGGGCAGAGGACAATTCCTGCGACTCCTCAGCATGATAGAACCAAGAAACACTCGCACCAGCCTTCAAGAGAGGTCGGGCGAGGAGAATCAAGAAGGGGTGATTCACGGAGGACGCATCGCAGCAAGGAAGCTGACCCTAAAGAACATCGGCATGTTCAGGGGAAGGAGCTGTGTTTCGACGCAACCAACGGAGAAAGGTCCAAAAGGACTCACAATGATACTGGGAGCAGCACACCAAAAATGCTAAAATCCATTGATAGCCGAGCTCCTAGACGGACCAAGGAGGATCTGAGGGGTTGCTTCCAGAGGAAGCAACAAGATGTTGAGGTAACCTCTCCGGTCAAGCCAAGAACACCGTTCTCTGTGGAGTTGGAGAAATTTGAAGCCCCGAAAAGGTTCAATATGCCGAGGTTACAAATATACGACGGTAAGTCAGACCCTAACTTTTACATCGGCTTATACCTGAACTCGATGGCATTGTACACTGGGAACGAGCCGTTGCTCTGCAAGGTGTTCCCCTCTTCCTTCGGGGAAATTGCATCAGATTGGTTTCACAAGTTGCCAAAAGGAACTGTGAAAACCTGGGAAGGCCTGGCCGAGATGTTTGTGGCCAGGTTCGTGACAAACAAGTTACAACCATTGAGGGTGGACGCCCTGATGGCCTTGAGAATCAGTGAGGACGAAAGCCTTAGGGCCTATGCCAAAAGGTATTATGAGGTATTCAACCGAATACCAGGATGCAACCAAGAGGTGACGGTTGTGTCATTTAAGAACGGATTGAAAGATGACTGCCTATTTTGAAAATCACTAGCAAAGACATTGTCAAAAAGCATGGAGGAATTTATGGCCAGGATAGAGAAGTATGCCAGGGTCGAGGAGGACACGTCAGGGACAAAGGCGTCGAAACCAGAGAAGAAAAATGGCTCGTCGAAACGAGGCCGAGGTGATAGTGGATACAACAAACCAGAGACAGGATTAAGGGCTGCACAGGCAGTCACAATCGTATTTCGAATCCCTATCTACAAAGTCTTAGAGAAAATTCGAAATCAGCCTTATTACAGAGCACTAGTAAGGGCACCGAACGAATTTATGGGAAGAAGCCTTGGCAAGCACTGTGCTTTCCACAACGAGGCTAGACATCTGACTCAGTGGTGTAGAGCCCTAAAGACACATCTGGAAGACCTAGTAAGACAAGGCCATCTAAGGGACCTGGTGGATGAGGCCAGGACAAGGGAAGAGCAGGCAAGACTGCCCCAGGCGCCGACAGCACCACCCCCACCAGCACCACAACCGCAGGCAGACGGACCTCGAGTGATCAATGTGATTCACTCGAAGGTGAATAAAAACGAGATAAGAGCGAAAACCCAGAAGGTAAAACACCTACAACATGTGTATCAGGTCGGGAAGAAGAGACCTAGGGCAGACGAGAGCCAGGGACCAGCGGTGTCCTTCACTGAAGAAGACCTGGAGATGGTGCAACACCCACACAACGACGCCTTGGTAATATCCCTTCAGATTGGAGAGTGCCAAGTGAAGCGCATCTTAGTTGACCAAGGAAGCTCTTGTGACATCATGTATGTCAGGTGTTACAAAGAGCTTGGCCTTCACCGAGATAATATGGAGCAGTCTAATGGCCCAATGGTTGGGTTCAATGGAACGCTGACGTGGCCACTGGGAGCAACAAGTCTGGAGGTGCAGGCTGGCACCAAGAAGATAAAAACAGAGTTCACCATAATCGACACCCTCTCCCCTTACAATGCTATCCTGGGAAGGCCATGGCTACATGTAATGGGGGCTGTTCCCTCAACATTGCATCAGCTATTGCGGTTCCCAACAGAGCATGGAATAGAGGAGGTCAGAGGGGATCAGCTGCAGGCAAAGAGTTGCTCCATGGCAGCAATGAAATCCACTTGCAACATACAAGAACCAGAAACAGTAGAGATCGAAGACGAGGACGTGGAAGTCCTGGAGGACGTCGGCAAAGACCCAGCCGAGAAGAGTGAAGAAGCCCTGAAGAAAATCCTTGTCTAACAAGGAGATGAAGAACGCATCTTCCTTCTCAGCTCAGGCTTAGTCAAGGAAGAGGAAAGAGAACTAGAGGCATTCCTGAGAGGAAATTTGGAGGTATTTGCATGGACGCCCTACGAGATGCCTGGCATTGACCCTGAGGTCACTTGCCATAGACTGAATGTAGACAAGTCGCCTAAACCTGTCATTCAGCGAGCAAGGAGGTCGACATTAATACATGTTGAGACAGTGGAAGAGGAAGTAGATAGACTTCTGGAGGCCAGAACCATTAGAGAGGTAAGTTACCCGACATGGCTATCAAACATAGTGGTGGTGAAGAAAAAGAATGGTAAGTGGAGGGTCTGCGTAGACTTCACCAGCCTGAACAAGGCTTGTCGCAAAGACAGTTTCCTATTACCTAAGATTGACCAATTGGTGGATGCCACTTCAGGGCATGGAAGAATGAGATTCCTGGACACTTACGGGGGGTACCATCAGATAGCCATGTACCCACCAGATGTGGAAAAAACTGCATTTATCACCCCAAAAGGACTGTATTGCTACAGAGTAATGCCTTTTGGGTTGAAAAATATAGGAGCAACCTTACCAGAGATTGGTAACCAAGATGTTCAGACATCTAATTGGCAGAACAGTAGAGGTATACATAGATGACATGGTCGTGAAGACCAAAGAACCAAAAGACCATCTGGAAGACTTAAGGGCATTTTTTAACATCCTCAAAACATATCGGTTCTAACTCAATGCATCGAAGTGTACATTTGGAGTCAGGTCTGGTAAGTTCTTAGGATACTTGGTAACTAGAAAGGGCATTGAGGCAAGCCCAGATCAGATCAAGGCCATCTTAGAACTGAAGAGCCCAACGTCGACAAAACAAGTGCAGATGTTGATTAGAAGGGCGGCAGCCCTGAATAGGTTCATAAGCAGAAGCTCTGACAAGTGCAAACCCTTCTTCAGCTTAGTAAAGAAGGCCACAGACTTCTTATGGACCGAAGAGTGTGAAGCCGCCTTGGCCGACTTGAAGAAGTATTTGACCACAACTCCAGTTCTCTCAAATCCAGTGCTTGGAGAGGAGCTGTTCTTATACTTGGTAGTTTTAGAGCACGCAAAAAGTGCAATAGTAATCAGAGAGGAAAAATGAGAGCAAATGGCAGTTTACTACGTGAGTAAAACCCTAGCAGATGCAGAAACCATGTACTTACCCTTGGAGAGTTAACACTAGCATTAGTAATGGCTTCCAAGAAACTGAACCATTACTTTCAAGCCTACAAAATTGTGGTGTTAACTGAACATCCTTTAAGGTCCCTATTACAGCAAGGAGATCTGACAGGTAGAATAACCAGATGGGCAGTGGCCTTGGGCCAATATGACTTGGAATTCAAACCTATGACAGTAATCAAAGGCCAAGTCTTAGCCGACTTCGTGGCCGAGTTCACACCAGACGCCGTCATACATCGGGCTCTGTTGAGCCGAGGTATACAACGTCCAAATGAGAAAGAAAAAACCCAGCGGGGGACAACAGAACAAAGGAACAAAAAGAAACTTAGGCCCTGTAGTATTTATATTGGCGACTCCTTCCGGTTGTTTGATGGGAGTTCAAACCGACAAGGAGCGGGGGCAGGAGTAGTACTAGTATCGCCAGATGGGCAATACTGGAACAATCCATTCGTTTGGGGTTTAAGGCCTCAAACAATGAAGCAGAATATGAAGCACTAATTGCAGGGTTAAAGCTGGCAGCAGCCATGGAAGCCGACGAGGTAATAGTCTTCTGTGACTCCCAACTTATAGTCAACCAGGCAACAAGCGAATATGCAGCCCGAGATGAAAGAATGTCGGCCTATGCAAAGAAAGTAGGCAGACTGGTAGCTTTATTTCAAAATTGTCGACTACAGCAAGTAAGTCGAGATGATAACAGCCATGCCGATGCTCTGGTTAACCTAGCTAGTGCAATAAAGCCTGGAAAGGCAAGAACAATAATGATTGACTACTTGTCAGGACTACGCATAGAACCACTGAGCACAGAGCGTGAAGCAATGTGTATGGAGATGGGACCAAGTTGGATGGATGCAATAATAGTATTCCTTAGAGATGGGAAGTTGCCAGATGACCGAAAAGAAGCGCACAAGATCAGACTGAAGTCGGCAAGGTTCTGTTTGATAGCAGAAGGATATCTCTACAGAAGATCTTTTACTAGACTCCTTCTAAGGTGTGTGCATCATGCACAGGTTGAAGACTTTCTGTACGAAATACATGAAGAAGTATGTGGAAGCCACGCTGGAGGCAGGTCACTTGCTCATAGGGCCATCACTCAGGGGTACTGGTGGCCCTACATGCAGAAAGATGCAGAAATCGATGTCAAGAAGTATGAAAAGTGCCAAAGGTTTGCACCTTTGATACACCAACCAGCAGCAGACTTAAACCCAGTATCCAGTCCTTGGCCGTTTGCCCAATGGGGCATGGATCTTGTTGGAAAACTGTCTCAAGCAACTAGGCAAAGGAAGTACCTGCTGGTAGCAACAGATTACTTCACCAAGTGGGTAGAAGCTGAACCTCTTGCCAAGATTCGGGATGTTGATGTGAAGAGCTTCATATGGAAGAACATCAATACCAGGTTTGGAATCGCAAGAGCAATAATAGCTGACAATGGCACACAGTTTGACAATAAGCTAATCAAGAGCTTCTGTGTAAAGTTCAAAATCAAGAATTATTTTTCGACTCCAAGTTTTCCTCAAAGCAATGGACAAGCAGAAGCATCCAATAAGGTTATCTTGGATGTGATTAAAAAAAGGCTACAAGTAGCAAAGGGAAAGTGGGTGGATGAATTACCCAGTGTACTCGGGGCATATCGGACTACGCCGAGAAGATCAGCTGGAGAATTTCTATTTGCCATGGCTTATGGAACAGAAGCAGTCATTCCTTTGGAGGTCGGCATCCCAGGGATCAGAACCCAGGGAGTGGAGAATGGAACTAATGATGTATTTCTAGCCCGAGATCTGGATCTGCTAAAAGAAAGAAGGGAGAAAGCAGTAATTCAGCTGGGGACATACCAGCAGCAGCTTGCCAAGGCTTATAATAAGAAGGTGAACCCGCGAGAGTTCCAAGTTGGTGACCTCGTCCTGAGAAAGGTCGTCGGCAATAAGAAGGATCCCAGAGAGGGCAAGCTTGGCCCGAATTGGGAAGGACCCTATAGAATCATCTCGGTTTTGGGCAATGGGGCACATCGGCTTGAGGATTGTGAAGGCAAAGAGCTGCCAAGACCCTGGAATACTTGCAATCTGAAGTTTTTCTATCACTAGATCTTATCATTTTTCAAGATTTCTCTTGTTATTAGCCGAAGTATTAATAAAAGTTTTTAGATTGATTTTTAAACTTGTGTGTGGTGACTAAACAGGTACTTGACGATGTTTCTGTTTGAAACATGACGAATAACTTAGACTTATTATATGGCAGAGTAGAAACTTTACTTGCATATAATAGAGTTGAACTAAGTTGGCGATGTTTCTAAGCGAAACATGACGAATAACTTAAACTTATTATATGGCAGAGTAGAAACTTTACTTGCATATAATAGAGTTGAACTAAGTTGACGATGTTTCTAAGAGAAACATGACAAATAACTTAGACTTATTATATGGCAGAGTATAAACTTTACTTGCATATAATAGAGTTGAACTAAGTTGGCGATGTTTCTGTTTGAAACATGACGAATAACTTAGACTTATTATATGGCAGAACAGAAACTTTACTTGCATATAATAGAGTCGAACTAAGTTGGCGATATTTCTAAGCGAAACATGACGAATAACTTAGATGTATTATATGACAAAGTAGAAACTTTACTTGCATATAATAGAGTTGAACTAAGTTGGATTAACCTGGACTTGTCATATCGGCAAAATCAGACATAGATTGGAGCCAAGTGCATGCCAGTCAGATTAACAAAGAGACCGAGGTTGGTAACCTCGGCCAGTCTTTGTTTGAATCTGACCCCGGCGACAAGATCAAAAGCCACGTGCTTAATGAGAACCCAAGTGGAACTTAGGTTCACATTAGGGGACAGAGAGCTGGAAAATGATGATTGGAGATTGGTTTAACACTTGTTGAAATTTTTAAGAAAAATTTACAAGTTGAAGTTAAGCCGAGGTTATGTTAAAGGAAGATTGGTTTAACACTTGTTGAAATTTTTAAGAAAAATTTACAAGTGGAAGTTAAGCCGAGATTATGTTAAAGGAAGATTGGTTTAACACTTGTTGAAATTTTTAAGAAAAATTTACAAGTTGAAGTTAAACCGAGGTTATGTTAAAAGAAGATTAGTTTAACACTCGTTGAAATTATGAGAGATATTTTCAAGTTTTAGGTCAAAACCGAGGAAAACTGTTAATGGGTATAACCGAGGTGTTACACCCCGAGAAGATTACACAGTCAAGGTGTACTTTGAAGGCATACAAAATATTCTGAGTATAAGAGTTATACAAAAGTAGAAAAAGGAAGACAAACATTTAAAGAAGAGATTAGAGAATGCATTCAGAGAAGGAAAGAAGGCACTTCGGCCTAACATTGAAAAGTAATTGTTCAGATTACAAAAAGTGGCACGTGGGCCAAGTTAAAGCTTATATTGTCCCAAAAAGAAAGATAAAGTACAAGGTACAAGAAGCAAAAGAGGAGCATCAAAACTAAACTACTCGGCATCGTTAGCCGGTTGGGTTTGGGGCTCAGAAGATATTTGGGAAGACTTCTCGGCATCCTTCTCAGCTGCGAGCTCAGTATCGATCTCTTGAAGTGTCTGGTCAATGCTCTTCTCGGCGAAAGGTATGTCCGATGTTGTCTCAGGAATGACATCTTTTGAGACTTCGCCCTCCTCATCCTGAGACAAGCCTACGACTTGCTCATTCAGAGTAGAGGACTTGGCTCCAGCAGCGTCCTTCTTCTTCCTAACCAAAGCTTCCTTCTCGGACTCAAAATCGCCTTCGGATTGGCTTGGAGTAGGTGGGAATGGCGGGAAGAGGTCGTCGGCACTCTTGAGGGGGGAGTCCTCGGAGACATCAACCTTTTTAAGGGCAGCCATCCAACCAAGGGTGAAACCCTTGTTGCATGCCTGCTTCACTTGCCTTTTATAGTCCTCCTTGACGTCGGCCGCCCCCTCAGCATATGCCTTTTCATCAGCGGCCTTGATCTCGGCCTCCTTTGTGGCCAAGGCATGTTGAAGCTCTTTTTGGGCCTTAACCATCTTAGCCTCGGCCTCTTTCTTTTCGGCCGTAAGGACCTTGGCAATGGCCTCTACATCATCGGCCTTTTCTTCGGCCTCGTCTTGAGCCTTCTTGGCCGTGTCGGCCTGATCTGACAAGGTCTTCATTCTTGCCTCGGCCTTTTTGATGGTCTTTTGTAAACCAACAACCTCCTTGATCTTGTCGACCAACTCATTCCTCATTTCAAAGGCTTGCATTGAGAATGAATGGGTGTGCTGGATTGCCTGAAAGAAAGTGGACAGAACGAAAGTTAATAAAAATTCTCTAAGTATGAAAAAGTAGAAAAAGAAAGATACCAAGCGTAAGGGACTTACTTGGACGGAATGCTGCAGCATCAAAGCGAAGTTTTCGTACTCGTTCATCTCAGCGTTACGATTAAGATCATTTGGAAGGAGCAAAGCTGTAGAGAGGGCAACGCCGACCTCAAGATCAATCGCGCTATCACCAGCTCTGACCGGCTTGTCCTCTATGGTGATGGGAGGGGCCCAGGGGGCATCTGATTTCTTGAACCCCGAGGTAGTGGCTGACTCTGACCTCGGCCTCTTCGACCGGGTTGACTGGGATGGTTCGGCCTCAGTGGGCCTCTCTACGACTAACAAACGTTGACTTTTATTGTTCAAAGTGTCAAAAAGTATGAATTTTCATGGTCACACTATACTATGACTTTTATTGTTCGAAATCCATTTTGGATTTGTGGATCACATCAAACGTTGACTTTGATGGAATGGCTAACAAATAATATTTCTTTATTGCAATATATTGGGCAAAAAATATGGTTATTAGTTGATCCATAAAACCATCACCATTTGGTTTTGTGGTTCCCTTCGAAGCATGTCCCAAGATACTTCAAAGCGTGTTATTCATTGAAATATCATTTCGTAGCTATTAATGGCTAGTTAAAATGTCAAACTAATTTCATAATAATCCAACTCTTTGGATTTGGTTCGAAGAGATGTCGTGGGCACTTACGAATGACGACTTTGATCCTTTAGTAACATATGTGACTTTCGAAGGGTGGTTTTGTCATCAATAAATACCTTCGAAATGTACTATGGGACGAGAAAACTTTCGAAATGTATACATTCCTTCAAATATATGCAAAATGACAATTAATTAATTGTCAAATAATGCCTAGTTTTGGCATGATAATTAGTGGCTTTACTGATAACCATTTTTATAGCCATTTGTTATATGAAAATGTAACTAGTATTCTACAAAAGTTAGTTCGAAGAACAACGATTTTGGTGTCTTCGGAGAATTAATAATTGGTTCGAAGCACAAAATTAATATTTTCATTAATTATGTATGAACCAGAATATACAAAATTTAAATAACCACAATGTTGGCTATAAATTGTTTCGAAGGCCCTTTTGCCATAATTTTGTAAGCTTTGAAGCACTCCATCTTGCATTAACAGTTTTGAAGAAAGAATAATGGTGGTTGTGAACCTTTAAAGCTTTGCCGAGTATTTCCAATGATGTAATTAGTCTTTTGTTGGCACTTTCAACATTCGAAGGATGATTTTGGTCCTCTATACCACTTTCGAAGCTTGTTATTAGTCCATAATAACTAGCATGTGTAACATCTTGTTAAGGTAAATCATGTTTGACTACTGGCTTTGCCATGAAAATATGAGGTTTTGAATGATTCTAAGTGCAAGTAACATCAACCTACTTCAAAAGGTTTCAAGTTTTCTAAGTATTTGAAGTACGAGTAAAATAAAATTGTTTAATTTCCTTCAACGGGTTGATGCCTATTCGAAGTACATATATAATTCTCGACATCTAGTCATAATTTTATACTCATTCGAAGCACTTTGTTGATATTATTCGAAGCACTTTATTACTTAGATTAGTCATGTGCTTGGTTCGGCCTTTTAAAAATTCAAGTAAATATCATTTTTAAGGGCCACAGAGGGTAATGTTGGCACCATAAATCTACAATTTTTATTATTATTTATTATTTATATAATTGCAGGACATGTAGCATCCTCTTACTCATTTGGAGGTTATGAGAAGCTATGAAATGTGAAAAAATAATGGAGAATAAAGTGGAGAACATGGAGCATGAAGTGGAGGTTGAAGGAAGTTATGGAAGATCATGTAATATGAAATGGAGGAGGTGGAAGAGTGGGTAGTTTTAGGTAGTTTTTTTTTCTACAAATGTTTGCCTATAAATAGCCATTCATGGCTACATTGTAAAATGATCTAGAACTTAAATAAAAAACAAATGATTTCTATTTTTCTTGTCATTTATATTTCTTACATTTTATTTTATACACTTTCTTTTCGAAGAATTTATTTTCAGCACTTCCTTTTCGAAGCATTTTATGTACTTCCTTTTCAAAGCATAGGAGTAGAGGTAAGTAATTGTTACTTTGATTGTTCACTCAATCACCCCGATTGTTCACTCAATCATCTTTCTCGATCTCCCTCATTCTTTTAATTTTTCTTTTCTTTAACACTTGGCAATTTTGAAGTCTTCTTTATTGAGGCAAAAGAACCGTCAACGCAATCGTTTGATAATGGGCTTGAATTTAATCTGTAAGAATTTTTCAATCCTTATTGGAACGCTTACATTTATGATATTCCTTCGTAGGAAAAATAAGCCGACAGTAACACTCCAAAAAAATTCATTAGTATAACATTCCAATGTAACACACACAAAAATTCCTAGTGTACTTTTTCCAAACATAATATTCTAATGTAACACTCCATAAAAAAGATGTGAGATTCTTCAAACCATTCCAAAGGGTATGGGATTTTTCAAATCATTCCAAAAGGAGTACAAAATTTTTTTAGTAAGTTTTGGATAAATGTATAATTTCAAACTGTGAGTGTTATGTTTGGAAAAAGTACACTAAGTAATTTTTTAATATTTTTATGTGTGTTACATTAGAGTGTTATATTTGAGATTACATTGATTGGAATGTTACGTTTGGAAAAAGTAAACTAATGAGTTTTTTTAATGTGTTATATTATTGGAGTGTTACGTTCTTATTCATGATATATGATTTATTTTAGAAAGAGGAAAAATCCAAAACTTCTATAGTGCAGATTGCCCAAATATGTAATTTTCAATTTGGAGAAACCCACTTTTATCCCTCGAAAATTAAATCCAAACGTGTAAGTGATTACCGTTTTGTATAATTTTTATTTTAATGAGACTTTTGGGTTCATAAGAAAATAGGAAGTATTAAACCATTCATAAGATTACATTTTAAAATTTATTGGTGCTTCACCTTTAAAAATATGATGCAATAAATTTTTTTTTAGTGATATATGATAACTTATTTTTATTAGGTAATTGAGAGAAAATTGATGAGCCACTTGGTGTGTATTAAGGTCATTTCAAGACTTTTTTAAGCAATAAATGTTACGTATCCTTCGTTAACTCTTATGAAACTATGGGATGTTTGGTGTGGATTATAAGAGGTGACTATAGAGTATTTTAATTTAAAAATTTGTGTTAGACTGTTTGGTGTAACTACTGTTTACAATTTTTTAGGTAGAAATAGCTTAAATAAGTTGAGAAAAGTTGATTATTTAGAAGCTGGGAAGAGGTGTTTTTGGTTTCTGTTTTCTGATTATCAACTTTTAGCTTACAATAAGTTGCACCAAACAGTACCAATATATATTTAGTGGTGCTATTGATATATTAATTAGTGTATCTATAGAATAAGGGAAAAGGGTTTTTGAATTTATCCTAGAGACAATTGTCCTATTAGGACATTTTAACGGTCATGACTCATTTCTGCTTGAAGATGCACAGTAGAGATGAAAACCTTCTCTCTCACTCTACTTGAACTTCCCGCCCAAGAGCCACAAACTTTGCAACCACCCATCCTCATCTGTCACACATCACTTTTCCAAATTTCAAATTTCAAATTTTAAAACACACCCATCCACTCCCTACAGAAGAGAGACCTACGCTCATCGAACTCTCCCTATAAACTCTCTTATCTTTTTCTTTGAGTCTCACTCCCACGCTCATCAAACTCTCTATAAACTCTCATCTCTTTGTCTCTTTCAGTCTCACTCCCAATTTTCAAATTTCAAAACACCCACCCTTTCTCCCTCTCTCTTTCTTTCTCTGCCTTACTTCCCACCGCAACACCGGTACATCTCTTTCCGACGACTCTCTCGTGACCCAGCCATGGTGCTGCTTATCACCTTCTCCAGTCATCGCCACCGCACAACGCCACTTACTCCAGTCAACTCCACCGTTGCTGCTCATCACCACTGCCATCGCTCATCATCGCCTTCGCCATGAATGGATCGACATCAGGCTACTGCCAACGTTTCTAGAGAGCTCCCCACTCTCCTCCCTGCCTTTTAACTCTCCATTCTTTCCCTACACACTATCATGCCGACTTGGAGAGAGAGAGAAATCATATCCACTGTGATGTGTGACTGTTTTAGAGAGAGAGAGAGAAAGAGACTGAGATTCAAGCATTCATACTCCATTAATGCTTCTCAGCAAGAAAGCGTGACCTGTTGCTTTTTCATAGAGTCCTCTCTCAAAATTCACCTAATCAAACGACACATTAAGCGATCGATTTCTTCTCTTCGATGGAACTTAGTCAAGTGACACTGGAGATCTTCTCAAAGCTTGAGCAGAATGGTTCTCTCATTGCGAGGGACGCGGATTCTCCGCATCGATGGAGGCGTAACCACCGGTTTTCTCGCTAGAGCCGCCTTGATACACTTAGAGGATCAGATCTGAGCTAAAACCAACGATTCTCATTCTCGCATTGTTGTTGGAACTGGAATCAGAGCTCTCTTCGCTGCAATGCTAACTGCCGACGACAGAAATAACCGTTCTCTTTTCATGGCTACAGACGCTGTCAAATTCGTAGGGCTGATGTATCTCATAAATGAAAGAGAATGAGTGGTGGAAGATGGAGGAGAGAGAATGAGTGGGGAATTGATGGACAACATGTGGGTTCTGTGTTTCTAATCCTTAAATTGATGTTTTTGGGGTTTTTTTTTCCTTCTTTATTCTGTGTGTGTGTTCTATTTGTCCTTTATTTATATAGATTTTTTTATTTTATTTTTTATGTAGCTTATGGATTTGGATTTAATTTTTTAAAAAGTTTTAGATTTGAAATAATACTTGATCTTCATAAAATGAGTTTTGATTTTAGAAATATATTTTTATTTTCAGTTTGATTTATGAAATGGATTTAATTCCTTAATGGAAAATGAGTGTTGATTTTTTGTGGTTTTGAAAAAGCTTTTGAAATGGGTGTTGATTTCTTATGATTTAACAAAATCAAATCACAAATTTAGGATAAAATAGAGTGAAAAAAAAATAGAGAAAGCATGAACGAAAGAAGGGATTCATTGTCGCCTCCGCTCCGTGACTGTCCACCACCATTGAAGAGGAAGATCGAACAGAAGAAATAAAGAGTTTGTTATTTGAGCTTTGAGAGGAGATGTAGTGTTTGTTAAGAGATAAGAGAGGATGAGAGGAGGAATGATAAAGAGAGACATTACATAGAGAGAAAGAGAGATATAATGAGAATGAGTAGGGAAGATGTAGAGATAGAGAGTCAGGAAGTGGGGAAGAGATAACACGTAGAAAGAGAATGAGTAGGGAAAGATGGAGAGAGAATGAGTGGGAGATAAGAGGGGAGAGATAGATTAAGGGATGGTTTGGAATATTTTAAATAAGTGTACTTTTTTCACTTTTTATAAAAAAAAAAAATGTGTAGGGAAAATAGATAAAGTGGTTAAAAAAGTAAAGAGAAGATGTTGATAGATGTGATTCAAACAAGTGTATGTATGCAAAAAAATTGCACTTTTTTAGGTTAACCCAAACAAGCACTAAATAATTATGTTAGTGGGAGAGAGATTGAATAATTATGTTTAATCTAAATAAAAAAAAGTTTTTTTTTTTAATTTAAATAAATAATTATAGAGTTTTTTTTTTTTACATATTTTTTTATTTATATTAAAAACATGCATAGTCTCTAATTAAAAAGAGAGAGCCAGCCAGAAAAAGAGACCAATCTGAAACACAATAAATAATTGAAAATATGAGTGTAATTAGCAATGAGAGTGTGCTCTCTAAAAATAATAATAAAGCCATGCATAATTATAAGAGGTGTATGGGAGATTGATTAATTTAGTAAGTTATTGTAATTTTTGGTTAGTTTAGTAGGTTAAAATAATTATGTTTAGCAAGATTGTTGAATTTTTTTTATAATTAGATATGATGTATATGAGAAAAAACTGTAAAATAATTATGAATTTGATATTATTTTAACTTATTTTGTCTTTTAATTTTATTTTAATGAAAAAAATATTTAAATACATACGACTCAAAAAAAAAAATTTTATTTTAATTTTCTTTTAATCAAAAAAATATATTTATATTTTGATAAATACACTAAAGTTTATATATGACTCAATTCAACCACATTTTAAAATTTTAAAAATGGGTTAACACACCTTTGTTTAATACTGTATTAGTAACTATTTTAAATTCTATACTTTTTTTAGATAGTGAAATTCTATAAAAAGTTCAATAAAAATTTCAAATACGAATTAATATTTTAACTTAAACTTTTAGCAATGAATTTGATAAATTATATTTTAACTTAAACGAACTGTCATCGTACGATACTTGCTGAAGTCAGGGCCGACAATGGTGTTGCCGTAGATGGTGGCGGAAGTCTTATGTGTGGCGCTTTATATTGCAGTGAAATTATTGTCATCTTGAATTGATTTATTATAACTGATTTCTGTAGTAGTGAAATTATTATCATTTTGAATTGATTTTTTTGTAAAGGATGTGATACCAATATTAGTAATTTATATTAATTGATTTTTGTAGAATATGTGTACCAATATTATTTACATCGTGCCTTTAGGCACGGGTATACACTAGTTAATATATATTATGACATTACCATTTTAAAATTGTGAACCTACCCATTATATAAATTATAAAAATCTAAAATCTCTAAAATTATACCACACTATTCGTTCGCATAGCTTTATTCAGGTATATTTTTTGAAATTAAGATTTTGAAAACATTTTCAATTTTTTTTCCCTCTACGATTATATTTATCACATTTTACATTTTGTCATTCTTGATCCATCAAACTCAACAGGCCATTAATTAGAATATGGAGATAGATTAACTCCTTATTTAATTCACAAATAAATTTAAGAAAATATATTTTTTTTACGTGCATTTATATATAAATCTTAATTTATAAACTTATACTTCATTAAGTCTTAATTAAGATTTTTTACACCCTCAAATCCCAATAAATTTTTAATAGTCAGAATTACCTTTTAAACAATAATTGTTCATCATTTATGATTATCTATAAATGAACATGATGATTTGACATTTATTTTGATTTTCAAAACTTTAAAATATAAGCTTTTAAATTGAAAAACTAAAAAAAAAAATTATGTGTAAAAAAAAAAAAAAAATACTACACTCTGTTTGTTTCCAGTTTTCAAAATTCACATTTTAGAAAATTTTACTTTTTCGTTTTCCGTATTTTTGTGTTTTCACTGAATTTTTTTTAATATTTTAAGCAATTTTTTTTTTTTTAAATTTTTAGACACACCTAACATAAATACACTTAGAAAGTATAATATCTGTGAAAAAAATCTTTGTGTATTCAATACATTTTTCGTATCTTTGTGTATTCATTAATTTTTGAAAGATATTTTTCACAAAATAATTTACTATTTAGATACATTTAAGTAAGGTACATTTAAAAAAGTAAAAAAAAAATTGCTTAAAATTGAAAAAATTCACTAAAAATAAAAAAATATGAAAAATAAAAAACTCAATTGTCAGAAAACTGAAACCAAACACATTAAATTTTTTTTTTGAAAAAATTAAAAAAACTAAATTATTTTTTTGTACAAAACTGAAAATTTTGTGTCTATAAAGGAGTATGATGATGGAACATTAATGTGCAAAATTAAAAAAAAAAAACTTTAAAAATAAAAAAATTGATAATGTTTTTAATTTTAAAACTGAAAAAAATTAATAATGTTATCAGTTTTATTGGTTGGTTGAATAACCAATAAGTGAAAGGGCAAAAATGTTTAATCCCATACTTTGTTTTTTTGATCAATTAATGAAATAAATATCTAGAACATTACTATGCAAAATTGATAAAGTTCTTAGTTTTAAAAATTGAAAAAAAAACTGATAATATTCTCTATTATACTAGATAGGACTTATTGGTTCAAAAAATCTTAGATAAGACTTGAGCTACTATAATATTTGTAAATAGAACTTTTAAGTAATTAACTCTTTTGGGTATTTAAGAGAAATGCCCCATTCATTCATTTCATCACTCCCTATTGCAGCTCTAATGAGGTGGCAAATAATACCAACTAATCAAATTTTTTTTCAAACTGTTCTCCCTCCTTTTAAGATTGTTTGCCATCTCATTAGAGGTGTAATTGAGGATGATGAAATAAGAGGATGTAGCAAAACTCGGTATTTAATTGACATTTTTGTTTTTCAATTCAAATTACTTAAAAGTTTTATAAATTTGAGTGTTAAGATGATTTTATTGTAGTGATATATATGATATTGGAGTTGTTTTGAAATATTAATAATTGAATTTTTTTTACCTAATTAAATTTTGAATTCCAAATTGACTTGGTGCAATAATGTGTTTTAATAGACTAAAATTTTAGCTTTGCCACAACCAAATTATTCGAGCATGCCTTGGTTAGAGGTGATCAAGATTGGCTCGTGAGATAAAATGGTTGATTGATTTGTAATTTTGTGGGTATTTGGGAAGTGACTATTTTAGAGATTTTTATCTTTTTGATTATTTTAGTAGGCTATTTTAGTTTTTGTGTTTGGGAAGTTATGATGGATTTTTATTTGAGTTGTTGTATTGAAAAATGTATTTGAAATGATGTTTAAAGGGAAATGACAAATTTGTCTATACTACTTTTTTCAAAATTAGTCTAAACGGACAAAATGGTCATTTACTCATTTGGGACTAAGCTATAATTACACTCAATCTACACTGTCACATAGCCTACTTTCTGTTTGTTTGTTTGTTTTAAAAAAAAATATAAATCATTGGTTTACATATTTTTTGAGGCTAGTGGGCTAAATTAGACTTTGAGGCTATTTTAGCCTCAAAGTTGGGTTCTCCTTCGTTTTTGTTTTTGGATTTTTAGAAATAAAAATAAAAAAGTTTGAAAAATGTTTTCATTTTTTTGACAAAATAAATTTCAAAAACAATTTTTTTTTGACAGTCCTTTGAAAGTGGGTTGTGAATTTTTTTTGAAAAATAGATTTAAAAAAAAAAATTCACCAAATGAATTTTATGTATTTTTCAGAAAAATGAAAAAAAATAACTGAAACAGAAATCAGCATAGAGTTTAAGCTAGTAAGCTCTGCTTGATCGGTTTTGATTAGTGGGCTGTTCAATATTTGCTCAAGAAATAAATAAACCAAACTCCATTACAGTTTGAAACTCGGGCCTCTTTTGAAAAGGTGAAAAAAATGAACATATTGATTTATTTTAAGTCACATTACCTTTCTACTTTTTCATACATTTTTTCAAAAAAAGTTTGGTCTCATTTGGCAACATCACATTTTAACTAAAAAGTCAAAAAGTCACTATAAGTTGTCACATCATTCTACTTTTTTGTACATCTTTTCGTTAAAAGTCAAAAGTTACTAAAATACTCTATTCCCAAACGAGACTTTCAAAAAAAAGTCACTTTCCAAAATAGGCTTTGCTAAACAAGTTCGAGAAGCCCGTTACTTTGCTATAAATATTTTACAAACCTTTTTAAAGAAAAATATTTGAGATTTAATTATTATTATTATTATATTTTTATTTTTTAAAAATTTGACTCGCATGATGTGATATGATAAGGGTTAATTTTTTTTATTTATTACATACTCAACCAAATAGGGTCTCACATAATTATGAGTGAATTTAAGAATTTAAATTGTTGGTCCCTAACCTTTCTCCTTTATCCTGTGATTTTATCATTTGTTTTCTGTTGGTCTAATAATAAAGTATCGAAAAGTCTAACTAGCCAGATAATTGTACCACGAAAATGATCAAGACTGCAAATGAATGCTATAAGATTTAAATGGTGTATTACGGAGTTTATGTATAGATTAAATTCAAACCACAAAATGGGACCTGTTCCGCGATTGGATTTTATGCATTTAGAAGAATTGAACTTTTACTTGATCCTTTGCTGAATATTTTTTTTTTTTTTTGGATATGAAAAACAAAAACATGTTTCTATGAGGAAAAAAAAAAAAAATTACACTCGTAGTCCAACCTCCCTTCTAAGATTTGCAATAAAAGCATATATGAAATTGAATTTAGTTTATGTGTGGTATCTGGGTTGCTAAAGTTGTTAAGGTTTGTAATCTTGGTTGTTTAGTGACATTCTTAATGATGATAGAGAGACAGTGGCGACTCCATAAGATTTTCCAGATGGAGTCACTCAAAAATTTTAAATTCTACAAATTTTGTTAAAATGTTTTTAGGCTAATTAACATTTGAAATTCTCTACCTTCAAATAAAATAAACTTCTAATAAAATATTATCATTTTAACCAAACAAAAAATATACATAATTTTTTTTTGAATTTGTGGGGATATATTTTCTGAGTACCAACATGTGGCAAGGTGACGCCGACGTGTCAACCGAGGTGCCACGTGTCTTGTTCATAACGCCGAGGTTATCTCGATGAGGCCAAGGTTACCTCCGAAGATATCGGAATCCGAGATAAGCGGATAAGGGACAAGAGTCCTAGAATGAGGAAAGACTTCAAGATGGATAAGGATAATACTCTTAGGGAGTGTATCCTTATCTCTTGAGGAGTCCAAAGTAAGCACTGAATGGGAGTCCATAGAAGTCAGGCTTCTATCAGGACTAGGATTGAGTTAACTATAAAAGAAAGGCACCCCCGTGGGTCTAAGGTACGCAATTTATATTCTGAACAGTGAGTTTGCACTATTGATTATCTTTGAGAGATATACTGACTTGATCGTCGGAGTGCCCCCGGGTGGACGAACCACCGCCGGAATCTTCTCTTTCTATTGCAGGTTAGCCAGGTGTCATCTATTCTGCTAGTTCTCTCTAGCTGATCACTGAGTTGGCAGTGTGGTCGGAAAATCACCCACACAATTTGGCGCCATCTGTGGGAAAGATAGGAGAATAGATGGCTAGCAACGGACAGAAGGAAAAGATTGGGGATGATACTCCTGCTGGGAGTGGGAGACCTATTGACCTTGATGTCACAGGAGACGAATGCAACGCAGAAACTCGTGACCAGAATCACGGAGTGACAGACGTCGGCCAGACAAGGGACGCACCAAAGAAACCAGATCGAAGTGGCTACTACAACGAAGACGACCTCCAGGTATGGAAGGATAGATGCCTGCGGAGGGACGGAGAGGTCAAGGAGATAGCAAACAAATTGGCAGACCTGCAGTCGGTCGTCAATTTCATGATGCAAAATAACGTCATGCAGCCACCGTTCCCGCTACAGCACATGCCGATTCCAGCGGCCAATGCCCAGAAGGGAGGGCAGAGAACAATCCCCGTAGCCCCTCAGCACAACGGGAGCGAAAGACCCTCTCACCGACCTTCCAGGGAGGTCGGACGAAGGGAGTCAAGAAGAGAAGAATCACGGAGGACGCATCACACAAAGAAGGCAGACCCCAAAGGACATCGGCATGTTCAGGGGCAGGCGCTATGCTTCGACACAACTCATGGAGAGGGGTCGAAGATGACTCACCACGAAGCTGAAAGTAGTGCACCAAAAAGGCTGAAAGCAGGAGATAGTCGAGCTCCTGGGAGGACAAAAGAGGACTTAAGAGATTACCTCAAGAGGAAGCAACAGAATACCAACACCGAGGTAACCTCCCCAGAGAAGCCGAGGACACCATTGTCGGTGGAGTTGGACAGGTTTGAGGCGCCGAAGAGATTCAGTATGCCGAGGTTTCAAATATACGATGGTAAGTCAGACCCCAACTTCCACGTCGGATTATATTTGAACTCAATGACATTGTATAGTGGGAACGAGCCGTTGCTCTGCAAAGTGTTCCCCTCATCCTTCGGGGAGATTGCATCAGATTGGTTCCACAAACTACCAAAGGGAAGCGTGAAGACTTGGGAAGGCCTGGCCCAGATGTTCGTGGCTAGGTTCGTAACAAACAAGCTGCAGCCATTAAGGGTGGACGCACTAATGGCTCTGAAGATCAGTAAGGATGAAGGCCTTAGGGCCTATGCAAAAAGATACTATGAGGTATTCAACCGAATACCAGAGTGTAATCAAGAAGTGGCGGTCATGTCATTCAAGAACGGCCTGAAAGACAATTGTCCACTACGGAAGTCTTTGGCAAAAACTTTGCCAAAAAGCATGGAAGAGCTCATGCGCGAGAATCGAGAAGTATGCTAGAGCCGAGGAAGACACGTCGGGGACTAAGGAGATAAAACAAGAGAAAAGAAACGGCTCGCCGAAGCGAGGCCGAGGTAACAACGGATCGAACAAGCAAGAAGCAGAACTGAGGGCTGCATAGGCAGTGACGACTGTTTTCCAAATCCTAATTCACAAAGTTCTGGAACAAATTCGGAACCAGCCCTATTTTAGAGCACCAGCAAGGGCACCAGGGGAATTCATGGGAAGGAACGTTGGCAGGCGTTGTGCCTACCACAATGAAGAGAGGCACACAACTCAGGGTTGCAGAGCCTTGAAAGCACACTTGGAAGACTTGGTAAGGCAAGGTCATTTGAGAGATCTGGTCGACGAGGCCAGAACAAGAGAAGAACAAGAAAGATTGCCTCAAGCACTAGCAGCTCCGCCTCCCCCAGTACAGCAACCTCAGGTAGGAGGACCTCGAGTAGTCAATGTGATTCACTCAAAGGTCAACGAGAACGAAATCAGAGGGGAGACCCAGAAGGTAAAACACCTACAACATGTCTATCAAATCGGGGAGAAAAGACATCGGGCAGAAGAATGCCAAGGACCAATGATAACCTTTACTGAAGCTGACCTAGAGATGGTCCAACATCCGCATAATGATGCCTTGGTAGTATCCCTCCAGGTTGGGGAGTGCCAAGTGAAATGCATCCTGATTGACCAAGGCAGCTCTTGTGACATCATGTACGTCCGATGTTACAAGGAGCTCGGCCTTCACCCGGACGATATAGAACAATCCAATGGCCCAATGGTTGGGTTCAATGGAACGCCGACATGGCCATTGGGAGCAGTAAACTTGGAGGTGCAGGCTGGCACCAGAAAGATCAAGACAAAATTCACCATCATCGACACACCCTCCCCTTACAACATCATCTTGGGAAGGCCATGGTTGCATGCGATGGGGGCAGTTCCCTCAACATTGCATCAACTATTACGATTCCCAACAGAGCATGGGATAGAGGAAGTCAGGGGCGATCAGTTGCAGGTGAAGAATTACTCCATGGCAGCAATGAAATCTACCTGCAGCATACGAGAACCAGAAAAGGCAGAAATTGAAGATGAGGACGTGGAAGTCCTAGAAGACGTCGGCAAGGAGCCAGCCGAGAAGAGCGAAGAGGCACTGAAGAAAATCCTTGTCTATGATGGGGATGAAGAACGCTTCTTCCTTCTCGGCTCGGGCTTAGCCGAAAAAGAAGAAAAAGAGTTGGAAGCTTTTTTAAGAGCCAATATTGAGGTGTTTGCTTGGACACCTTACGAAATGCCTGGCATTGACCCCGAGGTCACTTGCCACAAACTGAACGTTGACAGGTCGGCCAAACTTGTAATTCAACGAGCCAGAAGATCGACGTTGATGCACGTCGAAGCAGTAGAGGAAGAAGTAGACAGACTTTTGGAGGCCAGGGCCATTAGAGAAGTTCACTACCCGACATGGCTATCCAATACAGTGGTAAATGGAGGGTCTGCGTAGACTTTACTAGTTTAAACAGGGCCTGTCCCAAGGACAGCTTGACCAGCTAGTGGATGCCACTTCGGGGCATGGAAGGATAAGCTTCCTGGATGCCTACAGGGGGTATCACCAGATAGCTATGGACCCTGCGGATGAAGAGAAGACTGCATTTATCACTCCCAAAGGGCTATACTGCTACAGAGTGATGCCCTTCGGGTTGAAAAACGCAAGAGCCACTTACCAAAGATTGGTAACCAAGATGTTCAAACACCTGATTGGCCGAACAGTAGAAGTCTACATCGACGACATGGTCGTTAAGACCAAGGAGCCTAAGGGTCATCTCGCCGATCTAAAAGCAGTCTTTGAAATCCTTAAAACATATCGGCTCTGACTCAATGCATCGAAGTGTGCATTTGGAGTTGGATCTGGTAAGTTTTTAGGATACCTGGTGACCAGGAGGGGCATTGAGGCCAGCCCAGATCAGATCAAGGCCATCCTAGAGTTGAAGAGCCCGACGTCGGCAAAACAGGTGCAGATGCTAACTGGAAAGGCCGCAGCCCTGAACAGGTTCATAAGCAGAAGCTCAGACAAGTGCAAACCTTTCTTCAAATTAGTGAAGAAAGCCACAGACTTTCTTTGGACAGAGGAGTGCGAAGAAGCATTAGTCGATCTGAAGAAGTACCTGACCACAGCTCCAGTTCTTTCGAATCCAGAACCCGGGGAGGAGCTGTTCCTGTACTTGGCAGTTTCAGAACATGCGATAAGTGCAGTACTAATCCGAGAAGAAAAAGGGGAGCAAAGGGCTGTTTACTATGTAAGCAAAACCCTAGCCGACGCAGAAACAATGTATCTACCCTTAGAGAAATTGGCACTGGCTCTAGTAATGGCTTCAAAGAAGCTGAACCATTACTTCCAGGCCCATAAAATTGTGGTACTGACAGAGCATCCATTGAAGTCCCTATTGCAGCAGGGAGACTTAACAGGAAGAATAGCCAGATAGGCAGTCACCCTAAGCCAGTACGATCTGGAGTACAGGCCCAGAACTGCAATCAAAGGCCAGGTTTTGGCCGACTTCGTGGCCGAGTTCACGCCAAAATCCATCGAACATCGGGCTCCGTTAAGCCAAGATAGACGATGTCCAAACAAGCAAGCAGAAGCCCAGCCAAAGACAAAAGAACAAAGGAAAGAGGACAAACTCAGACCTTGCAGCATTTACATCGGCGACTCCTTTCGACTGTTCGTTGATGGGAGTTCAAACCGACAGGGAGCGGAGGCAGGAGTAGTACTGATATCTCCAGATAGAGAGATATTGGAACAGTCCATTCGATTGGGGTTCAAAGCCTCAAACAATGAGGCAGAATATGAAGCATTGATTGTAAGATTGAAGCTGGCAGCAACAGTACAAGCAGATAAGGTAATAGTTTTTTTTGACTCACAATTGATAGTTAACCAAACAACGGGTGAGTTTGCAGCCCGAGATGAAAGAATGTCGGCCTACGCAAAGGAGGTCAACAGGCTGGTAGCCTTATTCCAGAACTGCATACTACTTCAAGTAAGCCGAGATGATAACAACCATGCCGATGCATTGGCTAACCTAGCTAGTGCAATACAACCAGGAAAAGCAAGGACAATAATGATTGAATACTTGTCGGGCCCGAGCATTGAACCAATAACCACAGAGCGTGAAGCAATGTGCGTAGACATGGGACCAAGCTGGATGGACGCAATTGTTGCTTTCCTAAAAGAAGGAAAGCTGCCAGATGACCGCAAGGAGGCATACAAGATCAGATTGAAGTCGGCAAGATTCAGTTTGACAGCAGAAGGACATCTCTACAGAAGGTCCTTCACTGGACCCCTTTTAAGGTGCATACACCCTCTGCAGGTTGAAGATTTTTTATATGAAATTTATGAAGGAATTTGTGGAAGCCACGCTGGGGGTAGATCACTAGCTCACAGGGCCATTACCCCGGGATATTGGTGGCTCTACATGCAAAAAGATGCAGAAGCCTACGTGAAGAAGTGTGAACAATGCCAAAGGTTTGCACCTTTGATACACCAGCCAGCTGCTGACCTGAACCCTGTATCTAGTCCTTGGCCATTTGCCCAATGGGGCATGGATCTCGTTGGGCAATTGCCCCAAGCAACTGGGCAAAGGAAGTACCTGCTGGTAGCAACAGATTATTTCACGAAGTAGATAGAAGTAGAACCTCTTGCCAAAATCCGAGATGTGGATGTCAAGAACTTCATATGGAGAAACATCATCATCAGATTTGGAATTCCAAGAGCAATAGTTGCCGACTATAGAACACAGTTTGACAGTAAGCTAAATAAGAACTTCTATGCAAAGTTCAAGATCAAGAACTACTTTTCAACCCCAAACTTTCCACAAAGCAACGGACAAGCAGAAGCATCCAACAAAGTAATTTTGGATGGGATAAAGAAAAGGCTGCAGGCAGCAAAAGGAAAATGGGTAGACGAATTGCCCAATGTACTCTGGGTATATCGGACTACGCCGAGAAGATCAACAGGGGAATCCCCCTTTGCCATGGCTTATGGCACAGAAACAGTCATTCTATTGGAGGTCGGCATCCCAGGGATTAGAACCCAGGGAGTTGAGAACGGGACTAATGATGTACTCTTAGCCCGAGATCTAGATCTTCTGGAAGAAAAAAGAGAGAAAGCTGCAATACAGCTTGCAGCATACCAGCAACAGCTTGCCAGAGCTTATAACAAGAAGGTTAATCCAGGGGAATTTCAAGTCGGCGACCTAGTTCTGAGAAAAGTTGTCGGCAACAAGAAGGATCCTAGGGAAGGCAAGCTTGGCCCAAACTGAGAAGGACCCTATAGAATCACTTCGGCATTGGCAATGGGGCATATCGGCTTGAAGATAATGTGTGCAAAGCATTGCCAAGACCCTGGAACACTTGTAATTTGAAATTTTTCTATCATTAGATGTTACTTATTTTTTACCGCCAACATCAATAAAATTTTAGCAGAATTCGTCAACACTTGTGACTAATAAAGATGCATAATGTGGTTTGTGGAAGACCTAAATAATGAGAACCCAAGTGGAACTCAGGTTCACATTAGGGGGCAGAGAGAAGATAAAGCTGTTTAACACTTGTTGAAATTTGTAGCAATTTACAAGTTAAAGTTAAACCGAGATTATTGTTTAACACTTGTTGAAATTTGTAGCAATTTACAAGTTAAAGTTAAACTGAGACATTTGTTTAACACTTGTTGAAATTTGTAGCAATTTACAAGTTGAAGTTAAACCGAAATCATTGTTTAACACTTGTTGAAATTTGTAGCAATTTACAAGTTAAAGTTAAACCGAGATTATTGTTTAACACTTGTTGAAATTTGTAGCAATTTACAAGTTGAAGTTAAACCAAGATCATTGTTTAACACTTGTTGAAATTTGTAGCAATTTACAAGTTGAAGTTCAACCGAGATCATTGTTAACCGATGTATGTCACCCCGAGAAGGTTGCACAAAGAAAGAAGTATATATTAAAGATATGCAAAAATATTCCAAGTATGGAGGCATGCAAAGCAAGCATACAAACATTCAAAGAAAGA
>JAPPVO010000007.1:10120379-10176461 GCA_030407325.1 Camellia japonica | reverse complement strand
ATTGAGTGATAAAATTTGTTATAATGATGGATTTGATTCCGTTCTTCTTTCATAACTATGATTAAGTGATAAAATTCAACTTGAAACTATTTTCAATGTGTATCATACAGTATTAATTTATTAGTGATATTGAATTTCATAATAATCATATCTTCATGTTCATTTGCCATACAATGATGGATTTGTTTACTTTTGCTAATTCAGTAATAAAATTTGCTATACATGACAGATTTTCCTACTTTGCCTAATTCAGTGATAAAATTTGCAATAAGAATGATAGATTTGCTTAATTTTCCTAATTGAGTGATAACATTTGCTATACAAATAACGAATTTTCTTACTTTGCCTAATTCAGTGATAAAAATTGTTATAACAATGATAGATTTGCTTAATTTTCCTAATTCAGAGAGAGTTATTAACCGCCCAATAAGAAGACACTTCGTAAGTTGATCAATAACAAAACACTCCTACAAAAAAAAAATGCAACGAAACCAAATTATAATATTTTGTTTTCAAAATGTTTTTGCAGGCTTGATTGTGGAATCATTGTTTGCTATATCATGAGGCAATATGTTTCCAGCAACAACATAATGTGTACTTTTTCCAAAGAAGAATGCAATTAATTGAGAGCCGATATATTAACTATCTTCTTGATTGACCAACAAACTGCTCAACAATAAATAGTTGATGAAAAAATTGATGACTTACCTCCGCAATAATCAACAAATCTGGAAGAAAAGAAAACATTTTTCTTGTTTGTTTGTTACACTAATCAACAGATCTGGAAGAAAAGAAAATATTTTGCTTGTTTGTTTGTTACAGTGTAATAAAAAGGAAACGTTGATTCATTTAGTTGTTAGAATGTGAATACTTCATACATTGGACTTGTTTGGTTGTTACAGTGTTATCTATATTTTGATTATTTTGGTTCGTACTTTACTTCAATGAATATTATAATGCTTAGTTGTTACAATGTTAAAATTACAGACAATACACTAAATGAAAATTCAGTTTTTTAAAGCTATATTTTTACCAGATCTGGCTTTGATATCAGTCTTACTTTATGCTTAATAACAAGTTTGGATCCCTTCATTTACTAACATGACATTTTTTTTACACTGATAAATTTATCACCGTTCAAACTAACAAAAATCAGCAACTCTCTCTCTCTCTCTCTCTCTCATTCTTTTTTCCTAATTCAAGTAAACAAAACAATATAAAAAATAATAAACATTTTATCTAAATTAAAAATTATAACACAAACACGATTACATTGTCCACATTGAGAATTAAAACACTGTTGCAATTTGTAGATATTTTCAAGTTTAGGAATGAAGGTAAGAACATGCCATTCTAGGTATATGGAGTGGAGATAAAGTTCTAACGGTAAATCCAAAAAAAAACAACCGTACATACATTTTAACATTTAACTTCAAGAACCAGTTATTTATGAAGAAATATGATCTTATTCAAGACCTGATAATAAACCGTTGCATCTAAAGCATTTCTTAGACTGAAATTTTTAACAATTTAATATGAAAATGAATTGCAAACTCGAAATATTTTGCTTCAAGGATCCCACTGATAGTTAATTGCATAGTGGCAGTAATGTAGCACAGATTGGGAAACTTAGTCCCAAACTACCTACAATTGATTTTTCTTGAGTTTAAGCCACTGATAAATTTATCACTGTAAAAAAAAACATTTAGTTGGATATGACAGTGATAAATTTATCAACCACTGACATAAATGTAATAAACCATCAACTCTTTCCATACAGTCAGTTATAAATTTATCATTCTTAAAAATAGCAAAATTCAGCCACCCCATTAATGCTTGATTGTTTCCTTCAAACAATGGTAAATTTATCACTCTTAAAAAAACATAATCCACTAACTCATTCAAACCAACCAGGGATAAATTTACCACCGTATAAAACACCAAAAACATCAACTACATTTAACCAAAATCAAAGAATATAAATCTGTGAAACTTTAATCTTGTAAAAATATCAACAAAAAATATAATTTTCGTTCAAAAAATTCCTCAATCATCCAATGCAACTACCAAAATGATGTATCTTTCAAAAAATACTCAAACATTCAATGCAAATAACACCTCTCAACTCCCAACAAAAGTAATTCAATTAAAATCAATACAACTAAAGCAAGCTTCTTTACATGTCTTTCGATTATGAGTTCCCATCTTTCCACACCTACTGCACCTAATTCTCTTGATCCGTCCTTCGAAGGTATTCTCTCTTTCTTGGACGTCCAACTGGTTTCTTACAAAGAGGAGGTAAAACAACGTCATTATTAAGAACTACATTTGGCTTCCACATACTAGGAACTGGATAGATAGAATGCGAATAAAAATCACAATAACTACAAACATGGTAGTAATCATCAAGAAAACAATCTAGATCCTTCTCACTCCTCTTTATAGCATAAAAACCATGTTTGCAAGGAAAAGAATCAATTTCCAACAATCGACAAGAACAAGACTGTTTCCCAATATCAACCATAACTGAATGATCCAATTGGATTTCATGAATATCATCGCTATATTTCTTAACTATCCATGCATTTGTATCATTAAAAGCTTCTTCCAACTTTTTCTCTGCAAAAGGACAAACAATACGATTCCACTTATTTCCAACTTCTCACCTTTTTTAAAATTGCTCCATTAGTTTCACCCATATAGCATCAACAAGATTAGTTGAAAACAAATGGTGCTTACCCCTAATCCATGAATTAAAAGATTCTGCAGCATTTGTGCACATTTCACCATACCTCTTGCCTTGAAAATAAGCGTTACACCAACACTCATTAGGCAAATCCTCAAGAAACTTCTGAACATTATGACCACAACGACCCTTAAATTCTTCAAATAGCTCACTAAACAACTCAATAGTAGGAGCATATGCACATCTACTAAAATGAGTGAGCAAATACTCTTTAGATTCGCGACTCTTCACTGACAAATAAGTCTTCAAGTTTGTTTTCAAATGCATTGGATAAAAAGAATGAGAAGAAAACGAAAAGACCTTAACTAAAGCTTTCAGCAAACCTCCATGTCGACCAGTAACAAACGTAATATCCCTTCCTGGAGTCAAAATAACAAATAACTTTGACAAGAACCAATGTCAATTGTCGTAACGTTCACTATCAACAATGGCAAAACATAATGGATATAAACCTACAAACAAAATATATACACATTATTTGTAACAAATAAAAAAGATTACAAAACAAAAGCAAAACGCAAAGTATATAACATATAGCACCAACCATAGATAACTTTATCACTGTATTACTACAACAATTCAATAAAAACATACAACATATAGAATCAATGCATAATAAATTTATTACTGTATAAATATAAAAATTTAACAAAAGTATACAGCATATAAAAGTATACAGCATAAATTTATCACTAATTGATTGACCATACTCAATAATCAACACTCTCCAGTAACAAAAATGATAAAATTATCATTGTTTTAATAATAATAACAAATAGACACAGAATATACCTTGGTTACTGTCTTTTTCCGTAGCAACCAGTAAAAAACCTTTGTGTCTTCCTTTCAAGAAAGTTTCATCAAGCATCAACACAGCCGACAATACTTGAAACCATGAATACATGCCTCAAAAGCGAAAAACAAGCATTTGAAATGTCTTCCTTTACTATCAATATCAAATTCCAAATCAAAAACACTCCCCGGATTACAATCATTAGCGGTATCAACATGCCAACGAAGATCGTCAAATGAAGATGAATAGTCACCAAAAACAACATCCCTTGTTTTTTCAACACCATCCAAGCTCGCCGATAAGAAACTTCTGTTCCATAATAGTCCTTAAAATCACAAATCACCTCACTAACCGATGTCAAAGCCTTATTACGAACCTCACTTGAAATTAGCCCACCAATCATACTCGAAGTCATCCTAGTATGTTTAATTGTACGAAAAGAAGATCCACACGTATGAACATCATCAAATTGTTTAATAACAAAAGATTTACTAGAATTTTCCACTCTAGCATGCACGCTCCATAAACATCCCATATCAGCCCTTCTCTTACAATGAATAGTGACGCGATCCTTGTCATTCTTAACAAAATCAAAATCAACCGGAATAAATAGAATACTTTGACAACGCATCTCGAAATTCAACAACTTCTTGAGCAAACCTTTGATCCACTCCTGTTATACAATTAACCCATCTATCGGAGAGCAAAGGTTTCCGTTGATTTAAATAAAATGAAGGCAAAAAATTAGTTTCACAAACACACTACTACTACTACCAGCTTCATCATCACAAATCATATAACATTCACCCAAAGAACAACACTTAACAAAAACATCAATACGATGTATATCACAAGAAAGTGCGAGTCCAACCATAACCTCCAAATCCTCTTCACTTTGTAGACCATAATAAGAATGTACGGGCATTGAATACGATATATTCAAAGAACTACCAACTACCTCACTTCACTTTGCACACAATTTATATACTAAATCCTTGAAATTAAATCTATCATTATACTTGATAACCAATATCACACCTCTAAATTTGCACATAAGAAACAAAGAATTTTCCATCATTATAAATCTTGCAACAAACAATAATTATATTTTAGCAAACAACTCAAACAACCTAAAGCAAAATCTAATACAGTGATAAAATTATCAACCAACTCAAACACATCCAAAAACCAACAGTGATAAATTTAACAATTAACACTACCTAAGACCAAGAGCATGAACAGTGAATAAGGCTTACACTTATTGGGCATGGTAACTCAATTTGAATCTTACTATTATATTATGCAACTTTTTCATCTCCTATTCCTATACTCACTGATAAATTTATCAGTGTTGAAAAAGTTAATCCAACGATACCCCCAAACTACTCAGTGATAAAATTATCACTGTAGAAAATCACAAACCAACACCTGTGTTCAACCAAAACGATTTCGTAACCAAAAAAAAAAAATCTAATATTCATTACATATACATATCTCAAAGCTTTCAATATCATGATAAAAAATACAAATTCAATCATAGAAACAACAGAATAACAACAATATCATAAACAAAATCAAAATCAAAATCACAAATTCAAACTCAAACTCAAACTAAAAAATACAAAAACATCGAAATTGAAATCAAAATCAAACATACCAATTGAGCTCCATCCACAAAATCGCAAATCACAAAATCTAACTATACACCAAACGCGAAATCACAAAACACGAAGATTCACAGATTTATAAAAAGCAAATCACAAATCGAGCTCCCTCCATTGGATCACAAATCGCAAAATCCAAATATACACCAAGCGCGAAATCACAAATCACGAAACTCTACAATAATACATTAACAAATCGCGAAGTTACATAGAAATCAAAATCACAAACCCAAACCCAAACTCACATTACAGTATTTTTATGGCAAAAATCAAATAGAAACGTGCCAAAACAGGGGAAAACAAAACAGGGATAAAACAGGTACAAAAAAAAGACTCCAAGACCTATTGGTGCACAAAATCAATATTCAGGACTAAGAAGGAATAACAATAAAAAGTAGGACCGGCCAGTAAAAAATCCAAGATAAAATAGGATTTTTAGTTCAATAAAACAAAATATCACATCCAATTCATAATCATTATATTCTCTCTCACAAGAATAAAAAAAAGTCAAAAAACTCATCCCAAATAAATTTTTTTAGCTCCAAATTAAAAAGTTTAAAAGTCACAAAATTAAAAAGTCAATCTACTTTTCAAACGGAGCTTAAGTGTCTTAATAAATGAATAAATAAAGTCATTTTCACCTACCATCATCAGTGATCTTCATAGGCCTGACTTTTGGGCAAAAGCTAACAACGAAAAAAGTGATTTCAAATTTTTTTTTGGATGTTATATTGCTCTATAAAAAATTTACTAATAGATGATTAATGTGGTAACCGTTTAATTCACTGATAGAATATGATTATACCTTGCCTCTGGGGAAATAAAATTTGAAATTGAAGTTAGTTAAATCTTATTTTTGGTCAATCATATCACATGAAAAAAATTAAATAGATTAGTAATTTTATTTATCAAAAATAATTTTGTTCATAAATTAGATTATGCAAATTTGATTAATAATTTTACAACTAAAAATAAAGAAAATAAAAAAATTGTAACATTTAAGTGACATCTTCTTACCGTTTATTTATTTTTTACTTAGTACTTCAGCTTAGATTATTTTGATTTTTTTTTTTAATGTAAACTTTGATATATATTTAAGTAAAAATTAATAAATATATATGGAGCTAACCTTTTTGTCAGCACAGTCAAATAAAAAAATAAAAAATTAAACATAATCTTTATTCAAACGTTTTTTTGTTTAAATATATCTGAAAGGCTTCATATTGGGAGTTTGAAAGTAGCCGGCCCTAGACCTTTCCACGTCCGGCGAACCTCCTTCATCTAAAGCCACTATCTCAGTTGCCCGCTCCCACCTCCAACTTGCTCCCACTACTGATTTGTTTCTAAAGTATACTAGCCTATTACCCGTGTTATGCACGGAATATTTATAGATATTTATATTTATTTTAGATTTTTTTTAATATATAAATTATGTTTTTTAAGATTTTTTTCTTATCACTAATCATAGTGTATGAGGAAAGTTGAAAAGGATACTGCAGTAACTATACACAAATTGTATCTATAATTATTTGTATAAGGGAATTTTAAATGCTGATCAGGAGATTTTGACCAAATCAATAATTGCAAGCATGTAGAAAGATATATGGATTGAAAAAAGTTAATAAATACTAATCAGGGAATTTTGACCAAATCAATAAATGCTGAGTTTTTTTTTTTTAAATAAAAAATTTTAAAAATTCAGATTGGGATATTGAAGCTTCCATAAGCCTTGGGGGTTAAAAACCCCATTTTGCTTAATATATAGTATAGATATAGATAGATAGATAGATATATCTTTTTATTTTTATTTTTATTTTTGTGTGGTTTTTATTCGGGTATTTTTTTTTCAATTTATTTAAGATGGAGTTGTGGGTATCTTTTTTTTTTAAATTTAATTTATCTGTGGTTTTCATTTGTTTTTAATTATTATTATTTAGGTAAGTTATGATGTCAGTTAGATATGTGATAGACATATGAGTTTTATTGATTTAAAGTTTATTTAGATAAACTTTAAAGATTTTTTTTTAGTTTTTTAGTTTTTTTTGTTATGTTATAATATAATATATAAAATATAGGTAGATATCTATAACTTTAATAGAAAATATTATCTGATTTTTTTGGGAAAAGAAAATGAATGCAAGTTTTAATATTTTTTTTTGAAAATTTGTGATAGAGATTAGGAGGGAGAGATTATGAAATATTTTTGTTATTAAATAACTAAATCAGTCAATAGTTTTTTTTAATCTATTTTGTAAATTAAAAATCAATAATTTTGAAAATTTGATTAATTTGTCCCATTAAGTAATTAAAAATTTTGATAGATATACATAAAAAAAAATACATAATTATATTATTAAATCACAATTCAAATTTAGATGCTATATCTTTTTTAGATCTATAGCTAAATTCTTATCTTTTTTTTAAAAAAATTTTGTGTGTAACCATAGTGTACGGGAGAAATTGAAAAGGGTGTTGCAATAATTATGAGAGAAGTCAAAAGAGATTGTAGGTTGGGAAAAGTCAATAAATGCTGAGGTTGGGTTGGGAGAAGTCAATAAATTCTGAGGTTTTTTTTTTTTTTTTAAATCAAAAAATTAGAAAAATAGGATTAGGAGATTAGAGCTCCTATATGATTTTTTGGGGAAGAGAAAATGAATGCAAGTTTTAATATTTTTTTTTGAAATTTGTGAAAGAGATTAGGAGAGAGAGATTATGAAATATTTTTGTTATTAAATAAATAAATCAGTCAATAGTTTTTTTAATCTATTTTGTAAATTAAAAATCAATAATTTTGAAAAATTGATTAATTTGTCTCATTAAGTGATTTAAAATTTTGATAGATATACATAAAAAAAATACATAATTATATTATTAAATCATAATTCAAATTTAGATGTTATATCTTTTTGAGATCTATAGCTAAATTCTTATCTTTTTTATTTTTTATTTTTGTGTGTAACCATAGTTTATGGAAGAAATTGAAAAGGATGTTGGAATAATTATGGGAGAAGTCAAAAGGGGTTGTGGGTTGGGAAAAGTCAATAAATGCTGAGGTTGGATTGGGAGAAGTCAATAAATGCTGAGGTTTTTTTTTTTTTAAATCAAAAAATTAGAAAATTAGGATTAGGAGATTGGAGCTCCCACAGGCCTTGGGATTAAAAACCCCCTTTTACTTAATATATAGTAGTATAGATAGATAGCATTTTTGGTTTTGATCTCTCAAATTTCAAATATATAAATTTAGTCTCAAATTTATTGGTTTTGTTATTAAATCCCCCCCCCCCCCCCCAAAAAAAAAAAAAAAAAAAAAAAAAAACACAAAACAAAAGAGTAGTAAAATTTATCACACATAAAAGTTTGAGATGTACCACAAAAAAAAAAAAAAATTTACCCATAAGTCCTAGTTTTTGAAACGTTGAACCATTTAGTCCTAAAAGTTTTCTTATGCTCCATTTAATCCCATTTTTACATCAGCATGATGTAAATGATGTAAATGATTTGATGTTTCATTCTATAATTTCAAAATTTATTGAAATCTGAGGAACATTAGATGTTTTTCATCATATATTTTCAAACATTATTGAAATTTGATGAACATTAGATGTTTGAAATCTAATGTTTGTAACATAACTCTGATGTTACTAACATTGTATCTGATGTTATTAACATTGTAATGGGACCTTTCAGTCTATAAGAAAACTTTTAGGACTAAACAGTGCATAAGTTATTAATTTGGGATTTATTAGTGCATCCCCCCAAAAAAAAAGAAAAGAAAAAAAGAGTAGTAAAATTTATCACACATAAGATTTAGGATTGTTTTGAGATGTAAATTAAAAGTTAGGTAGTCTTTGGTGGAATTTTAGAATTATGATTTGAGAATAGAGCTGTATTTTGAGTTTGTGAGTTTTGAAATTATGATTTGAGTGTGGAAAATTTGTTTACTTATGAGTTTTGAAAAGAGTTTTAAATTAAGTTTGAATTGAGTGATGTGACATATAATATTTGATACAAAAACTTACAACTCATAAGTAAACACACAATCTAAAATTCTATTCAAAACTCATAAAAAAAATTTAAAAAAATTCACAAATATTTTTTTTGTAATATAAAAATAACAGGTGCAAAAAAAAAAAAACAAACACTATTCCAGTCAATCAACCGGACGACTGGTGGGACGTCCGGACGTCAGGTAGGACATTTGGTGGGCCGACCGGTTAGCTCAAATTTTCCCGCTTTCGAAAAAAATTTCAAAAGTAAATGTGGAATTAATTTGTGAAAACGCTAAACAAACACCACACTCAAAAGTGAGTATGGAATTATATTTTGAAAGTTCCACTAAACGGAACTTTTTTATGATTTTTTTAAAAAAATATAAAATGCTATGTGACTTAAAAGAGATTAAAAGTTCAAAAAATACTTTTAATCTCGTCCCCAAAAGAGGCTTTAATATAAAAATCTTACATAAAAATAGGGCTCGTTTGGAAAGTGGGTTGACTTTTTAGTGTTTTGGCTTTTTTGGTTATTTTATCATGGGGATAAAAGCCTGATTTGAAAAGGACTTCAGGCTTTTTTGACTTTTTTGGTTATTTTGTAAGAGAAATAAAGTAATGATTATAGATTGGATGTGATGTTTTGTCTTATTAAACTAAAAAATCTATTTTATTTTTTGTGACTAAAATAGCCAAAACAAAGTCCTAATTTTTGCTTCCCAAACGAAGCTATATTCAACAAAGCTAACTAATCTGATTGTGATGGGGTTTGAACAAATACAAAGATAAATGGTCTCTTAAGGGCTAATTTCTTTTTTTTTTTCAAAAATTAAAAATTTATTTGGTTTAACATTTTTGAAAAAAAAAAAATTTCAACTCACTTGTCTCTGTACTGTCAACTAATAATTTTTTTCTCTCTTTTTTTATTCTCTTACATCTTACACATCAATCAATCAGTTTTTCTTTCATACTCATTTATTCAACTACAAAATATATATATATATATATATATTAAATCATCCCAAACTCAAAAACTCTAATACTATTTTCAAAATATACAACCAAATAAATTTTATAATTTAATAAATTCTTTTTAGAAAATTATTTTTCAAAATTGTTTCACAAATATAAACCAAACATTGCCAATAACCTATGAGTTTGGCTTTTCTCAAATTATCATCTCAACTTGAAAGGGTGTTTGGGCTTGGTAAGCCCATTTTGGACTGATTTTAGTGATCCGAACCTTTCACTTTTAGGACTAGTTGAATAGAATATTCATGCAAAACATTAAGATAATTGGATATTAGTAACTATATATCTGAATCATATTTGTTTAAAAAAAATAGACGATAAATATAATTTCAAAAATAGCTATTCATTTTTTTGTAATACAAATTTGATTCAAATATATAGTTATTGATATTCGATCATCTTAATTTTTTGTAAGAATATTCTATTTAATAAGTCGTAAAAGTTAAACAACTTGGATCATCGAAATCAGTTCCAAAATGAATATACTAAACCTAAACACTCTCTTTAGTTGAGATGACAAATATGAGAGAAGCTCAATCCCAACCTTACTTAACCCTGTCAATTACAGTGGATCAATTTATATAATTAGTTAGGGCATGTTTGTCATGTTAATTTTTTGACTTGTTAAAAAGTTAAAACATTCAATCACACTATTTTTTTATTTTTTAAATACTTTCGCTTAAAAAAAAATTAAAAAATTAATTAAAATAGCGAATTACCAAACCACTCAATATTCAATTTTACTTTTATTACATGCATATATATACCGTGTATATATATAAACGCGTCAAATTCTACCGTGTATAATTTCCTCGAATGTTCTGGAGGTGAATTTGGCTTCGTTTGGAAGTATGGGTTAGGTGGGTTTAAGGGTATTTTAATCACAAAATAAAATAAAATAGATTTTTTAGTTTAATAAGATAAAACATTGCCTCTAACTTGTAATCATTATATTCTTTCTCTCATGAAAAGTTAAAAAGTATTTTCCAAACGAGACTTTTTAACCTTAAATTAAAATAATTAAAAAGTCAAAAAGTTAATTTACTTTTCGAACAAATCCTTTATTAGAGATAGGATTTATTATTTTATATTAAATAATTAAAAAATAAAAAAATATATAAAAATTTGTGATTAAGTAGAGACATAACCTTTATACTCTAAAATTTTTTGGCCGGAGTACTCCCAAACTATGTAAAATGAACACGTGGCAAAGCACACCAACTCTCAATTCTCATTATTCATGTGGGAAAAAAAATAAGCTTTACACAGGGTCACAATCGACTCGTTTGGGGGTGTTGATTATTGTAGTAGGTTAAAATTTTTATATTTAAAAAGATAGTTAGATTTTTTATAATTAAATATAATATTGTGAGAGAGAAAATAAAATGATTATGAATTTTATATAATATTTTATCTTAATGACTATTTTATTTTTTTACAAATTTAAAAAAAAAAAAAAAAAAAAAAACTTACCAAACAAGGTCAATATATTAAAAAAATAAAATAAAAATACAAGTGGGTCAAAAGAAATATGCTAACTTCTCAAGAAAATAGAAATACAAGTAGTTACATTTAGACTATAGGTATACACGCCTATATAAATGTGATCACAACTTAGTGAGCTCAACATAACATAACATAAATCCCAAAAATGGAGTTTCTTGGTTATCTAGTGTGCTCTATGGTTTTCTTGATACTCATTCGTGGCCTTGCATTGTTTCGTAGAAGAAGAACACTCCCACCAGGCCCCACTGGCCTCCCTCTATTTGGCAACCTCTTCCAGGTCGGTCCGAAGCCCCACGAATCACTGGCAAAGCTAGCCAAGACGTATGGGCCCACTCATGACCATACGTATGGGCAGCAGAACTAGCATGGTGGCTTCTTCGCTGGAGGCAGCTAGAGAAATCCTTCAGAAAAACGACGAGGCCTGCTCTGGCAGAATCGTCCCCGACGCTGCCACCAGCCAAAAGCACCACTACCTGGCCTTGGTGTGGATCTCCACAGTCGAACAATGCCGGTTGATTCGCCGTGCGCTGAGCATATACCTGACAATCCAACAAAAACTTGACACTTTACGAGGACTAAGACACAAAGCTGTCGGAGAGATGATTCAACATGTTAGAGAGACGAGAGATCAAAGCCTGGCGATCGGAGAGTTGGCATTCATTACTGCTCTGAATATGATGTCCAACACTTGTTTCTCTGTAAATGTGGCTGGGTTCGAGTCTGGAGAGGCACAAGGGTTCCTGAATGCAGTGAAGACAATCATGGTGGTTGATGGGAAGTTTAACATTGCAGATGTGTTTCCATGGTTGAAGCCTTTGGATCCTCAGGGATTAAGGACCAAAGCCAAGGTTGCTTATGGGTGGCTTGATGATGTCTGTGATGGGTTTATCACTCGGCGGCTCAAGCACAGATAGTCGAATCTGCCGAGTTATGGGGATTTATTGGATTCCCTTCTTGACTACAGCCAAGAGCATCACGAGTTTGAATTCAACTACAAAAATATCAAAGTCTTGCTTGGGGTATGCTCTCTTTCTAGGGAAATTATTAAATATTCTTAAAGTATCATATGTCTGTACTCTTTAACCAATCATCATTTAATATGTCTATTTATATTTCTCAATTACCCAACACAATATATCACCTACTCATCTTCTCCTCCAATCATAATACTATGAAATATTACGTATCCATGCTCCGAAATTATTGAATAATTACCCCTTTTTCTCTCTCAAAGTAAGTTGATTATAAGAAGTTATTACTAAGTACATTATTCATGCAAAAACAATTATATTGATCTCACATCGGTAACTACCTAATTTGAATAAATTTGTCATTAAAAAATTAAAAAATTTATTTTTAAAATTATATTTATCATTATTTTTTTAAGATAATGCAATTTTATCACGTGGCCATTGATACTTGATCAACCTGAACTTTATGTAAATAGAGGCACCAATAGATCAACCGTTCAAATTATTGAATCTGGGCCAACATCCCCTCAACTAGAGCATATAAATATCCTTATTACTAATATACATATATATATAAAGGAAATTTAATATTTGTGTCTGAAAAAAAAAACATTGGTAATATACTTTTATTACTGTGAAAATCTAAGAACTTTGGAACAATTCTATTGGCTTCAATTTAATATAGTTCTTCTGAGTCTTGGTCTGTGTATCAAATCGTTTTTAACAATACTTGCTTATTTACGATCAGAATCAAATTGTTTTGTTTTGTTTTTTAAAATTGAAAAGCAAATCGTACAGTGTCACGACCCAAACCCGGCCCTAGGGGTTTAGCACCGTAACCGGCCAGTAATCCGTGATTACCGAAGGCCTGCTTAACAATAATACAGTATAACAGAGTTCAGGGCCTGGCGGAAGCCAATACAGTAAATAACTAGTGTCCATTGAGCTGTGAAAATCTGTATGCCAAAAACATTTTTCATGCATTCATACAGTTCAAAACAGTACGGTCGGTACAATCATACATAAACGTTCAGTACGGGGACTTAATCCCTCGATAACAGTACAGTAAACATTCAGTAAAACAATCTATACAATCCGTTAGGTCGATACAAAACAGTGAGGCAGTACAAAAAGGGGAAATACTAAAACACCCCTAAGCCTTAGCATAATAGGCTCGGAACCTCACGGTGAGGCACATAGGCTGGCTTGACAAAACTGGGGACCAACCCACGCTCCTAGCTCTGGTCTGGCTGCTGAGAACCTACATATATATATAAACAGTGAGCTAAAGCCCAGTGAATAACATAAAGCGTAAAGGGGTTTAGAATGAATGTCCTTACAGTAATGAAAACAGTTCATTTCGATCAGTATTACAGTTGTTCAGTACAATAATCAGTCATATGTGGTACATCCATTAGCATAACAGTAACAGTAGGTCAAAAAGACCGAACAGTAATGATGGCCAGTCATTCAGTAAACAGTATAGTTCCACAAGGGAACCGACAGAGATCTCTGTAACAGTAACAGTCAGTAACAGTAGTGCTAAGGATGCCACAGTACAGTTCAGAAATAAAGGACATACATTCATTCAGTAGATAATATCAGTGCAGTAAACAGTTCAGTTCAGTATTCAAAAGATAGTCATTTTGAACATATCTTTACACAATTGTTACTCACAGAGATTGGGCTAATAGCAGCTAGAGCGCGTCCCCGAGAGCCAACCCTAAACAGTTAACAAATAGAACACACACTAAGTTTCACAGTCGGGAAGGACGATAATTAAATCCCTAAATTTCCTCGGTGTGGTTCTATGTCTAAATCCTCATTAAGATGTCTTAAACTAGGCCTAAGAATGCCTAGGATGAGATGAGGATGCAAAAATACACTTAGAAAATAATTCCAGAAATTTCAGTGAAACAGGGCCTCCGCTCGAGCGCAGGTTTCCCCGCTCGAGCGTAAAAGCAAAACAAGGTCCCCGCTCGAGCATCAACTTCCCTGCTCGAGCGTGACACACAATACTCCGCTCGAGCGTACATTTCCCCGCTCGAGCGGTCTGATAGACAATGCAAAGTGCTGGATGCTCGATTTCTCCGCTCGAGCTCACCTTTCTCCGCTCGAGCGGACTGTGAAACCAGTCGAAGAAATGCTGGGAGTATGATTTCTCCGCTCGAGCGCTACTTATTCCGCTCGAGCGGGATGTAGAATTCTGGAAAAATGCAGATTTCACATTCAAGCTTAAAACCAAGTTTTGATGCTCCAAATTCGATTCTCTTAGGCCCATTTTCTGGAAAACACATCCCAAAACAATGTATAACAAGTTTCAAAAGCTAATTTGCACATGCAAGGGCCAAGAGTTGGTCAATTAAAGCCATTTTCCAAACCCATTTTCAGGAACAATTCCAGAACATGCAGTGCATGAGCTTTAAACCAAAATCAAGCTTCAAATCTTGCTCTAATGAGCTCCAACCTTTGAAAACAATGTGGAAAACATGGACTTTATAAAAATATGGACATGCATGCATCATTTTGCCAAGAAATCAACCCAAACTCTTCAATATACACATGCATGCATGGAGTGAGCTCCAAATCAACATTATAGAACTAATTTATGGTGTAATCCTACAATGGAGCATGAACCATGGAAGAACAAGTTTAAGGACAACAATGGAGACTTAAATTTCTTACCTAAGTCTTCAATCCCAAGGTTCAAGAGTCCAATTTGACAATCTATGTTACAATCTTCAAGCTCTTCTAGCAATTCTCCAAGAGCAAGCCAATACACTAAAAGAAAACACTCTCTCACTCTTGTCTCCCTCTATGGTCGGCTATAGGCAACAAAAGAGCTGAGGAAGAAGCTTTGGTCACATGTAATAAGGCCTAATTTATTATTCTAAGTGGCCCACTAAGAGTGGCAATTTGGTAAATAGGCCTAAGTTTGCAATTAGCTCATTTTAATCTAATTTAATCATTCCTAATCAATTTTCAGATAAATATACCATAAAATCACAAATATTCTACTGATTATGGAACACTAAACGGTTTCTAATTCGGCCGCCGATAAGGCCTTCAATTAGCAATTAAACACACGAATTCAAACAGATAACCAATCAATCAAACAGATGCAATATGCAATTCAATAAATAAGCTTATTCACTTTCAGTTTCGATTTCAATCAGTTTATTCAGTAACTCAATTCATTCAATTATCAGTCATTATCAGTTCAGTTTAGCAGTAATCAGTACGTATTTCAGTAATTTCGGTAAACGGTATGGGGGTTGTTACATACAGTTTGTACTAAATTTAGATTGGCATACTAATATTGACAAAATTCTTTACCCAGGAGCTACTACTTGCAGGAACTGAAACAAGTTCAAACATAGTTGAGTGGGCAATGACTGAACTGCTATTGCATCCCAATATAATGTCGAAATTGCGCGAAGAAATTACTAAAGCAATAGGACCAGAAGGAACAATAGAAGAATCCAAGATCATTGCATTGCCCTATTTACATGCTGTTGTGAAAGAAACAATGAGGCTGCACTTAGCAGTGCCTCTTCTCATACCCCACAAGACCGAGACAGACGTGAAGCTGCGCGGTTTTCTCATTCCGAAAAACACCCAAATCTTTGTGAATGCATGGGCCATTGCTCGAAACTCTAGTTATTGGGAAAACCCAACTCAATTCATGCCCGAGAGGTTTTTAAGGTCCGAAATGGACTACAAAGGCCAAAATTTCTCCTTTCTTCCTTTCGGTTCTGGGCGTCGAATGTGTCCCGGTATTCCTCTTGCTCAAAGGGTTGTGAGCTTGATGATTGCTTCACTCGTGTATCATTTTGACTGGAAGCTTCCTGATGGCGTGACACCAGAAAATTTAGACATGGCTGATACTTTTGGCATCACACTACAAAGGGCAACGCCGCTTCGTGCTATTCCAGTGGCTAGAAGAGACTGAACTTGACGAAATAAATCTCAACCTTCACATCAATATGCTAAAGAAGTGATAATAATGAATAATGGTGTTACACACACTAATTACTATGTTAATTAGTGTATCAACACATGATATAACAATGTAATTTTAAAATTATGGATCCCACTTATTATACAAATTATAATAATTCAAAGATATTAAAATTATGTCACATCATCCGTTAATTCATATATATTACCTTAACAATCCCGCTACGTAGCTCGAATATACCGTGGCTCGAGTGACCCAAATCCCAAAACGACGTCGTTTTGGTCGTTTTGGCTTTTTTCCCAACCCCCTTTTCTCCATCCTTTCTGTCACGCACAGAAAAAGAAGAAGAATGAAGAAGAAAGAAGAGAAAAAAGAAGAAAAAGAAGAGAAATTCGAACCTCCAATTCAAACCTCCAATTTTTGTAACTCACTGGAAGTTTCAAAAAGAAGAAATTTGAACCTCCTACCCAAAACAGAAATCCTTTCTGTAACTCGCTGGAAGTTTCAAACCTCTAATTCAAACCTTAAATTTTTATTTTATTTTTTTGGTAGGAGTAATGATTTTTCTCTTTTTTCTCTGGAAATTTCAAACCTCTCATTGGCTCACTCACTGGAAGTTTCACACCTCTCATCAACACATCATCATCATCATCAACAACCAACATAGAGGCTTCACAGAGAGAGATACAGAGAACGAGAGAAAGATACATAGAGAGAGAGTGATATAGGTCTGTGTATACAGATCGGTCTGTGTATACACAGATCTGTGTATACACAAAGGATGGGGGGCGCCCCACCGTTGTATACACAAAGGATGGCGGGCGCCCCACCGTCGTGCTATCACTGTCGCGCCATCGCCTCCGCGTTTTCTCTCTTCCTCTTTTTTCCTCTTTCTTTTCTTTTCTCTTCCCTCTGCTCCCTATTTCAGAGAAAAGAGAGAAATAAAGAAAAAAAAAATCAAAACGACGCCGTTTTGATATTCGGGTCACTTGAGCCACGGAAAATTCGAGCTTTGAAGGATTTTCCTTACCTTAATTGTCAATAATGATCATTTCCTTTTATTTATATAGCTCTGAAGGATTCTTGCGGTTAGGAGGACGAAATCTCTTTGGGAGATTTCTAGACAACTAATAACTAATCCTGTAACTTGTGTTAATTACTTAAATGTCATGCTCCTTTCCCCTATTGTTATAATTTGCTATTGTGTATTAGATTGGGAAAAAAGGACGGGGTATGTGTATATTTACTGGGCATTCAAACCTCATGGCATTTCATGCTAAGTATCGAAGAAATGTACGAAACCAACGAAAAGTCAAAGACATTTGAAGACTTAAGTTTGCATTAGAGAGAGTTCGGAACCATTTCGTTTATTAGTTTGACTGTGCTTTTATTTATTCTTGGATTGTAATAATAATGGGACTTGTTTAGTAAATTTAAAATTTGAGACACTGTAATTATTATTTACCTTGTAATCCTATGCATATCTCTGCGTTGCTCATGAGACCTTACGTCAATTTCTTTTAAGATCCATCAAAAGGGTAGTGCACTACCTAAGAAAGCTGGACTTAGAAGAGAGGCTAACTTCACTCCTCTGATGATCTAGGATCTTACTTGGTTATTGGCCATAAGACTCATTAGTGCCGTTTCCTAGACTCCAAACCTTGGATAAACCCTGTATTTAATTGTTAATATATTCTCTAATGTTCGCGATTTTTGGGGGCGTCACATAAGTTTTCTAAAATTATAAACACATTGTATCTTGATTTTAAAAAATAAAATTGTTCCTTTCACTATTCTCCACATATTCTCTAATCGTTAGCCACCCTTTCCACTTTTCCTCCCATCACCCTAAGCATTTTACCTAGGGTTGTGCATAATACTGCCAAAACCGAAAAATCGCACCGAATCTCTCCGAACTGCGCAAATTTTCAACTCTGGCGAGCAGGTTGGGCGGGTGGGAGGCCCAGCTCTGGCGCGTCAACGCGAGTGTCTGTTGGAATTTTCCAACCTGCAGGTCTAACCAACCCAACCCAACCCACCTCTATTTCAAAAAAAAAAAAAAAAAATCACCTGTTATACACACACACAGAGCAAGTGAAATCCAGCCACAACTTATATATATCATACATATACTCACACACACACACACAATAATTCCTCAATTAAACATAATTGACACCCGCACATTTAAACTTTATTTTATTCATATCGATCCATCGCCGCTGTGCACAACATTTCATCGATTCCTCTTCATTACCTTGTGTGACAACCCTTGCTTCTAATTAATGCTAAACTGTGACTGAACATGATAAGTAATTGATTTGACTGAAATTCTGAACTGATTGATTGAGTGTATTAGTTTAAATGCATTTCTATCTATTTGACTGCTAAATGATCTGTTCGTGTTTTATTTCGAACTGCGAATTGAAGGCCATATCGGCGGCTGAATCCGAAATTGATTAGTGTTTTATGCTAATTAGAATTTATGTGATTTTATGGTCAGTTTAATTTAAATTTGATTTGGAACGATTAAATTAGATTAAATAATGTTAGATTACATTAGTTCAACTAATTTACCTTATTGCCACTAAGTGGACAACTCTAGGCCATTGTTTATTCTCCTTAACACATGTTGACACATCTCATTTGCTCATCTTTGAAGACCAAACCGAGAGAGAGAGGGGCTTAGGAGGTAAACATTGATTTCAACAAGAATTGCTTAGAGAATTAGAAGAGTTGAACAGTAGATTGCATATTTGAGCTTCTAGACTTGAAATTGAGGACCTAAGGTAGGATGTTTATTCTTTGGTTTATGAATTAAAGTTGGTTCTTGCATGGTTCATGAGTCATTAGTGATCTAAGTCAAGAATTGGTTTAAAATGTTGAATTGAGCCTTAATCCATGCATGCATGTACACATTGTTGGGTTTTGAGGTTGATTTCATGGAAATCCTCACATGCATGTCTATATTCTAGCTATGGTCTATGAATTCATCATGTTTTTGAGTGAATTGACTCATTTGATCAAGTATTTGAAGCTTTGATTTCAATCGAACACTTGCATGTTACATATACATTATGTTCATGAAGTTTTGTTTGGATTTGTGTTTAATTGAACCACTATTGGGCTTTGATTTTGCAAATTGATCTTTGAAACATGTCATATTATGAGTTTTAAAGTGTTTCCAGAAAATTGGCCCAAAAGAATCGAATTTGATGCTTTAAATGTTGAATTTGAGCTTGGAGGTTCAATCTGGAAATTCCAGATTTTGGACCCACGCTCGAGCGTAAGACTTAACGCTCGAGCGTACACTCTGAGTACATGCATCCCGCTCGAGCGGGGAAACTAATGCTCAAGCGTGAAATGCGTGTATCTAGTACTTTTCATATGTTTGCAGTCCGCTCGAGCTAGAGAATGCACGCTCGAGCGAGGACTTGTGTCTCACGCTCGAGCGGAGGTCGAGCGCCCATCGAGCGTGAATTGCATGCATCTAGTACTTTTGCATGATTTTGCAGCCTACTCGAGTGGGGGAATCCACGCTCGAGCGGAGCTCATTTGTCTGCATGTCCGCTTGAGCGTAGAAAGCCACGCTTGAGCGAGACTCCTATTTCAGCAAAAATTTGAAAAGTATTTTTAAAGTGCATTTTTGCATCCTCATTCCATCCTAAGCATTCCTAGGCCTAGTTTAAGGCATCCTAATGAGGATATTGATGTAGAACCACACCGAGTCAAGATAGGGACTAAGTTGTCGTTTCCTAAGTGTGTAACTTAGTGTGTGTTCGTTCTGTAACTGTAAGGTTGGCATTCGAGGACGCGCACTAGCCTATCTGTAGCCCAGTACTCTGTGAGTAACAATGTTGTAAAGATATGTTCAATCATGAATATTTTCTGAATGATCAACTGTACTGCTTTCCGAAATGATATTTCTTACTGAATGAATGTTTGTCCTATTTGTGAACTGTATTCGTAGCACCCATAACAATTTACTGTTACTGTACTGTTACTGCTACTATTACAGAGATCTCTGTCGGTTCCCATGTTTGGAACCAATACTGTATACTATTATGATGGCCATCAACTGACTGTTCGGTCTTTCAAGACCAACTGTACTGTTTTGCTATTGGATGTACCACGTTTAACTGCTATGGTTTCTAAATGACTGATATGACTGTTTATATGACTGAAAGGACATTCATTCTTAACCTCTTTACACAACTGTTATTCACTAGGCTTTAGCTCACTATTTATAATTATATGTAGGTGTCCAGTCATCGGACTAGAGCTAGGAGCGTTGGGTTAACTCCCTTTTTGTCAAGCCAACCATTGTGCCTCACTGCGAGGTTCCAAGTGTGTTCAAGCTAAGGCTGCTTTGGGGTGTTTTAGATTCACCCTTTCTATTTCTGTTTTGTATAGATTGTATGAGACTTGTACTGTACTGTGCTAATTAGGGATTCGGTCCCTAACCTGGATGTTTGTACATTTGGTGTATATAAGTCTTGCTTACAAATGTGAATATGTTTGAAAAAGTCTTTTTTTTGCATACAGACTGTCACAGCTCATTGGACATCTTCTTTTACTGTTTTGGCTTCCGCCAGCCCCTGTACTCTGTATTACTGTCTTTACTGTTAAGCAGGCCTTCGGTTATCACGGATTACTGGCCGGTTACGGTGATAAACCCATAGGGGCGGGTTTGGGTCGTGACACCTTGCCGATCAACTGTCACCCTGTTAGCCTCTCCTCATCGCCGCTGCTAGTTTCTCCTTCCCTTGCCGATCGGCGCTACCTACTGCTTGTCGTTGTCGTAACCTCTGCTTTCTCTCACTGCTCTCTTGCTGCTCTCTCTCTCTCTTTGCCTTTCTCTCTCTCTCTCTCTATCTCTCTCTATTATTGAGTCAGGTATTAGGTAAATGGCCCGGCTAACCCTTGCTCAAAAAAATAAAAAAAGGCTCGACTGATGTTCTTTCTCGTTCTGTCTGTGCTCTCTTTCTCTCTCTCTCTCTCTCTCTCTCTCTCTCTCTCTCTTATTTATAATTTTTATTTATATATACTTATTATCATTGATAATTATTTATTTATTTACTTATCATTCATGTAAATTTTTTATTTTGTAATAGAGAATAGATGAGGAAAATACAAATGATGGCTGCTTTGCAAGTGGAATCAACCCTTCTACACCAACTGTAGAATCAACTACTGTTGCTAGTTCTACCACTACCACAATACCTGCCAAAAATTCTGGTAAAACTCGTCCATGCCCTAGTATTAATTTAGATAAAAAGAAATTTGAGGTTTGGGAACACTTCACCTTATTTGATGATTGTGAGCCTTATAAACGTAGGGCTGCTTGTAATTATTGTGGTAAGGATTATGGTACTCGTGGAAAACAAGATGGGACTAGTAATATGTGGCACCACCTTAAGCATCAATGTATGAAGTCTCCTATTAAGGAAGTAGACAAAAAACAAAAAACGCTCTCTTTTGTTAAAAAAAAAAAAGAAGAAAAAGAGGAGAAGGAACATGATGGTCGAAGGATTGGATCTCTCAAAGCAGTAGGATATGATGAAAAACTTTGTAGGGAAGCACTAACAAAGATGATTATAATTGATGAATTACTTTTTAGGCATGTGGAGAAGGAAGGGTTTAGAATTTTTGTTTAGTTATGCAACATAAGTTTCCCGTCCCTTCTCGCACTACTGTTGCTTGTGATTGTCTAAACTTATTCCTTGATGAAAAGCAAAAATTGAAGAAAGTTCTAACGAAGCAACGAGTATGCCTAACCACTGACACTTGGACATCAATTCAAAATCAAAATTATATTTGTGTCACCGACCATTGGATTGATAATGATTGGAATTTGCACAAAAGAATTATGAGTTTTTGTATAGTTCCTAATCATAAGTGTGAGACAATTGGCAAACAATTAGACAAATGCTTGCAAGACTGCAGGATTGATAAGATTTTCACTATTACAGTTGATAATGCAAGCTCTAATGATGGTGCTATTGCATTTTGAAGAGAAGAACCAAAGATTGGCCCTCCACTATCTTGGCAAATAAGTTCTTGCATATGAGATATTGTGCACACATAGTGAATTTAATTATTTGGATGATGTTATATTTTTTAGTATTTATTGCCTTGTTAAATTGTTATTGTATAATTTGTTTGGATTGTTAGTTTACTAGTTTGTTAATGTTTAATGTTGTATTAGATGAATATTTTAATTTTGACTATTTTAGTTAATTACAAATTAGATCTTTTTACTCTTTGATTCAAGTTTTATAATTTGAATTATATTTTTTATAAACTGCCAATTCGCCCGCACCGCCGGTTTTTGGGAAAAAAATGACAGATTCTAATGACATTTTTATCAATCCATCACCCATCATACGGTTTCTATTTTTCACTTAAACCGTATTGATCCGCACCTAACACACCCCTACTTTTACCACTTTTCCTGCTATTGTCGTTTGATAGGGAATGGTTTTTGTGTAATAATTTTATTAGACTTTTCATTTCAGTAAGACACGATTTGAGTTTAAAATTAAATTAAAATAATATTACAATCACACACCTTAAACCAATATAATTTTGTTTTAACTTTAAACAGAAAACGTCGCAAGGAATCTTGATCCCATTAATGCCACTCTCCCAACAACCTCCATCTTCTCTTTTTCTTTTGTCTCTTTATGATGAATCACACGTATGAATATATTTTGAGGAAAAGTCACAATCTACATAATATTTTACGATTTTAATTCACAATTATTTTTCATTTTAATATATATTTTTTATTTAAAAAACCATGCACACATTCTTTTTGTTTTTGTATGAAACACGCACACATTCTAATACGTTTTTTGGTATGACTTTTTTTTTTTTTTTTTTGGTATGAAGCATGCACACGTTCTAATACGTTTTTTGGTATGGCTTTTTTTTTTGGTATGAAGCATGCACACATTCTAATACGTAAAAAGATAATAGAGGAATGTTGTGCCAGCTAATAAAACTCGAATAAGGAGAAATTATTCAGTGTTATTGGAACAGTTTTATATTATGTTTTAAATTAGGTAAGTTACACTTTTACCTCTTTTATGTGTGACTATTTTTTTTATTTTTTATTTTGACTCTTCATATTTCAAGTTTTTTTAATTTATTTTTAAAATTAACTTCTATTCAAGCTTAGACAGAAAATGCAACATTAGCTGTCACATAACATAAAAATATATTATCATATGGGGTTTGAGTTTGTGTCAAATTTTTTAATTATATAATAAAATATTTTTATGTTACGTGACCGTAAACGTGTCATTTTTTTGGTCTAATTTTAGATATAAATTAAAAACTTAAAATAAGAAGGGCCAAAGTAGGGGAAAAAATTTCAAGGGTTCAAATAAAAAAACGACCAAATATAAACGGGACAAAGTATAATTTATCCTTCTAAATTAATAGTTATTGGTCTAATTTATAAGATTTTTCATTTTTTAATTAAAATTTAAGAAATAATATAAAGTACATTATTTAATAAATGAAATAATGTGTTGCTTTAGAATTATTAAATAATTTCTTTAAACGAAGTTGAAGAATTATTTTATATTAATGATGTCATGAATTATTTTATAAATTTTGTAATAATGATGTCATTTGAAACTTTTAAATAATTATATTGAGAATGACAAACAAACGTATGTGTACCCCAAGCGGAATGTGTACCCCAAGCGTGTTGGTGGGTTTGGTCGAAATTGCACTATTTTATTAAACCCCAAATTTTGAATACAATTTCAATGAGAAACACGGTAAAAACACCTGTTGAAGGTCGACTCTCCCGAAACTCCCCGGGAAAAATAAAATAAAATAAAATAAAATTTGATGGCAGTTTTGATTTCTTCATATTAGGTTATATTTCTTAATTTATCACTTTTAAATCATTCCTATTGATTTAATATTGAAATTAGACCCCACATAATAGAATGTTGTGAAGTATTTAGGTGTGCAAGATGAATACCATATGCACTTACATAAATTACCTTACAAAATCACGTAAAGTCTCACAAATATAGAAGTTATAATTTCTCAAATTTTTATGAGTTAACTTATTTATGTTTCTGAAAATTTACATAATTTTGTGAGGTAATTTACGTATATTTGTGAGAATTTACGTAAATACATATGATATACACTTGCATACTTATGTTCTGTTTGGTAGGGAGATTTTTGAAGGGAATTGTTAACGAAAAAATAAAAATTATGTGAAATATGAATAAAATATAATTATATTTCACCTAATTTCATATACTTTTTCCCTTTCTATTTTTAAATCTCTTCTTAAATCTCCCAATCAAATATAGTGTTAAAAATTACCATAAAAAATATTTGACAAATCAAAATTTAATACTTGTAAAAATATCATTAGAGATGATTTTTAAGAATGATAAATTAAGCTTTCGTTTGACAACATGGGTTGAGTTGGGTTGGGTTGGGTTGGGTTTCGGGTTATTTTAGCCACAAAAAGATAAAATAGATTTTTTAGTTCAATAAGATAAAACATCACATCCAATTCATGATCATTATATTTTTTCTCTCATAAGAGTAAAAAAAAATCAAAAAACTCATTCCAAATAAAACTTTTTAACTCCAAATTAAAAAGTTCAAAATTCATAAAATTAAAAAGTCAACCTACTTCCCACCCAAACGGGCCTCAAGTGTCTTGAGATGATCTTCATAGGCTTGACTTTGGGCAAGAGCTGACAACGAAAAAAGTGATTTCAAAATTTTTTTAGATGTTATATTGCCCTATAAAAAATTTACTAATAGATGATTAATGTGGTAACTGTTTAATCCACTGATAGAATATGATTATACCTTGTCTCTGGGGAAATAAAATTTGAAATTGAAGTTAATTAAGGTCAAGTTTGACAACTTAAAAATAATTTATCTTTTTATTTTTTTATTTTTTTTTCATCACTTCACCTCTCTACTTTTCTGCACATTTTTTCGTAAAAAAATAAAAAGTGCACTTATTTAGGTCATCCCAAACAACCCCTAAATCTTATTTTTGGTCAATCATATCACATGAAAAAATTAAATAGATTAGGAATTTTATTTATCAAAAATAATTTTGTTCATAAATTAGATTATGCAAATTTGATTAATAATTTTACAACTAAAAAAAAAAAATTTGTAACATTTAAGTGACATCTTCTTACCGTTTATTTATTTTTTAATTAGTACTTCAGCTTAGATTATTTTGATTTTTTTTTAATGTAAACTTTGATATATATTTAAGTAAATATTAATAAATATATATGGAGCTAACCTTTTTGTCAGCACAGTCAAATAAAAAAATAAAAAATTAAACATAATCTTTATTCAAAGGTTTTTTTGTTTAAATATATCTGAAAGGCTTCATATTGGGAGTTTGAAAGTAGCCGGCCGTAGACCTTTCCACGTCCGGCGAGCCTCCTTCATCTAAAGCCACTATCTCAGTTGCCCGCTCCCACCTCCAACTTGCTCCCACTACTGATTTGTTTCTAAGCATTTGTGGTTTTGATATCTCAAATTTCAAATATATAAATTTAGTCTCGAATTCCAACCCCCCCCCCCCCCCCCAAACAAAAAAAAACGAAGAGTAGTAAAATTTATCACACGTAAAAGTTAGATAGTTTTGGTGGAATTTTAGAATTATAATTTGATAATAAAATTGTATTTTTTGAGTTTGTGAGTTTTAAAATTATGATTTGAGTGTAAAAAATTTGTTTAGTTATGAGTTTTGAAAAGAGTTTTAAATTAAGTTTGAATTGAATGATGTGACATATGATATTTAATATAAAAACTTACAACTCATAAGTAAACACACAATCTAAAATTCTATTCAAAACTCATAAAAATTTTAAAAAAATTTACAAATATTTTTTTTGTAATATAAAAATAACAGGTGCCAAAAAAAAAAAAAAATGAATACTGTTCCAGTCAATCAACCGAACGACCGGGTGGACGTCCGGTAGAACATTCGGTGGGACGACCGGTTAGCTCAAATTTTCTCGCTTTTGAAAGAATTTTCAAAAGTACGTGTGGAATTAATTTTTGAAAACGCTAAACAAATACCACACTCAAAAGTGAGTATGAAATTATATTTTGAAAGTTCCACCAAACGGAACTTTTTTATGATTTTTTAAAAAAATATATAAAATGTTATGTGACTCAAAAGAGATTAAAAGTTCAAAAAATACTTTTAATCTCGTCCCCAAAAGAGGCTTTAATATAAAACTCTTACATAAAAATATGATTCGTTTGGGAAGTGGGTTGACTTTTTAGTTTTTTGGCTTTTTGATTATTTATCCTAGGGCTAAAAAGCCTAGTTTGGGAAGGACTTTGGCCTTGTTTGATTGGGGGATATGAAGATTGAGATTGGATATTATATCCGGTGGGGTCCATATATCTCATGTTTGCAATTTTTTTTGAAAGAGGATATAATATCCGGTGGGATTGTATATCCCCCAAAAGTGGAGGATATACAATACCACCTCCTCCCCCCCCCCCCCCCCCCCCCAATTATATCATATCCCCTTAGTTGGGATATGATGTAAAAAGTCCAATTTATCCTTTTGTCTATCTAACATAATATAATTTAATATATTTTTTTGAATTTAATATAATATAATTATTGAATTGAATTTAATATAATATAAATATTATTGAATTTAATATAATATAATATAATATTATTTAATTTAATTTAATTTAATATAATTTAATGCAAATTTTGAATATAATATAATATAATATAATATTATTGAATTTAATTTAATTTATAATATTATTGAATTGAATTTAATATAATATAATTTATTATAAAATTTTGAATTTAATATAATATAATTTAATATAAATTTTGAATTTAATATAATATAATTATTGAATTTAATTTAATATAAATATTATTGAATTTAATTTAATATAATATAATATTATTGAATTTAATTTAATTTAGTATAATATAATTATTGAATTTAATTTAATATAAATATTATTGAATTGAATTTAATTTAATATAATATTATTTAATTTAATTCAAATTTTGAATTTAATATAATATAATATAATATAATTTAATATAAATTTTGAATTTAATATAATATAATATTATTTAATTTAATTTAATATAATATAATATTATGAGGGCAATCTTGAAAATTACTTGTTATATCTCACAATATATTTTGTAAAACAAACATGCATAACATCTATCCAATCTTATACATCAAGTCAACAAACATGACTTGGGGGATATACTATCCAATACCTATATCCTATTAATTATATATCCTGACTAAATCCCACATCATATTATATTCTCCATTTTATATCCAGTGAAACAAACGGGGCCTTAGTCTTTTTTGATTTTTTTGGTTATTTTGTAAGAGAAATAATGTAATGATTATGAATTGGATGTGATATTTTATTTTATTAAGTTAAAAAGTCTATTTTATTTTTTGTGGCTAAAATAGCCAAAACAAAGTCCTAATTTTTGCTTCCCAACCGAACTATATTCAGGAAGGGTTCATTTAGGCTCTTTTGGCTCTTTGAGCCACAAAAGACAGAATGGGCTATTTGAGCCACAACAAACAAAATATCACATCCAACCCATAATCATTACACTCTTCTCTCACAAAAAAAGTAAAAAATGCCAAAAAGTCAAAAAGTCCTTCCCAAACCAAGCTTTTGAGCCCAGGCTCAAATAGCTAAAAAAGCCAAAAAGTCAATCCACTACCCAAGCGGAGGCTCAACAAAGCTAACTAATCTGATTGTGATGCGGTTTGAACAAATACAAAGATAAATGGTTTTGTTTAATTGGTCTCTTAAGGGCTAATTTCTTTCTTTTTTTTAAAAAAAAATTAAAAATTTATTTGGTTTAACATTTTAGAAAAAAAAAATTTCAAACTCACTTTTCTCTGTACTGTACATCAACTAATAATTTTTTCTCTCTTTTTTTATTCAATCACATTTTACACGTCAATCAATCAGTTTTTCTTTCATACTCATCTATTCAACTACAATATATATATATATATATTAAATCATCCCAAACTCAAAAACTCTAATACTATTTTCAAAATATACAACCAAATAAATTTTATAATTTTATAAATTCTTTTTAGAAAATTATTTTTCAAAATTGTTTCACAAATACAAACCAAACATGGCCAATAACCTATGGGTTTGGCTTTTCTCAAATTGTCATCTCAACTTGAAAGGGTGTTTGGGCTTGGTAAGCCCATTTTGGACTGATTTTAGTGATCCGAACCTTTCACTTTTAGGACTAGTTGAATAGAATATTCATGCAAAAAATCAAAATGATTGAATATTAGTAAATATATATCTGAATCATATTTGTTTTAAAAAAATAGACGATAAATATAATTTCAAAAATAGCCATTCATTATTTTGTAATACAAATTTGATTCAAATATATAGTTATTGACATTCGATCATCTTAATTTTTTGTAAGAATATTCTATTTAATAAGTCGTAAAAGTTAAACAACTTGGATCATCGAAATTAATTCCAAAATGAATATACTAAACCTAAACACTCTCTTTAATTGAGATGACAAATATGAGACAAGCTCAATTCCATCCTTATTTAACCCTGTCAATTACAGTGTATCAATTTATATAATTAGTTAGGGCATGTTTGTCATGGTAATTTTTTGACTTGTTAAAAAGTTAAAACATTCAATCACAGTATTTTTTTATTTTTTAAATACTTTTTCATAAAAAAAAAATTAATTAAAATAGCGAATTACCAAACCACTCTATATTCAATTTTATTTTTATTACATGCATATATGTAACGTGTATATATATAAACGCGTCAGATTCTACCTTGTATAATTTCCTCGAATGTTCTGGAGGTGAATTTGGCTTCGTTTGGAAGTATGGGTTAGGTGGGTTTAAGGGTATTTTAATCACAAAAAAAATAAAATAAAATAATTTTTTTAGTTTAATAAGATAAAACATTACCTCTAACTCGTAATCATTATATTCTTTCTCTTATAAAAAGTTAAAAAATCTTTCCTAAACGAGACTTTTTAACCCTAAACTAAAATAATTAAAAAGTCAAAAAGTTAATCCACTTTTCAAACAAATCCTTTATTAGAGATAGGATTTATTATTTTATATTAAATAATTAAAAAATAAAAAAATATATAAAAATTTGTGATTAAGTAGAGACCTTTATACTCTAAAAATTTTTGGTCGGAGTACTCCCAAACTATGTAAAATGAACACGTGGCAAAACACACCAACTCTCAATTCTCATTATTCATGTGGGAAAAAAAATATTTTACACAGGGGTCACAATCACTGGTTTGGGGACGTTGATTATTGTAGTAGGTTAAAATTTTTATGTTTAAAAAGATAGTTGGATTTTTCATAATTAAATATAGAAAAATGTTTGAGGGCCCGAAATATGAGGCTCGAAACCGGCTCGAAGCCCGAAATGACGTCGTTTTGGGCTTCAAATTTTTCTTTTTCTTTTTCTTCCTCTTCTTTCTTTTCTTCTTCTTCTTCGTTTTGAACACAGGAGAAGCAGAGGCGAGAGAGAGAAACAGAGGGGAGAGGCGGGAGCTCGTCGTCGCAGCTCGTGGCTCGTCGGCCGATCGTCGCAGCTCGTCGCTCGTCGGCCGATCGTCGCCTCTGCCTCCGCCTCCCTCCGCCTCCAGCCTTATTTTTAGGGCCCCCTCCAGTTCTGCTTCTCCTTCTCTTCTTCTTCTTCCTCCTTCTCTTCTTCTTCTTCTTCCTCCTCCTTCCTTCTCAAATTCGAGCCAAATTTGGCTCGAAACCCTTTCGAGCTCTGTAACAGAGCTCTTAAATATAATATTTATGAGAGAAAAAATAAAATGATTATGAATTTTATGTAATATTTTATTTTAATGACTATTTTAACCTATTTTATTTTTTTACGAATTTTAATCCCAAAAAAAAAAAAAAAACTTGCCAAACAGGGTCAATATATTAAAAAAAATAAAATAAAAATACAAGTGGGTCAAAAGAAATGTGCTAACTTCTCAAGAAAATGGGAATACAAGTGGTTACATCTAGACTATAGGTATACACGTAACACGCCTATATAAATGTGATCACAACTTGGAGGGAAACTCATAGTGAGCTCAGCATAACATAACATAAATCCCAAAAATGGAGTTTCTTGGTTATCTAGTGTGCTCTATGGTTTTCTTGATACTCATTCGTGGCCATGCATTGTTTCGTAGAAGAAGAACACTCCCACCAGGCCCCACTGGCCTCCCTCTATTCGGCAACCTCTTCGAGGTCGGTCCGAAGCCCCACGAATCACTGGCAAAGCTAGCCAAGACGTATGGCCCACTCATGACCATACGTATGGGTAGCAGAACTAGCGTGGTGGCTTCTTCGCCGGAGGTAGCCAGAGAAATCCTTCAGAAAAACGACGAGGCCTGCTCTGGCAGAATCGTCCCCGACGCTGCCACCGGGCAAAAGCACCACTACCTGGCCCTGGTGTGGATCTCCACGGTCGAACAATGCTGGTTGATTCGCCGCGCGCTGAGCATATACCTGACAAACCAACAAAAACTTGACACTTTGCGAGGACTAAGACACAAAGCTGTGGGAGAGATGATTCAACATGTTAGAGAGACGAGAGATCGAAGCCTGGCGATCGGAGAGTTGGCATTCATTACTGCTCTGAATATGATGTCCAACACTTGTTTCTCTGTAAATGTGGCTGGGTTCGAGTCTGGAGAGGCACAGGGGTTCCTGAATGCAGTGAAGACAATCATGGTGGTTGATGGGAAGTTTAACATTGCAGATGTGTTTCCATGGTTGAAGCCTTTGGATCCTCGGGGATTAAGGACCAAAGCCAAGGTTGCTTATGGGTGGCTTGATGATGTCTGTGATGGGTTCATCACTTGGCGGCTCAAGCACAGAGAGTCAAATCTGCCGAGTTATGGGGATTTATTGGATTCCCTTCTTGACTACTGCCAAGAGCATCATGAGTCTGAATTCAACTGCAAAAATATCAAAGTCTTGCTTGGGGTATGCTCTCTTTCTCGGGAAATTATTAAATATTCTTAGAGCATCATATGTCTGTACTCTTTAACCACTCATCATTTAATATGTCTATTCAATTTCTCAATTACCCAACACAATATCTCACCTATTCATCTTCTCTACCAATCATAATATTTTGAAATCCTATGTATCCATACTCCGAAATTACTGAATAATTATCCATTTTTCTCTCTCAAAGTAAGTTGATTATAAGAAGTTATTACTAAGTACATTATTCATGCAAAAACAATTATATTGATCTCGCATCGGTAACTACTTAATTTGAATAAATTTGTCATTAAAAAATTTATTTTTAAAATTATATTTATCATTATTTTTTTAAGATAATGCAATTTTATCATGTGGCCATTGATACTTGATCAACCGGAACTTTTATGTAAATAGAGGGACCAATAGATCAACCGTTCAAATTATTGAATCTGGGCCAACATCCCCTCAACTAGAGCATATAAATATCCCTATTACTAATATATATATATATATATATATAAAGGAAATTTAATATTTGTGTCTGAAAAAAAAACATTGGTAATATACATTTATTACTGTGAAAATCTAAGAACTTTGGAACAATTCTATTGGCTTCAATTTAATATAGTTCTTTTGAGTCTTGGTCTGTGTATCAAATCGCTTTTAACAATACTTGCTTATCAGAATCAAATTGTTTTGTTTTGTTTTTTAAATTGAAAAGCAAATCGTACAGTTTGTACTAAATAGATTGGCTTACTAATATCGACAAAATTCTCTACCCAGGAGCTACTACTTGCAGGAACTGAAACAAGTTCAAACACAGTTGAGTGGGCAATGACTGAACTGCTACTGCATCCCAATATAATGTCGAAATTGGGCGAAGAAATTACAAAAACAATAGGACCAGAAGGAACAATAGAAGAATCCAAGATCATTGCATTGCCCTATTTACATGCTGTTGTAAAAGAAACAATGAGGCTGCACTTAGCAGTGCCTCTTCTCATACCCCACAAGACCGAGACAGACGTGAAGCTGCGCGGTTTTCTCATTCCGAAAAACACCCAAATCTTTGTGAATGCATGGGCCATTGCTCGAAACCCTAGTTATTGGGAAAACCCAACTCAATTCATGACCGAGAGGTTTTTGAGGTCCGAAATGGACTACAAAGGCCAAAATTTCTCCTTTCTTCCTTTCGGTTCTGGGTGTCGAATGTGTCCCGGTATTCCTCTTGCTCAAAGGGTTGTGAGCTTGATGATTGCTTCACTCGTGTATCATTTTGACTGGAAGCTTCCTGATAGCGTGACACCAGAAAATTTAGACATGGCTGATACTTTTGGCATCACACTACAAAGAGCAACGCCGCTTTGTGCTATTCCAGTGGCTAGAAGAGACTGAACTTGACGAAATAAATCTCAACCTTCACAACAATATGCTAAAGAAGTGATAACAATGAATAATGGTGTTACACACACTAATTACTATGTTAATTAGGGTATCAACACATGATATAGCAATGTAATTTTAAAATTATGGAACCCACTTATTATACAAATTATAATAATTCAAAGATATTAAAATTATGTCACATCATCCGTTAATTCATATATATTACCTTAACAATCCCGCTACGTAGCTCGAATATATCGTGGCTCGAGTGGCCCGAAATCCCAAAACGATGTCGTTTTGGTCGTTTTGGCTTTTTCCCCCCCCCCCCATTTTCTTCATCCTTTTTGTAACGCACAGAAAAAGAAGAAGAACGAAGAAGAAAGAAGAGAAAAAAGAAGAAAAGGAAGAGAAATTCGAACCTCCAATTCAAACCTCCAATTTTTGTAACTCACTGGAAGTTTCAAAAAGAAGAAATTCGAACCTCCTACCCAAAACAGAAATCATTCTGTAACTCACTGGAAGTTTCAAACCTCCAATTCAAACCTCTAATTTTATTTTTTATTTTTTTTTGGGGTGTGAGTAATGATTTTTCTCTTTTTGCTCTAGAAATTTCAAACCTCTCATCGGCTCACTTACTGGAAGTTTCAAACCTCTCATCAACACATCATCATCATCATCAACAACCAACACAGGCTTCACAGAGAGAGATACAAAGAACGAGAGAGAGATACATAGAGAGAGAGATAGATACACAGAGAGAGAGTGATACAGATTTGTGTACACAGATCTGTGTATACACAAAGGATGGCGGGCGCCCCACCGTCGTGCCATCACCATCACGCCATCGCCTCCGCGTCTTCTCTCTTCCTCTTTCTTCCTCTTTCTTTTCTTTTCTCTTCCCTCTGCTCCCTATTTCAGAGAAAAGAGAGAGAGAGAGAGAGAGAGAGAGAGAGAGAAAAAAAAAAAAAAATCAAAACGACGTCGTTTTGATATTGGGGCCACTTGAGCCACGAAAAATTCGAGCTCTGAAGGATTTTCCTTACCTTAATTGTCAATAATGATCATTTCTTTTTATTTATATAGCTCTCTTTCTTCTCATTACACATACTTAAAATTTTAAATTTTCACTTTATCTCTCAACAATAGGAAATTGTTTTGTGTTTCTAGAGCATTGTCCCAACATATCCAAAAGCCACGTAATCATGTGAGACTTGGCCGTACATGTAAGGGAATAAGATCTCCTTCATACTTCATCTCTTCATATCTACTCATATTTCTCTTATAGACTTCAATTCAAACTCACTTTGATGATTCAAACTGTCTACTTTATAGACTTCACAGTAAAAGTTATTCATACAAAAAATTAAATTTATCAGGCAACTATAAATACAGAAACAAATCACGTTTTATTTTAGAAAATAATGTTTAAGTTTACAATCTTATTTAATATTCATTTTACAAAACAAAATGTGATTTGTTCTTATGCTTATAGATATCCGATCAAATTGATTTTGTACATAAATAACCTTTATTACGGAATCTACAAAATAAAATATTTCAATCAGTGAGTTCGAACTTAAACCCACAAAAAAAGTATGTATACATATAAAAAAAATACAAATATGGAGATGAGCTTATTCCAAATGCAAGAGCCTACACAATCGTGTGGCTCCCAATTATATTCGCACAATGTGTCAAGAGGGCATAGTAATTTTTCCTGTATTGGCACCACTAAAACATTTGAATACCCTAGGCACCACTCATCACCTTCCAATTTTTTTTTGGAGAACTTACCAATAAGTCCCATATACAAAGTTCAAGACGCATCTAATCCTCAAACAAAACATTTGCACCAATTAATCCTATACATTTTTAATTGTTACCAAAAAATTCTTTTTTTTTTTTTAATTTACAAACACTGTTACATCTTACTACCGTCGGACTTCCGTCAAACGGTCACCGGAGATTTGTCGGAATGTTCAACATCACCGGGAAGTCGCCGGAGTATCGCCGGAAGTTCATCGGAGTGTTAAGAACGTTAATGGAAGTCGCTGAAATGTTCAGAACGTTCACTGGACGTTAAGAACATCACTGAAGACTCACCGGAATGTCTAGAATATTGCTGGAAAAAAAAAGAATAAATAGAGAAATTAGAGCAAAAAAACATAGCAAAATGTGCTAAATATTGATAAAATAAAAATAAAACGACAAAAAAAAAAAAAGCAACAATGGGAAAAACATATAAATTTTTTCAATTTTTGTAAGGTTTAAGCAAATAATCTCCAATATTGATCAAACTGAAAAGTAAGTTTTGAAACTGTAAAATGTTACAGTTTCAAAGAAAAAATCTATTAAGCATTTATCCTTATTAATCAAACTGAAAAACGTGTTATGAAACTGTAAAATTTTATAGTTCTAAAGAATGTTATGAAACTGCAAAATTTTACAGTTTTATACCATGATTCATTCCAGCACCAAAAAAAATTGAAACTATAAAATTTTACAGTTGTCACCGCCTGTAACTAAAACTCGAAAATAACTTGTTCAGAACTTAAAAATTTTCTCCATTAGAACAAAAAAAGAGAAGTGTATAACAGAGAAAATGTAGAAAAAAATAAGAGATCGAAGGAGAAAGGCGGATATAGAGAGAATTGTACTCCGACAACTATTTTTTGTTTAGATCTAGCCAAATCCGATGTAAATCTACTCAGATCTGATGTAGATCTACATCAGATCTAAGTAGATCTACTCATATTCTTCATCAGAAACATATCTTTTTTACCGTCGGTGAAGGTGAAGTAAAGAGTCGGCGGTCAGTGGTTGCCGGTGAATCCCAATCAATGGCAGTCGCCGGTGACTATATATCAGAAAGAGAAAGAGAAAAAGCAAGATATGGTTACTCATCAACGATCGTCGGAAATCACAAAGAGCAAAAAAGGTAGAGAATAAGAGAGACAGAGAAGAAGAATAACATTATAGGACTTTTGAGTATCAATAAAAGATTATGGGACTAAATAAACTATACGTTTTTCAAAAAAGACTTCTTGATAATTTTTTCTTATAAGAATGGCAGTTAAATGATTACCATGATCAATCGACTTACGGCCCGAATTAAAACATGTAGTGGACCTTAAAGTTGTTGAGTGGGCTGCAGGTACGTAAACTTCTTTGTTGGGCCCAAAACCTAACTGAACATTATATGGTTTAAATTTTCAACACGTGGCTCGGTGTCACCACCGACAACTAAGCGATAATTTTCTTCATTACAATTTTTAAATAATCAGAAATAATATGCCCCATCAACATCAAATTAGCCATACTAACATTGTAAATTTATAATTATTAACATCTTTGAATATTTTAACTATTTATACAAAATCTATCTATATTTATATTTATATCTATATTTATATATTTTATAATGGATAAGAGGAGAGAATAAGGGAAGGGATACTAAAGTCACATTAGTAAAATTTGAATTTAGACATTATAACGAGGGAGAGGCTCATTCATTAAGTTAATCTTTTTATCTAAGTCAAAATGTATATAATAAAAGTGTATATTTTGTATTAGTATTAGTCTTTAAATTGTTAAGTATTAAAAAGTCAATACTCGGTAAAAACTAATTATACATTATGTTAGGAATCATATCACATTTTGTGTACATATGTACCATTTATATGTTACAAACTATTAATATTAAAAAAAAAAAATTTAAATATAAATTTGTAACATATAGTTAGGAATGTTTATCTTATACACTTTAAATATATAGAAAATCAAATAATTAATAAATACATAGTATTTATAGCAACAAACTGAAAAAGTAAGCGAAAAAAAAAAAAATGAACACAGACGGGGTTAATGTGAGCAGAGTTTATAAAATTTTTAGAGTTCAAATAATTTAATTTTAAATTTTGTTTGAACTTGGGTTAAAATTCACCATCCCGATCTACATTCAATTCAATCTTGGCTAAGAATATTAACAAGATGAACTAATTCATATTTTCATAACACATAATTCAAATTAAGTTTCTTATGTCTTATATTTGTAATTGTTTATGCTCAAGTTTTGACAAATTAGTTTGGGTAAAAGTCCATCCAAGTTTTCCACTAAATTATTTTAGACAATTTTTGTTAAAAGCATTTCCAATTAAATTTGGATAGACTTTCATATCGACAACATTAATTATGATAAATATGTGGATTTGACTTAAAATCTGTCCGGATTGTGGTAGGCCGCTCTACAAGAATGCCAAAGACGGGAATGAAAGGGCAAAAAAATTGAAAGAAGAAGTATTGGATGCTCTCGAGGTTGGTGGCCTAAGTGAATAAAGTAGTTTTCTTTATAGGGGTGAGTCAGGTTCAAATTAAGTGATGTCAAAAATAATTGAATTTTCAATTGGCTCTTTATGAGACCTCATATTGTATTTCGATTGATCACGAGCTCTTTTATAATATGTGATTGAGTTTTATTAATGTCTCGGTAATGGATTCTTTTATATAAGTTAGGTTAAATTTGGTCGATAACCCGCTATTCGAGGCTAGGGCCCACAGATGTGATGGCTATATCACAAAGCATTCTTTTTTTTCAATTAAAAAAATTTTTGAGAAATCAAAGTACAAATTAAATGAATTATTTTTTAATTTTTAATTACTAAACAAAATTGAATCAGTATGTTTTATTCATAAATTTTTTGACTATATAATTAATTTGAAATGTTAAGTAGAAAATATCATATAATATTTTAAAGTCTTGTTTAGCGTAACCTATTTTAGTCTATCTTTTTTCGGTCATATCAATTAATATCTCATCTCTACTTTTCTATACATCTTTTTATAAAAAGTCAAAAAATACACTTATTTAAAACATTCCAAATCAACCCTTAATTACTAAATAATTATCTTAAAAACAAACAAACAAACAAATAAACTAGAAAAAAAGGAGGGGGGGGGATATTTTGGCATCATGAAAGTGACAACACCCTATCTACCTATTATCTCTCTCTTAAAATTTTCTCTCTCTAATTTTTTTATTTTTTTATTGTGATTGATTTGGTATAATCTACCAAAATTAAAAAATTAAAAATGTTAAAAAGTCCATATTGAGGGAAACTTATAAAAGAAGGTAAAATTATTATTTTGTTCTTTAAATTTAATTATTTAAAAGTTAAAAAATTAAAAATTAAAAAGTTAATAAGGATAAAATACTCATTTTAATTTTATTATAATATTTTATTACATATCTTTTCATAAAAAATTTAAATAAATATTCTAAACATATATTTTTTTCTTTAATTTTTAAATTAAAAAATTAAAAAATACATTTATATAACACATTTCAAATCACCTAAGGACCACTATATGTGTCCCCACAAAACCCCAAAGTCGCAATCTTAGAGGACTGGCAATAGGACAAAACGGGGACAGCTGTGACAACGACTCAACCACCCCATAACTATCGCTTACCGGCTTGGCTCCGCTCTGCTTAGCTCGACTTCGCTCGGAATGTTCTCTCATTCATCTGGAGGCACAAAATTTCCTGTGCACTATACTTTCTAGGCCAACACGTGGAACTTACGATGTAGGCTTTCTCCTGAACAGTTTTAAACACCGTTTCACTTTCTTTTTTTTTTTGTCAATATATATTTTTTTGACAGAGGCAATATATTGTCTTATATTTCTTTAAGTGGTGTTTGTTTTGAGAAATTAAGGGGTGAGATTGAACTATTAATTCATTCAAAATAATAGTCCGTTATTTGGTTTAACATTTTTACACCGAATTATTAGTCCCTCAAGACTATTAGTCCCAAATTTATTGGACTATTGTGTCTCATGAGGGGTGAGACAAAAATGAAAGGATAAGGAAATATGGGATTAGGTGGTGAAATGATTATGTTGACCCTCTATTATTTAATTATGTATTATATTTAGCAAAATTCAATAAAATTTAAATGTCTCAATTTAAAAATAAAATAATTTTATTTAATTTTTATTAATGTTTTATTTATTTATTTTTTTATAGATATTTTATTGATGTTTTATTGTAAAATTTTGTTTATATTTTATTTAATTTCATTATGTAAATTTTAATAGATGTTTTGTTTAATTTCATTAGTTAATTATTACTCCCTCTGTCCCAAAATAATGTTTCCTTTTGGGGAATCTAACTTTTTTTGGTAGTATAATTATTGCACTTTAAAAGAGTTGATTTACCAAAATTATCCTTTTGATAGTACATTTTTTGGAAATATCAATGTCATAATTATACTTTTTATATTGCTTATTAATTTAAAAGAAGGGCAAAATAGAAAATTTATATTATTTTTGTACTCGATTTTTGAAGATGGACTAATATTTTGGGACAATAAAAAATGGAATAAGGGACTAATATTTTGAAACGGAGGGAGTATTATTTTTTAAAATAAATTTATTTAAAATTTTAATTAAAAATAACATATATTTTTATAAATATTTTATTTATTTTATTTTAAAAAAAATATTTATTTAATTGTGTAAAAAATAAAATAAAATAAATTTTTATTTAATCTAGTTAAAAATAATTAAAATATTAAAGATATGTTTAATATTGCTATTACTTAGTAAATAATTGAAAAGGATAAAATAGTCATTTGAATATCTATCATTCTCCATAATATCTCAAACAAACATATGATTCATATTCTATCCAACCAAATAGTCATTTCCTGACATTTAATCTCATGACTAAATAAACACGGGATACAAATCTAGTAAAACCAAATAGTCTGGGGACAATATATCCCAAGACTAACAGTCCGGCGGATTCCAATCCCTCATTGTCCAGCCCGTCAAAACAAACACACCCTTAAAGTAAGTTTTTTCTTAACTTCACATTTTAATTTGAGAGAATTTTAGGATTAGTGAGGCCAATTACGGGTCCAGTTTTGATGATTAGAGTTGTTCATATTATGGGGTCATCTATATATACTATTTACAAAAAATTGAATTGATCCAATAATCATTGTTTTTTTATTTTATCGTGTTGTCTCTAGAAAAATAGATAGTTTATTTTTAAAATATATTTGTCATCTATTTTTTTAAAAAGATAAATGCGATAAAATGAAAGTGTTAAGATTATTGGATTGACTTAATTATAGATAATATTAAGAACCTTATAAAATAAATGATTTAGATTATTGAAAAGAAATCCGTGGTAGACCTCATGAGATTTTTAAATTTTCTCAAATTGAGATGTGAAGTCAAGAAAATGTTTTTTCTTTTTAAACATAAAAGGGTAGTTAAATATATTATGATGTAGTTGGTGGTTAATAGCACATTCTTTTTTCATGTTTATTTTTGTTTTTTAATTAGAGGTTGTTAGCACTTAACCACTTGGTTGGGGATGACTTATAGACCTTAATTTTCATATTATGTTTGGATTTCTGATTTGTTAGAGAAAGAAAATTAAATAATACATATATATTTTCTTATCATTAACCAAATAAACTTTATGATTTACATTTTCTAATTTAAATTTGAAAAGTATTAGACAAATAAGAGTTTTACACAACATCTCATGTTTATTTTGTTTTTTTTAATTAGAGGTTCTTAGCACTTAACCACTTGGTTGGGGATGACTTATAGACTTTAATTTTCATATTGTATGTTTGAATTTCTAATTTGTTAGAAAAAGAAAATTAAATAATACATATATATTTTCTTATCGTTAACCAAATAAACTTGAATATGATTTAATTTTCTAATTTAAATTTGAAATTAGACAAATAAGAGTTTTCCAGAACATCTCATGTTTATTTTGTTTTTTAATTAGAGGTTGTTAGCACTTAACCACTTGGTTGGGGATGACTTACAGACTTTAATTTTCATTGGGCAAATTACACTAGCAGTCCCTATAATTTAGGACTTGTGTCACTTTGATCTTTAACTTTTCAATTGTGACACATTTGACTATGCATTTTGAATATTGTTCCAAATAAGGACAATTGATACAATTGCTTAATTTTAAGGGCAAAATCGTCAATTTGATAAAATATAAACAAATTTGACAAAAATAAATGTCAAAAAAATATTTTTAAATTTTAAAAAATTATTTTTACACACCAAAGATAAAATTATGTAAAACTGATAAATTTTTTGGACATTTATTTATTTATTTTTACCAAATTAATTTTTATTATGTATTTGGATGATAATTATGTAATGGGTGACAGTTAAGATTTTAATGTGTAATCGATATATTTATATAAAATGTTTTTAGTTTTGGATTTTTTAATTTAATGGATTAGTTTAATAATGATATCAAAATTGTCGTCATATTTGATTTTTTGAAAAATAGAAACTAATTTAATGAAAATAAAAACAACCACCCATTACATGATCATCATTCAAACACATAATAAAAATTAATTGGTAAAAAAAAAATAAATGTCTAAAAGATTTATCAATGTTACATAATTTTATCTTTAATAGGTAGAAATAATTTTTAAAAATTCAAAAAAAAAATTGACATTTATTTTTGTCAAATTAATTTATATTTTATCAAATTGACGATTTTATCCTTGAAATTAGAGAATGATATTTTCAATTGTCCTTATTTGGAATAAAATTCAAAATTCATGGTCAAATGTGTCATAATTGAAAAATCATGGACCAAAATGACACAAGTCCCAAACTATAAGGACCGTTAGTGTAATTCGCCAATTTTCATATTATGTTTGGATTTCTGATTTGTTAGAAAAAGAAAATTAAATAATACATATATTTTTTTATCATTAACCAAATAAACTTGAATATGATTTACATTTTCTAATTTAAATTTGAAAAGTATTAGACAAATAAGAGTTTTACACAACATCCCATCCACAACCAAAAAATCTATCAGCATCTCCATTCATAAATTTTTTGGGGTAGTCTTATTCCTTATATTTAATGGGGTCTTTGTTAAAAAGTGACAGGATTTAAATGGGCTACCTAAATTTGTATGATCAAAATAAGTATTTGCTAAATGCTGTCTTCATCTACAATTATGTAAAAAGTTTAAAATATATTTTAATAAAATTAAATAAAAAAATTAATGCAAACTATGACATATTTTCATTTAAGTTATATGCAATGTTAAAGCAAGTAGTGTTGACTAGTGGCACCTTATAATTTTTCGATGCATTGGTTGAGGGCAAAAAATCTATCATACTAGTTTAAAGAGTTCGGATCCTCGGCTGCCCTACCCGGCAGCCCTTCCCAGCAGCCCCCCAAAACGACGTCGTTTTGGGGTTTTTTTTTTTTTTTTTTTTTCTTTTCTTCTCCTTCTTGCCAAATTTAGAGAGAGAAAGCAGAGAGAGAGAGAGTGACAGAAATGGAAGCCGAGAAGCTCCTCCTCTCACGGCGGCATCAGCAGCAGCAGAGCGGTGGCTCCTCATCGGCGAGAAGCTCCTCGCCGGCCGTGACCCTCCTCATCGCCGAGATGCTCCTCGCCGGCCGTGACCCCGAAAACCCTAGATTTCAAACAAGAAGATGAACAGAAAAAATAAATTCTTGGCTTTGATGGGTGCTCAATCTTTTTCACTTTCTTTTCTTTTGTGAGTTTTTGTTTTGGATGAATAGCATTGGTGGGTTGAATGTATGTACTTTTGTTTGAAAAAAGAAAGAATATAGAGAGGGAGGTTGCTAGACTTGTATTCTAGAAACCAGAGGGGGGAAACCAAGATCTCTCTCCCTCTATCTCTCTCTCTTCCAGGGGTAGAAACCAAGATGAGAAATTCTGGGTCTCTCTCAAATGAAGAAAATCTGAAGATTTAACAAGTAATTTCATTTCAAATCTCCCAACATTTTGAACCTCAAAATCTCTCACTCTCTTTCTTTTCTTTTTTGTTTTTGTTTTTGTGGGTTTGTCACTCACTTTTTCAAGTTTGATTCTCGGAATTGCGAATAAATTTCAACTTTAGCTGAGTTTCAGAGATGAAGATCTGTTATTTGCTTTTATTTGTTTGAATTTGTGTTTGGAATTACTGTTGGTGCTATGGCTGTTTGGAGATGGGTTTTGATTTTCTTGGAATTTTGATGGGTTTTGATGGCTTTTCCATTGATGGTATGAAGAAAAAAGGGTTAAAGAGGAAGAAAGGGTTTTGATGGCTTTTCCATTGATGGTCTGAGTTTTAGAGATGGGTTTTGATCTTCTTCCCCTGTTTTCTGTCTTGATCTTCTTCCCCCTGGTCGGCCGAAACCCATCAACAGAGAGAGAAGAGAGAGAGAGAAAGAATGAAGAGGAAGAAAAGAAAAAAAAAAAAAACCCCAAAACGACGTCGTTTGGGGGCTGATGGGAAGGGCTGCCGGGTAGGGCGGCTGAGGATCCGGACTCCTAGTTTAAATAGATGAGCACAAACTCTCAAGTAGCTAGCAATCACAAATATGGTAAGTAATCATTTAGGAGTACTCCGACATTTAAGGGAATAAGTAAAAGTTAAGTTTTCGGCGTAAGTGAAAATACGAGTAATTATTCGGGATACTTACCAATTAGTCTTATTCACTAGACTTATTTATCTACCGATCCTAACTAATAAATTTAACACTATAAAAATAAGAGAGTGATAAATTTATCACTAAAAAATTATTCATAAAAAAAGAGACTGATAAATTTATAACTATAAAATTATTCATAAAAAAAAAGACTGATAAAATTTGTCTTTATCACTTAATAAATTATATCAAATAGGACTTAATGGGTAATAAGTCTCAAAGTAGGACCTATTGGGTAATAAGTCTCCTAAGTAGGACCTATTGGTAGTTTACCCTAATTATTCAAGGGAATTTAGGGATAGATTTCTTATTGTCTAATTTGTCTTTTAAAAGGACAAGAATTATATAGGTATTTTTAAAATCTCTTAATATTTTAAAACTTGTTTCTTTTATTATATTACCCTCATATCTATTAGCTCTCCTATTAAGCCATCTTCATAGTGTATTTTAGAGTAAAATTTTACTCTGAATCATAGTAAAGTTTACTATGATTCAAAATAAAATTTTATATTGTTAAGCAAATCAACATGTTTTTAATTAAAGTAAAATTTTACTCTGAATCAGAGTAAAATTTATTATGATTCAAAGTAAAATTTTATATCGTTAAGCAAATCAACATGGTTTTAACCAGAGTAAAATTTTACTTTGAATCAGAGTAAATTTTACTCTGAATAGTAAAATTTTACTCTGAAAGTACAATTTTACTATGATCTAAGGAGAGTATCCACTTTGAATCACACTAAGTGTTATGTATTAATAACCTTGTGTGTTTGGTTGCTGAGAAAATCACAGAAATATAACAAAAAAACCAAATATAGTTTGGTTGTTGAGAAAATCAACATGTTTTTTAACCAAAGTAAAATTTCAGAGTAAAGTTTTACTTTGAATCATGGTAAACTTTACTCTGATTCAGTTCAGAGTAAAGTTTACCATGATTTAAAATAAAATTTTATATTTTTAAGCAAATCAACATTTTTTAACCAGAGTAAAATTTTACTCTGATTCAGAGTAAACTTTACTCTGATTAGTAAAATTTCTGTATGAAATTCTTATTAGAGAGATTCTTATCAGAGAGAGAGAAATTGAATAGATCATCCATTGAACAAGCTAAGTATGAACAGATCAATTCAAAAACTAGTAAAAACACAAATCTATATTACAAGGATATATAACCACAAAACACACGGATCAAAAACTAAACAAAAACATCCAAATATCAACATAATCATAATCTAATTGAAGTGGCCATTTCAAAGAACACATCCAAATATCTCTCTATCTTTTGATTTCAAAGAATACATGTCTTCAACAACACTCATACACACAAATATATATATATATATATATATATACATATATATTCAAAACTCAGATATGTGTTTAAAAAAAATATCTGGTGCTTTACTTGTTAGCCTTAATTACTATATCTCATCATAATATTCTCATATGTTTAGCTAAATATATGGAAGAATAAAATTGAAAACCTCGACTGTTGTGCACTGGTCAATCTTTTAAGCGCAAGCATTCTGATTTATTTAATAAAAAGTTGAAGAATACTTGAGATTGAGAAACTTAAGTGTTCACTGTAAGAATTTTTCCTAAACATAGTTTAATGTGGCTTATGCATGATTATACTAGATTCATCTTATTAAGTAAGATACATGTACATCAATTAGATGGTGACTAATTATTGATGAATGCACCTATATATACAATGTATAGAAGACTAATGTTAATGTATTGAATGTGATGGATTCATTATGTATCTATTATGAATATGTAAGATACATTAATCTATCTAATGAATTCATTAATATAGAAAATGCATTATGTATCATGAATGTATAAGATACATTAATCTATTTAATGAAGTTCATTGAATGAATGGATTCTTTGATGGGAAGAATACTAGTATAAATAGTGTAAGGTCCCAAACCACACTCTCCATCAAAAACTCAAGTTGTCACCACAAGAAGGTTCCCATCGCCTAGAGAGAGAGAAGTGGTTTGAAGATCTTAGACAAGTCAAGAACTTAAAGATCAATGTCTTCCATTCAAGGTTTCTCTTTCGTGCAAGAGGATTTCATACTATCATGGATCAAGATATGTATTTACTTAAGTTGTATAGTAGAAATTCATATAGTTTTCATGTATAGAATTGAATCCTTAATGGTTTTTAGTTTATGTTCCATAAAGTTTTCTATCAACTTGTTCAAACAGTTATAACAACTGTTTGCAGTCATGTTGTTTGATATCATGCCTTGGACTTGCTGAGAATATACTGGCTTTTGCCTACCGATACAATACTTAATAGACGAAGCAGCAAATTCTGGTTTCAGTGTGCATCTCAACCTTCTTCTCCAGCTCATCTTTCTTGGCCCCAACGACTCTATCGACCTCATTCCCTTGCTTCAGCAACACGAACGTCGGCATCGCCTCTACCCCAAACTCCTCTGCCGCACACACATATATATAAATACATACATACACATATACATAGGAAGAGCAAATCAGTAGAGACGTGGCGTAGCTTGGCGTGTTCGCCGGAGGGAGCAGCGGAAGAGGATCGGACGCCGGCAACGTTGGCGAGGTAGACGCAGGAGTTCCAGAGGCGGTAGCTGAGCTTCCAGATCTGAAGGAGTTAGAGAAGGGGAAGAAGGAGGAGAGAGACAGAGAAGGTGGGGAGAGAGTGGGTGGAGAATGTGAGAAAATTTAGTTGATGGTATAATAGTCTAATAAAATATTTAAATAATAAATTTTGTTCTTTATGTAAGACTTTATAATTATGAGGGGGTTTAGAAAGTATAATTTTTTTCTTAGTCTTTTTAACAATGAAAGAAAGATAAAAGGAGTTTATAGCTAAATTTCCCAATTATTTAGGGGTACTCCGATACTTAAATGAATAACTAAAAGTTAAGTTTTCGGCATAAGTGAATACAAGCTCAAATGTCTATTTACTTAGTTTCAAAATTAGTCTCTTATTTATATTTGATCACTTTGTTATTGAGAATTTTTTGCAAACTACTTGCCCATGTTGCTTCAACCTATGAGGGCTCATGTCCTCATCTTTCGTCTTTTTAGGAAGTGATAAGTATTATCCGACTTTTGATGTATTTACCCTTGACTTGATCAACCTTATGCTTCGGCTTTGCCCTCTGAATATTATGTTTGACCGAACACTTGTTTTGATGATTGTTCGGATATATGTTCTTAGTGGAATAACATAGTCATGTAAAATTACTTCCCAAATTTTTTTTTGTCCCCAGAAATTCGCACTCTAAAGATAGCCAAAAGAGTTTGAGTTACCCAACTAGAATAGGCAACATGCTCTTCTTAATTTTTCCCAAAAAAAAAAAAAAAAAAGTGACTACATTTTTTTTCATATAGCTAATCAATCTTGTGTGATTGAGACACAATGCTTAATTTAATTTGATTTATTTAGATATATATGTTTGAGGAATAAAAAACTTATAAATTTATTGGTCACATTGAAGAGACAAACACAATAAATAGACGAGATTATTTTGGTGCATGCATTTCTATACTTCAAGTCCAAGAAAAGGTAGGAACCCACTCTTCAATACCTACTTTCTAAAACTCCATTTGATCATATTGAAAAATATGATAGAAAGTGAAAGTGATAAAAAAATAATAAAAAAATACAAATTTATTTATCGTGAAAAAAGTTGTAAGAACATTGGGTTGTGAGATAATAGCTGATTGCTTTCACAAGAAAATAAAAAAAAATAAAAAACTTCATTTTTGATTGAGTTTTGAGAATATGTTTTTTTTTTTTTCAAAAAATAAAATTAGTTTGATAAAATAAATACTAAATTTTTTTTTTTAATTTTAAAAAATTACTTTTGTCCCACAAAAGAGAAAACTCAAAGTATTTTCTTTTGCAAAGTGAAAGTCAATTTACCAGCATGATCTGAGTTGTAAAGAAAATTTAACCACTTTTACACCACTATTATGATAAAAAATACAATTTATTTATTTATTTTTTCTTTTTCACACACATCTTACTTTCTTCATTCTAACCAGACTTATCCTAAAGAATTACACTCGAGTAATAATTTTTTTAATAATAATAATAATAATAATAATAATAATTGCACCACGAATCTAGAAACTTAGATAGGTGGTATACAAAATAAATAAATAAATAAATAAATAAAGTAGTATTAAATTTCCCTTTTTTGTGTCTACCAAACACACCCTTACCAAAAATATGCTTCCTTGCTTCCTGCGCAACATCACCACGTAAAACAAAAGGAACCAAAATAGAAAGATGATCACAAACTAAATTAGTCCTACTACAGCAATACTCCCACCATCTCCAAAAGTTATTTAATATTCTTAGGTGGAATGAATGAAATAGAATAATCATTTTATCAATTTCCTTTTTCATATTTGGTTAATTAAAAAAAGGGTGAATTATACTATCAGTCTTTATAATTTGAAATTTGTATCACTTTGATGCTTAACTTTTTAATTGTGAAACATTTAATTCTGAATTTTGAATCTTATTGTAAATAAGGACAATTGAAGATACTATTACTCAATTTCAAAGACAAAATCATCAATTTGACAAAAATAAATGTCAAAAAAATATTTTTGAATTTTTAAAATTATTTCTACCAAAGATAAAATTATGTAAAATTGATTAAAAAAATTTCACATTTATTTATTTATTTATTTTACCAAAATAATTTTTATTATGTATTTGGATGATAATTGTGTAATGAATTTGTTGGCTTTTTGGCTTTTCGAAGGGTATTTTTGTAAATGCAAGCGTGCCAGTAAGGATCAATCAGTCCTTACAGAAATTATAATTGCCAACCAATTATCAGACGATTGTGTTTTAGTTCTTTCAGCTTCAATGAAGAGGACTTTTACTGGTGGCTTGACTTAGGAGAAATTAAGAGAAATAACAGTTACTATGGAGAACAATCGAAGTATTTCATTAACATGAATACTTACAATGGTCCAAACTCAGCCTCGAAGAGGTTTACAGCAACAGTCTACTTGGATCTACTTGAAACTACTCCTATGAATCGAAGTGCAGTGCAGGTATTTAAAGTGCAGGAAATTAAAGTACAGGAAATGTAAAACTGGAAAAGAAAATATGAAGTAAAGATTGGTTTGTATGATTTGAGTCTGGGGGTTTTTTCTGGGGACCTCCTTGCTATTTATACTCCTCAAGGATGACCATCGAACTGCACTTCAAACTGTCGAACCGCTCCTCCATGATTGCTGATCATGCTGCCTTAGAAGTAGTTCCACTACGCCTTTTCTTGCAGTTGAACTTCCCTCTTGTATTTGAATTTGAATATGAGCAACCGTCGAAACCACGTCATCTTGTATCTCTTTATTGATCCTGTGCTATTCAGATCACGTTAGAACCAATCTTCACTGCCACGTGTACGATCAAGATCGAAGACTTGAGTAGTCTCCCCATACTATCCTTGCTTTGCCACGTGTCAAACTGTAATTGGCTTTTACAAAATATGTAGCCAACATTACCCCCCGTACTAATATACCCAATACTTGGTGATATTAGTGGATCGCAGCCTTTCTTACGCTTTTGGAATGTGCATAGAGTCTATCTTCTGGAAACACAACCGTCATCTCTTTGGTGATCATTTGCATTAACTCTTTTTTCAATTTGTTGAACGTCCCAATACCTTAGCATTCGAACAGACTATGGCTCAATCAATTTCCCTTTCCATTGATCAAGCACCCGAAGAGCCATTGAGTAATGCTGTTTCCCCTCGAAAGAACCTCCATGCATTCATTGGCCACCTTTACCCGCCTTTCTATATTCAGGTCATGGAAGCCTTTGCAAATTACCAACCTTTGGACTACGAACACATTGTCCTTAATCCTTCGATTTAACAAGTTGCAGACACAGATACAAGAAGTTCTTCCTCTGACTCCCCCTTGTACTTCGAACGAACTATTCTCAAACCTTTGATTTGGCAAGTTGCAAATATGGATTTAGGAAACTCTTCTTCACAAAATTTTGCATGGGATGAAGTTGCAACTTCTTCCTCTTCTGGGGTTTCTGACTGGACAAGCTGGTCAACACCTGAGCCCTGGGATTTGAGGGAACGAATTAACCATAATTTTGTTGAGTTCACTGACCCTTTAGAATTTCCTTCTTACGCTCGAAGTTCAGTGGTCTACCCCTACGTGCCCATTGACCATCGACGCAGTTTGGAGGAGAATCTGCTTGTAGCATGGTACACATCTTCCATGCCTACAAAAATAATGCATGCTACCCGGCACCTAGAAGAAGCACAAGGGTACAACCCATCATTCTTAGCCAAAAAGGCGAAGATTTGTTCTTCTGACTGGCTTGATTATATTAATGCCTTTGTTCCTTCCACCCCCATGCCATCTCCCATAATATAAGCATCCACACCTTCTTCTCCATCTTCTGAAGCAGAAGTATCTATCCCTTCTCCTCCACCAACTCTTTGCTGGACAGAAAAACTGAGGCTTGAACTCCCCATGAATGAAGTTTTTTCACCTTATAAACCTCCATCATTTCCTACTCCAGTTGAGCGAAAACAAGCTCAACTTCTGCTTGCAGCTTTCTCTCACTTGCCTTTCAATGTTCTTGAGGACGCAGTCCCTTTCAAGAACTTTCAATGGGCTTGTGATATTCTGACTAGGAGCCATGTCCTTAATCCCCTTGCCCAAGCAGAACTTCACATGTTCCTGGACCAACTTCCATTGCTCCTTTACTGGCATCGAAATTCTAAGGCTACTACGCAATCCTTAGACCAACTTTCGTCTCTTCGAATTCATGCCCAATACGAAGCAGAGAACTTTATCAAAGAATTCGATGATTTCAAGAATAAAGATTCTACGTATTGGGATGATTTGGTCATAGACGAAATGGAGCAAAAATTGAGAGAGGAAGCCTTCGAAATAAAGGCTGAAGAGCTCTACTACGAAGTGAGAGCACATCAACTCATGCAGCCAACATTAGAAGAAATAGAGGATATAATAAAGAAAGAACAAAATTTCGTTGGTCACTGTTAGACCAAATTCCATGATCTTGTTATTTATTCTATTCCTTATTTTTATGAGCTTGAGTTTGTACCCAGATAGGGTTACTTGATGTAATTGCCTTGGCTTGAATACAAACAAAGTTTTCTGTATCTGACATTGTTTGACTCTGTTTCCTTTTGTCTTTAAAGGCCAATTCAGGACTTCGAATTGAACAATCTCATCCTTCGAATCTGGACTCAATTGTTTTTAATGAAACACTAAAAAAGAACCAACATGTCTTTTTCCAATTTATGGAGTAAAGTTGACAATTCTGGCTGATATCATCTAGAATTAGTGCTTCGAATTCAACAACTTTACCTTTCAAAATTAACTATAACCAATACATGGTCATGGTTGATAAAGTCAATTAATTTTAAATTGACCAATTTTGCTTCGAAGAACAGTCTGTGCTGTTTTAGTTCAAAAGGCAATTCCCTCTTATACATATAAAAAACCAATGATTGGTTTTGATGCTTCGAACAGTGCTCCTCATTCTTAAAGAACCCTAGGATTTGCTCCGAAGGTCGTTACTTTGATTAATAACCCTCAAACAGGTCTTTAAACCCTTTAAAGTAGACCAATACTCGAGCAGTCTAGCACCTTTAAGCATGTAGTATGCTTCAAAGCCGGCTTCTGTTTCGAAGCCGTTGTATTCTGGCTTTTGGTGCCGAAATGTGGCTTCGAAGCCAAATGTTTTACTTCGAAGTTGACTTCAGTATTTGGGCTGTGTTTTTCCCTCCAAAAGTATCAATATTGAAGGAAACTCTTCGTATTTGTACTTTTAATACTGAACGACTTACGCAATATATTTTCAGACACAAAGCTTTTAAAAACCCCTTTGTTTCGTATTCTGAAATCACTTGCTCTTTCAACACACAAACCCTACCGATCTTTGTTAACCCTCTCTTCCTTACTGCTTGCTACCAATGGATTCCTCCTCGCTAAAAGTGCTTGCTGGCGACCGTATCAGTCCTACCATGGCTTTGAAACGATGTATTGATGAAGAAATCACCAAGCTAACAACTGGTGAACCAAGCGCCATAAATGGACGTCTCTTCGTTTCTCGTCATAGCAGTCAACAAGAGTACGTTCTAGGTCCCATCTTTCGGGAAGCTCCTGACCAACTCCCAGCTTTATACCCTCGTCTGGAGGACCACTTTCTTCTTTACGAAGGAGAGCTCGACTGGAGCAATTGGAGATTGACCCGGCCTCATCGCTGCTGGCCGACATTGAGAACTGAATGGGAGGAATGGTATGACAGGGTTGTACCAGCAAGAGAAGATGACTTACAAGAGCTCTATATCCTCGACGCCCTTCGTCTCTCCAGGTTCATCATCCCTGAAGATCCCTTCTTAATTCCAACTGCTTTATGTTTTTGGAATGTGGCTTTTAATTTCTTCCAATTTCGATGTGGCATGATGGCTCCCACCATTCTCGATATTTGCCATCTTTTAGGGCTTTCCCCTCATGGCTCTCCTTTTACTCCCAACTACCCGGACCTTCCTGTCAAATTTTCTCTTCCAGCCTGACCTCTTCTTATAGTGACTTTGTAAAGGCTGAAAATAAAAAAGAAGGCTCTGTGAAAGACAGAGAATTCTTTTCCTTCATTTTGTACTGGTTATGCAAATTTTTTTTTTGCACATCATCTCAGAGGATTATGCCTGAGTTTGCTCCCCTCGCAAAGGCACTTGTCTTGAAAAAGCATATAGCTCTTGCTCCTTACCTGTTAGGCCATATATACAGAGCTTGCTCCCAATTTTGTGAAAGACCACTTGATGTTAACCAAGGAGGTCCCTTCTGGGTGCTCCAGCTCTGGCTCTTCGCCTATTTTACTGATCTGCATTCTAAATGCCTCAGATTTCTTGTCTAGGACCCTAGTACTTATGGGGAGAAGTATGCTAGGATTGTCCTTTACCCTGCTTCTTTTGCTCATTACTTTACTTTCTTTTACCAACTTCCTATTTCTCTGTCTGCCTCCTTCTTTTGTCCGTTCGAAGCCAATAGAGGACCATCCTGGCTGCAGACTTTTCTGGCCGATAAAGAATGCTCCACCTCACCTCACAAAGATATGTGGGCCTCTATACTGCTACCAAGGGAATTGTTCATTGGCACTTTGAACCCTCGAGCTTATAAGTGCATTTCTGAGGTGTATTGTCCTTCCCAGTTTGCCAGACAATTTGGGCTCACTCAAGGGATACCTATCCCACTTTGCAATCTCTCGAATGTTCACCTTACTGCTAGAGATTTGAGAATATCCAAATCCAAACTAGAGACGGCAATACTCAAACTGCTGAAGGAATTGAATGAGTTCCAATTTGTCCCCTTTCTTCCATCTGGCTTAGTTTTGAAAAGATTCCAGAACTGGTGGACAGCCAATATGGAAGTGCGCCTATCTGTGCACCCTCATGACTTGCTAATAAGGTTGGGAGTGCCTTCAAAGGCTAAGTCAGCAACAGCTGAGGACATCCCTTCTCTTCCAGAAGCTGCCACAACTACTCCTGTAGCTTCAACTCCTCCAGCTAGAGTTACTAGAGCTGCTTCGAAGAAGGGTAAGTATTTTCAGATTTCCCCTTTTCTTTCTTTTGAATCTCTTGTTCGTTTCCCTTATACTTGTATTCTTTGGTGCAGGGTCTCCGCAAGAAGAATCCCCCAAGAGAGCTGAGACTTTAGCTCTTCTCAAGAAGAAACAACAAAAACAGAAAAGGAAGCTAGTCCTTCTCCTTGAGGAACCTGAATCTCTGGAAGAAGAAGAAGTTGAGCAAGAGCAAGAAGTGTTCTTGCAGAGAACAAAGAGACAAAAGGTGGCTGTCTCCACTTCTGATACAATCGAACCTCCTTCCCTCGAGACAACCACTACAATAATGGGGAAAGAGCCTATCTGTGAAGAATCTGACCTCCAAATCGGAGAGAGGGGGATCGAAAAAGAGCCAGTAGCATCACTGCCAAGAAGAAAAAGAAAGAAAGTGACTGTTCCTGCCACTGACTTGGTTGAAGACCCTACTCATGAAGCAGCTGCCAAGGAGTAGAGCAGGGCCAAGGAAGTAGAGCAGGAACATTCCAAGGAAATAATTGTCTTTGAGAGGGCCGAGAAGAAACGCAGCAACAACTTTTGAGAGATGAGGCTGCTACTGCTGATGCACTTCAAAGGGAAGCTGTAAGAAGGCAACAGACTGCCAAGCATTATTCCGTTCGCAGCTCTCCCATCAGTGTTAATACCTCTGGAACAAGTAAGTTCTTTCACAGTTCCGCTGTTTTCTCTTTGTCAACTTTTGATACTGAATTTTGACAGTCCTTTGTATTTCTTCCTCTTGCAGCAACAACTATTGCATCCATCTTTCCAGCGAGGGCTCCCTCGATTTCAGTTGAAGTTGACCAGATGCAACATGTGAAAACCATCCAAATCATGCTCCCACTCTCTAAGCCTATATTCGATATACCTTCTTTAAGTCCAAACATCCCTGCATCTCTTTTCCTTGGCTTAGAGCCATATCTCCCATTTTTGACTTTTGATCGGCCTCAGTCTACTTCTTCTTCCTTCACAGAAATTCCAACTGCTACTTCATCTCCGATGGCAGTTGATTCCCTTATAGAGGGTGCTGGTAATCTTCCAACTCATAGTTCATCACCTTTGCCTACTTCCAGCCCCTCTTCTCTTGATTCATTGGTGGCTAAGACCATAGAGGCTGCCAAGGATGCTCCTTTCATTTCTCCTATCCCCATGCAATCCTTTGTGTCTTCCACCACAACACTCTCTGCACCCTTCATGTCCATGGATGAGGTAGACATCTTTGAAGCCAGACTAGCTAGTCTCTTCGACATGCCCTCTACCTCTTCATCATTCAATGCTGAAGCTGAGCCATTAGTCTTGGCTGACTCCTTGCTAGAGATTTTTGAGAGTTCTTCCTCCAGCAGCAAGCCTTCTGCACCTTTGATAGATATAGACATATGCCTAGAACTGCTAATTTCTTTCTCAAGGATTCCCTTCGAGGCTCTGCAAAGGCCAATAATCAGAAATGGATTCCTTCAATGCTGCAAAATTGCTGAGCAGTCTGGCATGAATGCTTCAAGTCACCTATCTCAGGCAGCAGCTACTGTTGATTTCTATCTTAACATCTGTCATGCTGCTAAGGCTGCGGACGAGAAGCTGGCTAGGGACCAGAGTTTTGTTTCTCAGGTGCGTACCGAAGTATCAACTCTGAAAGAACAACACTCCTCTGCTTCCCACTTTCGAGTCCAACTGCTGGAGAAGAAAGCTCAGCTTGAAGAGGAGCTAGCTGCAGTAAACCAAGCCTTGGTTCGAACTGATACCAAATTGCACATCACCAACCAAGGGCTGGCTGATCGAAAAGAGGACATGGCTGCAGCTATTCAACTAGTTCCCTCACTTAGCAATAGGAAGTCTACTGTACAGAAACAATTAAGACATTGTAATGATTTCTGGGCCAATTTGTGGCACAATGTACTCAATTCTTTATAAAAGAACAAAGTTTTGTCTATCATTTGAGCAGTCTTGTGTTTTTGTATTTAATATTTATTTTATTCCTTGTGTTTCCCAAATGGTTGGAAAATAAGGCTTCAAATATCTGCCATTAATCTTTTTGGGATGTACATACCCATTCAGATTTCTCAAATGGTATGCTCCAAAAGGCAGAACTCTATGAATTTGATATGGTCCTTCCCAGTTAGGTGACCATTTGCCAAACTTATGACTTTTAATTCCTATTGGAAGTATTGTTTTCCACACCAAATCACCTTCATCAAAGCCAATGTGTTTAACTTTCTTGTTATAATTCTTGGCTGCTTTCTTCTTTTGAAAAAGAATGCTATTTAATGCAAAATTCTTCTGGCTATGCCATCTTGCCTTCTAACTCCAAGCACATACTTTGATGGTATTGCTCAGGATCTAACTGATCTTGGCATCTTACCCTCAAAGATTTGACATTAATTTCCACAGGTAAAACTGCATCATGCCCATATACTAAGGCATAAGGAGTGACTCCTGTGCTTGATCTTGGGGAGGTTCTGTAAGCCCATAAGACATCTAACAGAAGGTTATGCCAATCCCTGGGATTATCCTCCACAACCTTTTGTATTCCTTTTTTCAAGGACTTGTTAGATGATTCAGCTTGACCATTGGCTTGTGCATAATAAGGTGTAGAATTAACAAGGCTAATTCCAAACTCTGCCACAAAAGACTTCACCATTTTCCTATCGAATACAGTCCCATTATCCACAGTAATGGTTTGTGGGATGCCAAATCTATGGATCAAGTCTTTAATGAACCCAATGACTTCTGTTTGATCTACAGCCTTATATGGCTTGGCTTCGACCCACTTAGTGAAATAATCAGTGGCCACTAGAATGAAACAATGATGCTTCGAAGA
>JAPPVO010000007.1:10007876-10120279 GCA_030407325.1 Camellia japonica | reverse complement strand
ACTGGAATAGGATCCATGTCTTGGTCCTCATCCCCAGCCTGGAACTCATGAGGCAATATGTGTACCATATTGACTGATACTGGAGGAAATGAGCCAAATTGGATGGCTGGCTGTACCTTCTTCCCCTCTTGGCTACCTTGCTTGGTGTCTTCAGCAGCATCCTCCATGCTGCACTCTGGCACTTCGTTGATAACTGATCCCTTCGAAGGATCTTTCTCAACTGGTTCTTCAGTCAGAAATGTTTGTTCAGCTATGAAGGCTTCGAACATTTCTTCTTCTGCCATTCCCTTCTTTTGGCTCATGCCAAACTCTTCTTCTGTTTCGCTGTCACTTTCCATCAGGGCCTACTCCAACCCTGCCAAACTAGACTTTTCTCTGGCCTTTAGTTCAGAATGAACCTGGGCCAACTGTTCTCTGCTACAAACCACTTTGCTTTGTAGAGTCGGTTTTGGAGTATGGTCTGACTCCGAAGTCTTCTTTCCTTCTGTCTTAACCAGTGAAGAACTCTCTCCACTTTCTTTCAAATCTTGCTAGTACTGGGTGTACCTGCGCTGAATTTTCCTCCTTTGTGATCTGGAAATGACTGGACCATATCTGGTTCCTTTGTCTTTGGATGTTTCAGCAGTACCCAGTTGTTCGGAGCCACCAAAGGAGGTTGACCATCCTGCCTTGGTTTCCAACATCCCTTTGGGCAGGCACCTCCCTAGGCTTGTTCTGCATTACAAACCAATCTGGGACCCCAGGTACCCACGAACTTGCTGACTCAGATGTTGAACTGGTTTTTTCGACCTTTGAAGCCATCTTCGAAGCTGGCTGTGAAGGTAAGTGCTTGAATCTGGTCTCATGTTTCGAGCCTGATTCTGGCCTTCGATGGAGGTGGCCACTTTCTGCTCTTCGTGAGGTTGGTCTAGGGGGCCAATCTCTAGCTTTAGTCCCATAACCTGAACTCATCTCCAATCTTCTTTCAGAATGGCTGCTCTCCATTCTGTAGTAGTTAGGTGGCCTAGACTCATACAAGGGCCTCTTGCCTTTATCACGCATTCTATCTACTGCAGGCTCAACCACTAATGGTCGCTGCCTATCACTAGCCGGATACGGCCTTTTGTTGTAAGCATTGGTTGACTTAGGACGTCTCTGAACATCCCTATAGTATTGTTTTCCATCAATTGGAAGCCCCTTCAACCATTTGTAGCTCAGTCTGCATCTGGGACACATCCTCTGCATTACAGCTGCTTCCAGGGAATCGTCATCCAGTGCTTCTTCATCAGAGTGTTCTTTCTGATGTGAGAAACCTTGTCCAATAACTGGTGGGTTTCTAGTATCCTTCTTGGCAGTTGTCTGGTTGGCAATATGCATTTGCACATTGACCTTTTCCAATTCCTGCAGAGATAAATTCTGAAAGTTTGGTACAACCACATTAGCTGTGCTTTCTCCAACTTCTGGAAACGGGTTACTGTCAATCTCCATGGGCTTTTCTGTTTTGGCTGGGAACTTCAAACTTCCTTTCCGAATTTGCTCTTGGATCCTGTCTCGAAAAACAATGCAGTTTTTAGTCAAGTGAGACCAAGAGTTATGCCATTTATAGTATACTTTTCCTTTAAGTTCATCTGGAGATGACAGTTTTACTCCTTTTGGTAACTTAAGGAAATTGGCTGCAAGCAAATGATCAAAAATGTCATCTGCTTTTGTTAGGTCGAAAGAGTACTTTCTGTGAAAGTCTTTCTTTTTAAACTGCTGGTCGATGGTTGTATCCTTATGAATTAATACTTCACAGATTACAGGTTCTTTACCCACAATCTCTGCTGCATCGATCTCATAATTTGGATCTCTGTAATATGTCTTGTACGAAGCATTATTTCGATCTTGTTCCTCCTCTAGTAATGCTTCATATCGAGACACCTTATAGGTTAGTTCGACCAAATCCCTGAATTCAGTTGAGTCAAACTTCTTTCGAAGCCTGAACTCTAAACCATTTTGAGCCAATCTTACGAATTCTGGCTCTGGTAGGATGACTCTACATTTATTTCGAGCCCTTTTAAATCTGGCGATAAACTGAGTAGCCTTTTCTTCAGGCCTTTGACTCAATCTTGCCAAGTCTGCCATGGAAACCTCTGGCTCCGATTGGAAGAATTGGGCATGAAATGCCTCTTCCATTTGTTGCCAAGTTTGAATGGAGCCAGGTGTAAGGTTGATGTACCATACAAATGCTCCCCCAGTTAGAGAATTTGGAAACAATCTCAGTTTCATATAGTCATGATTAGTGAATTCACCGCATTGAGCAGCAAATCTAGCAATATGCTCTACTGTTGACTGATTTCCAGTTCCATAGAAGAGGGTAAAATCTGGTATTCTGAACCCTCTTGGGTATTCATGTACCCTATCCACCCATTCTGGGTATGGTTTTCTGTATACAGGAGTCTGGACCCCCCGAGCCATCGGTCCACACATCTCCCTAACAATATCAGCAATTTGGTCCCTAGGGACCATATTTTGTGCCTGTTGAACTACTACTAGAGGGACAAACACAGGATTTGGTGGACAACCTTGTGCTTGTGGTCCTCTTGGTCCATAAGGTGGTATATTTGGGACTGGTTGCCCCTGTGGTGCAGGTTGCTGTTGGGGGTATGGGTAACCCCTTTGAGCCTGTCCTGCAAAAGGACCTACGAAAGGTGCTGGAACAGGTGTTGTGTCTCTTCCATTTGTGGGAAAACCCTCCAACCCCCCGGGTATAAATTCGAATAAGGGATTATTATACCCCCTAGTGCCAGGTATGGCTTCGAACATGGGATTTGTAACCATTCTTATGCCAGTTTCTTGTATTTGGCCAGATCCACCAACTTGTGTGGCTTCACTGTTAAATACTGAGGCATTTTGGCCTACTATAGGCCTCGAAATGGGTTCATACCAAGACTGAGGTGATGGTCTTTCATAGTTCTGAGTACTAGTTTGACCATTAGGCTGTCCATTAACTTGCATAGGCTGTTTATCTCTAGCCAATCTTTGCTGAGGGACATTTAAAACTTCCTCTGTGTGTCTTGTGTTTGTTGGTTGGTGGTTATTCATTCGATCCAAAAAGGATGTCGCCCACCTTTCCATTGTGCTCATTAATTGTTGTCCCATAGCATCTACTAAGCCATCCCATGGATTTGTTGGCTGGGTAGATGGAACAGTAGATGGTCCAATTCTTTGGTTTCGTCCAATATTATGAACATATGGTTCTTGTCCCGAAGTACTGGTCTGTTCGACCATAGGTTCGGATAATATGGGAGTTTCCACAGGATGTGTTACCACATTATCCTCTGGATTAGGTATCTCTACCTCTCCTTCTACGCCTTCTTCTAGACATTCATTTTCTCCTTGTCGTCTTCGTCTAGCCATTTTAACGAGTCCCACCGGGCGTGCCAAAAATATATGTTGGCTTTTTGGCTTTTCGAAAGGTATTTTTGTAAATGCAAGCGTGCCAGCAAGGATCAATCAGTCCTTACAGAAATTATAATTGCCAACCAATTATCAGACGATTGTGTTTTAGTTCTTTCAGCCTCAATGAAGAGGACTTTTACTGGTGGCTTGATTTAGGAGAAATTAAGAGAAATAACAGTTAATATGGAGAACAATCGAAGTATTTCATTAACATGAACACTTACAATGGTCCAAACTCAGCCTTGAAGAGGTTTACAGCAACAGTCTACTTGAAACTACTCCTATGAATCGAAGTGCAGTGCAGGTATTCAAAGTGCAGGAAATTAAAGTACAGGAAATGTAAAACTGGAAAAGAAAATATGAAGTAAAGACTGGTTTGTATGATTTGAGTCTGGGGGTTTTTTCTAGGGACCTCCTTGCTATTTATACTCCTCAAGGATGACCATCGAACTGCACTTCAAACTGTCGAACCGCTCCTCCATGATTGCTGATCATGCTGTCTTAGAAGTAGTTCCACTACGCCTTTTCTTGCAGTTGAACTTCCCTCTTGTATTTGAATTTGAATATGAGCAACCGTTGAAACCACGTCATCTTGTATCTCTTTATTGATCCTGTGCTATTCAGATCACGTTAGAACCAATCTTCACTGCCACGTGTACGATCAAGATCGAAGACTTGAGTAGTCTCCCCATACTATCCTTGCTTTGCCACGTGTCAAACTGTAATTGGCTTTTACAAAATATGTAGCCAACAGAATTGTTGTTTTTATTTCCATTAAATTAGTTTCTATCTTTTCAAAAGTCAAATATGGTGACAACTGTAATATCATTATTAATCCAATCCATTAAATCAAAAAATCTAAAGTTAAAAACATTTCATATATTAAATATATCAATTACACCTTAAAAGCTTAATAATCACCCATTACATGATCATTATCTAAATACATAATAAAATTTAATTTGGTAAAAAAAAAAAATATGCAAAAGATTTATCAATTTTACACAATTTTATCTTTGGTGGATAGAAATAATTTTTAAAAATTCAAAAATATTTTTTTTGGACATTTATTTTTGTCAAATTAGTTTATATTTTATCAAATTGACGATTTTACCCTTGAAGTTGAATAATAATATCTTCAATTATCCTTATTTGGAACATGATTTAAAATTTAGAATCAAAATTTTCATAATTTAAAAGTCATGGATCAAAGTGACACGACTCCCAAATTATAAGGACTGTTAGTGTAATTCGCCCTTAAAAAAATAATAAAAATATACGACAAATGAAATTATCATTCACCATAGTAAAAAAAAATGATAATTTCATAAGAAATCGTAAGGAATAATCATTATATTTTATTTCACTTGATCTCATTTTAGTAAACTAAACAGTGAATTAGAAAACGATTGCATAATCGAGTATGTAAAATGTACAAACGTTTTAAATTACTTAACGTGCCTCATTAAATTCTATTTTAATTACAAAACCGTTACATACATGAAATTGTTATACAAAAATATACTAAAAAAATTTATTGTGTAATCAAGATTCATTAAATACAGAATCCACAATACATGAATTAAATCTACACCATGCATTCTTTGCTTGAGTCATTTTTTGTGCACCAATTTTATGCACATATTTTTATTAATGTAAAATTATATTCCAAGAGCACCCACTAATTTTCTTCCTAGTGGAGCTCCTTTTTTTAATTATTACTATTATTTTTTCTTCCTAGTAAATTTCTCTCGATGCATGTCATCTTTCTGTACTTTTAATTTTATCCTATTAAATGAAATTTTTCTTTGCTAATAAAAAAAAAAGTGAAGTATATTACATAAAGTTACTAACATAATCAAGGGCACATTTTGCATAAAAAACAAATTCAATTCAGAAGTTTCAATATAAAAAAATAATAAATAAAAAAAGTTGATCAGACGGTTGGTATCATTCACATAAGAGATCATGAATTATATCAAGTGGGCCCAAAACCAAAATACAAAATTCAAAGAAAATGAGGTTGGTGATGAGTCGTTTTTGTATATATTAATCCCTAGGCTTACAGAGCTGCCTAGTGGCTTATGAGATATAGATATATGTTTCCCATAAAACGTAGAAAGCAATGAATTAACCAAATCACCAAACACACCCTTCAAGTCATAGGAGAGGCTCACACAACAGTGACAGCTCAACCCTCCTTCCCTCCCTCCCTCCTCCCTCCTTCCTCGGCCCACTTTCTTAATCACTAAATCAACAAAAACAAGGAAAAAAAAAAATGAGATAAGGGTTTGGACCATCCACCCCCTAGTTTGATAACTGGAGCACAAATATTATTATTATTATTATTATTATTTTGGGTGTGTGAACCTATTCAATATTTTTAAAATTTTCATTTTTTTTTTTTTTAAATATTTGGAGTTGGGAATGAGAGAAGGATAGGAGATGGGAAAAAGAGACTTTTAAAAATCTAGTGTGTTTTAATGTTTTGATTAATAATTAGAAAACATACAAAAGAAAAACTAACACATGAGAGTGATAAGTTGATTGATGATTAAGCTTAAAAAATCAATCTAATTTTTGAATTTCAATACCACTACTCTTATTTATTTTGTTGGGCTAGTGAGTGGTGGTTTAATCTCTCTCTCTCTCTCTCTCTTTAATTCTTTGGCTTGCATATGCATTAGGCTTTCTCTTCTCTTGTCTTGTTTTTTTCTTTTAATTTTTTTTAGAAAAAAAATTTCCTCTTTTTGCGTATTAGTTTGGATTGATTTAGCTGTAGGAATTTTGATTATTCGAAGTATTAAAAACATAAGTTTGAATTGTTTAAAATTTTTATTCTACAGCCACACAAAAATTGAAAATGAAGGGTAATTTATTCGGTAGTTCAGGAGTATGATTACATGGTATTCTATGATATTATGATTGGTGAAAAAATAAAATATTAATTATATAATAGTCCCGAAATATCACGTGATCATATTCTCTCATCAATCACCATTCATTATACTCTTCATTATCTTCAATTACGCAATACAAATAATTAATTTTTCACTTTATTCACCAATCATACTATATATTATGAAATACAACGTAACCATACTCCCGAATTATTGAATAATTATCCCATTGGTGAAACACTACTAGAGAGCTCTCAAATCAGAGACTTTAATCTGCACCTAATAAAATTATTGTATGTAATTACCTAAGATTAATGTCACCTAATCCAACCCACAATCCCAAGCTTAGCTGGGGTTGGGTTACCTTAGGTTAGGTTAGGTTTGGGGTTTAGAACACAACCATTAATGGAATAATAAAAAATATATTAAAAAAAAAACTAAAAAAGAAATTAAAATAAAAGCAAGCAAAATGTCAGGAGGCCACTGACCTCTTTCCCTCTCCTCTCTCCTTCCTCTCCTCTCTCATTGTAATGATTCTATAGCTCTCCTCTCTCTCTAACCCCCCCCCCCCCCCCCCTCTCTCTCTCTAGTTTTTATTTTTTATTTTCAAAACAAACAAAAGCAATCAAAATTCACAGTTCTAAAACTGCATACGCACTCTCTCTCTATATCTATGTTTATAGCCTGAACACCTGCATCTTCTTTTTTCTCTGTGTATATGTAAAAATCTGCAAGTTCACAGAAGTGTTAGCATATGTAAAAGTCTTATGTCTCAGATCCCGATATAGGACTCTCTCTCTCTCTCTCTCTCACCCATAACAAGAAAACTGCTTGCTTTTCTCCATTTTCTACTCTTCTCTCTCCTCTTTCGCTCTATATCAACACACACATATATCACCATAGAGACCCTTTTGTGGTCCTCAACACTAACCCTGTTTTTTTTTACTTTCTTCACATACCCACATACCCTTTTATATACATTTATCTCTTCCACTACATAACCCTTTACTTTGATTCATATATACACACACATAAGATAGTGTTTGGTTGCTGAGAAAATGCAAGAACAAGGTCTAGCCATGATGGGTGGTGGTGGCGGTGGAGGAATTGGTGGTTTAACCGATATTTCGGTGTTTTCCGGCGAGCAAAACACCCAACTCAAGGCGGAGATCGCCACAAACCCTCTCTACGAGCAGCTTCTCGCCGCCCACGTGGCGTGCCTCCGTGTTGCCACACCGATCGATCAGTTGCCTCTTATCGACGCTCAGCTTTCTCAGTCACACCATCTTCTAAGGTCTTATGCTTCTCAGCACCACCACCATAACCATCCTCTCTCTCCTCATGAGAGGCAAGAACTTGATAACTTTTTGGTGGGTTTTTTTTTTTTTTGATTATCCATTTTGATTTGTTGTTTGTTTGGTTATTTTTTTAAGATTGAAAATGGATTTTGGTTATTAATTAGGTTTTGTGGTGATTTTTTGTATTCACAGGCACAGTATATGCTTGTTTTGTGTTCTTTCAAAGAGCAGCTTCAGCAACATGTCAGAGTCCATGCTGTTGAAGCTGTCATGGCCTGCCGTGAAATTGAACAGAACTTGCAAGTCCTCACTGGTACCCTTCTCTCTCTCTCTCTCTCTCTCTCTCTCTCTCTCTCTATATATATATATATATATATACAAAAACAAATACAAATGACATAGATATTGGAGATGATATTGGATCAAAGGACATATCTTGTGTGCTTGGTTGGAGATGTTTGGTATTTCAATCAGGTTTTAAAAAAAAACATTTTGAGTCCTTTAAAAATTTTCTTTATTTAAATTACAATAATCTCTCATTTTATGTGTTAACTTTTGATTTATTATAAATTCAATCACATAAAATCCAATAACAATCTTATCATATCAAGGGGCTAAATTAACAAATTTAAATTTTAAATATTGATTGGAGATAATTTGTATTTGAATAAGGATGATAAGATATTTATCAATATAGACAATATTACTAATAATTCATATCGTTATTTAAAATTATCATTTTAATTGTTTTGATGGTTAGGTATTTTGATTGGGCTTTAACTTAGACACAAAGGATATGAAGTAATTTGGGGCTCTTGTAAGTTGCAAGTTTGTGTTGCCCTACAATTGGTGGGTGTGTGATGGGACCTACTTAAGAAATTTTTTTAGTTTATAGTTAGGAGGGTAGTTAGTTTGGTGATGTAGGGAACAAAAGAGAGAGAATACCAACAACTGATAGGGTGTTTATTGAAATATTTGGTTTCTAGAATAATTCTATTGTGAAACATTGATTGATTAATCTGAGCTTTGTAAAGACAAAACAAACATGATAGTGTTCATCACGTATTAGGGTTAAAGTCAAACAATTGGTAGACATAGATTGTTGATATCTTGTTAACTGATTAAATAAATTGGAGATGATCAAAATTGGAACCTAATTATTTCTTGTTTTGTCATATTATTATTACCATAAAGAAGTATGGGATCAATTAACTATTAATCTAACTACATGAGTATGTTGCTTGATTAAATGTATAAGGGTAACCTAAGGATTGACCTAGCAATAAATATTTGAGAATAATATTTAAAGCCTTGAGTTCGAGTTAATAATGGGTCACTTGCGGTATGCTTAGTCGTTAATTTTATGATATTAAATTAGTTGAGGTGTGCGCAAACTGATTCCGACATTCAGTTATTAAAAAAAAAATGTGCAAGGCTTTGATTTTTTTTCTTTTATAACTCGATATCCAGCCCATTGGACTAATTAAATTAGGAGACTAATCCTACCATTTAGTTTCCAAGAATCTATTTGCATCCAAGAGATTTCGAATCTAAGACTTTTGGAGGGAACACACCTAGGTCCCAAGCCTTGACCATCATGCCAATCTGTTGAAGTTAAAGCTTTGATTTTCTATTGTAATATGGCTAAAATTGTGTGTTGAAGTGTGTTAATTGATAAAAAATAGTACAAATGAGACTAAATTTTGTATGTTACGTTTTGTTAATTTGAAAAGTGAATGAATTCTTTAGTAGTGCAGCTAAAATGTGTGTTAGATGAGCATAAAATTGTTTCTATGTTAACTATCTAGATATGGGGGTGTAGCTCAAGCCCTTTTACCTCTAATTTTTTCGGGAGTTTTGATGTTCGAGCTCATGGAGATGAAATACTCAATTGTATTAATCTAACATACGAACTCACTAATATGTTAATATTTATCCAAAAAAAAGAGAAAAGAAAAGAAAAGAGAAGAGAACTTGAGTATAACACTTAAAATTGCTTAAGTCCTTGCTTCTATTTTGATCCCATCATAAATTGGATTTTTGTTTTGTTTTGTTTTGTTGAAATTCTTGTGCACATAATTAAATTATTATGCTGCCTCTTTCAACAAAATTATTAAGCTGTCCAACTCTAGGAACTTATATACTATGTCTAATTTGAAAAGTGTTAGGTAAACTGATTTTTGTTGCAAGGTCTCTCTAACACATGTGCAAATGTTCGAATAAAAGAGACTCATTATATATTAGAGAGGTGGATTGAAATAGATGGTAAAGAGAATACAAAGAGAGGATCCAGACTTGTGGCTTGGACTGATTGAAATCATTCTGTAGGCAAGAACATTTTTACTGCGTGGAAGAATTTGATTGACAAGACAGTAATTTCAAAATCCAAATCATCTGAGATTAAATTTTAAAGTTTGTTGTAAAATAGATTTTATATTGATTAAAATAATCATAAAATTAAAATTTTGCTTATAGGATGAACTTCTAATGTCATGCAAAAGTGTAATTTACCTTAAAAACTATCACACATGAGATCTTGATGCAAATGTGATCTAATAAAATGTTTATTTTACATTAGCTTCATAATTGACTTGAGATGATCCGGACTCCTAATTTGGGAGCTCTCTTACTCTTTGCTTGCCCATGTTATGCTTTTCTAGAGGGACCATCAAGTATACCCTTACATTTTTTTATTTTTTTATTTTGTGTGTGTGTGTGTGTGTGTGTGTGTGTTATAATAATAGCTTATACGATGAACTTCTTAATGGGTATTGCTATAGAGATTATATTTTGTGTTGAATGACAAGTGCACAAGGTGCATGCTCATTTTTGCAATGCCTAGGTAATGAAATCACCTACGGGCCAGCCCATTAGTCTGTCTGGACCAAGTCTGTTGAGCAGAGCTTGGACCTAAGTTTTTGTGGCTCAGCCAAGCCTAATGTCAACCATTAATTGGCACCATAAATTTGCTGCTACAGTTTCAGTATTCTCGTGGGCATATTTAGATAGAGCTCTAAATGCTGAAATCACAGTTGTTGAAAGCAAATGCTGAAATGAGACATGCACCATATGCTTCCATTGGGCTGGGATATCCATTGCCTACCACATAAGGCCTAAAATGCATTAGATATAACAAGATAATCTTTGGACACACACGTTATTCACATAAATCACAAAAATAAAAAATAAAAAATATTGTGAACCAACTTTTTAGTTTTTTAGTTTTTTGATGGGAATATTGGAGTCAGTCTATGGGTGCACACTTTCAATTGTTATGATTTGATATGGTTGAGTTATGACTTAACCTGGCTTTTGTTACAATCACATGTGCTTTTAGTTTTGATTGGTTAATTTGAATTAAATTTGCAACTTTAATTGCAATTTAATGTGATTTGGTGATGACCCAAGTGGAGTTTTAATGTCTTGGATACAGGTGTGCACCATACGGGGCATGTAGTATGATAGAATTTTAATAATTTAGGGGTAGACACAGTTTGTATTGGTTCATATTAGTGCCAAACTCAGAACCGAACCAACCACTTTTGATAAATTTTATTAATCCATAAACATTTAATGTCCGATTCTTTGACTTGTTTTTGTATTCCTATAATTGTTATTCTTAACCTGTTTAGCACACACACGAAAGTGCCAAGATTCAAGATTTCTCTTATGAAATCTTGGAACTCTTTCATTTGCTGTGTTTTAAGATAGTCTAGCACTTAGTACAGGGGTTGCCTTGCACTTACTAATGGGTGGCCCAGTTGTACTAGGAACACATAAGATTTTTACATAATGAGTCACAAATGTGAGAAAGAGGTGGGTCACCTACATATTTTAGTTCCATTTGTGTTATTTTCCAGTAAATTTTTTCTGACTGGCAGCCCTAACTGCGAAGGAAAATAACTCATGTTTAACAACTACTAATGAATTTGTTTCTTTGTATGTGCTAAAGTATACCCATTTTGCATTTTATGCTATATGTATATGTAGAGTGCATATTCTTTAGCAATTTGAAACAGAAACCCAAAAACAAAATGAACATGAAAACATGAATTGGAATTTATAGTCATACACCACCCTCAAGTTCTAACTAACTGTAATTTCAGGAGTTACTCTAGGCGAAGGAACAGGTGCGACTATGTCAGATGATGAGGATGAGCTGCAAATGGATTTCTCACTAGATCAATTTGGTGGTGACGGACATGACATGATGGGGTTTGGTCCTCTGATTCCAACAGAATCTGAAAGGTCTCTCATGGACAGAGTTCGCCAAGAATTGAAGGTCGAGCTCAAGCAGGTGAGCTTTTGCAGCTGTATTAACTCTTAGTGATTTTGTTTAGTATGAAGACATCACAGAAACAATCTCTCCAAAAATAGAAATAAAAGTATGTATCTTGCTCCCCATATTGATGTACGATCATAATCACACACTAAACTAAGAAATTATTATGTGTATAATTTAATTTTTGTGATTGCTTTTGGATATGTTTAACAAGCTCATATTTTGGAGTTGATTGATTCACTATAATTTAACTTATTTAATTGTTAGTATAATAGTATTAAGGCAAACAACTGGTTTCTTTTAGCTTCCTTTTGTAGTTTAATTTCCTTGTGTGGCGTTTATGATTTGGGAAAAATTAATTTCATTTCTTAGTTTTTATGGGTCTAAGGTTTGCAGTGTCAAAGTTGGTAAATTATTAGTTTTTTTTTTTTTTACTTTGGCGTCAACGTACTAATAGGCCTCAACTTAGAGGTGTCGCCTTAGGTCCACCCTGCCCCAGATCCTACTTTAACGGAGTTTTGTGCTCCCCTTTTTATGAAAAGTTAGAAGAACTTTGCAAAGAGTAGAGTAGAATATTATTTTCCCCCTTTTTTCGCAAGAAAAATTTGGAAAAGTTGGGTTTGCAATTGAGAAAATACTTCAAACTTTTGTGACCCCATAGCAAATTAACTGCAGCTTTCAAAATCAAAATAACTATTTAAAGATGCTAAATTACATGGGCAATGCCTAAATATCCAAATTTCTTGTAGTCTGGGTTATTGTTTCGTGTAAGTGATTGTATGCTTCCTCTTTGTTTTGCAGGGATTTAGGTCGAGGATTGAAGATGTCAGAGAGGAGATATTAAGAAAAAGAAGGGCAGGGAAATTACCGGGGGACACCACCTCAGTGTTGAAAAATTGGTGGCAGCAACATGCTAAATGGCCTTACCCAACTGTGAGCAACTAACTTCAGCAATTACCATACCAACAATTTTTCAAGTTTTCAGTTTTCTAATTTTGTTATTTCATTAAAATTTCTGAATTCAGTTTCAGCAGCATTTTAGGTCCTAAATTCCAACACAACAGCATAAAAATATCTGAAAATTTTGAAATTCAATGAAATATATATCGTAAAATATATTGGATAGCGTGGATCCTGATAATAGTATTTTGATATTTTCGCACTTGTGGTATGTAGTCCTAATTCTACATGTATATAGAGCTGGGGGTGGCTATTTCATAATTTCGTTTATAACTTCTTCAGATCATAGTGAAACGGTGGTGACTGTAGAAGTAGTAGCCCCTAGTTTTGGAGGGAACCGTGTAAATGCTATGTTTTTGTGTGTATATGATTTACAATTTCTGTTTATTGTTCTTATCTGTTTTTTTTTTTTTTTGCCTCATTTATCCTAGTTAGGGGTTCCATAATTCCTAACAAAGTATGTGTTAGTGAGGTTAAATAAACATATACAACCAAACAGGGCAGGGAAAATGGGATGGAAAAATATAAAGAGGATGTTGGATTGAAACCAAACAGAAGAGGCAATAACTGTTTTGTTTTGAATGTTGTTGTGATGTGTTTGATGCATCAAATTTAATTGCTGCAATGCTTTTCAAAATCTAAGTCACTTCACCACTTTCAATTAATGTGAGTTTTGTGTATGGGTCAGACTTCAGTAACGATCATTTCATTTTGTGAAATTTTCAGGAAGATGACAAAGCGAAACTCGTGGAGGAGACGGGCTTGCAGCTAAAGCAAATCAACAATTGGTTCATCAACCAAAGGAAGCGAAACTGGCATAGCAACTCGCAGTCGGTGACAGCTCTCAAGTCCAAGCGCAAAAGGTAGACAGGCAATCCATTGATCTGATTTGTTTCAACTGAAGAATAGAGACTGAAGAGTACAGAGTGTGTCTGTATATATAGCTTTCATATAGAACATCCATGGCAGACATCTAGCCAACAATGGTTTAAAAAAAATTTAAAAATTTAAAAAAAAAAAAAAAAAGAAGTGGGAAAATTGGTAGTTAGATGAGTCTACAGAACAGGTACACAATGTAGTGATTGGTGTTTAGAATGGTATACTTGTTGTAAGGGTGTAAATTTCTATGTTCACAACAGTGAAAACTAACATATTTGTTCTATTATGTTAACTTGCAGTAATGCTAAGTGCACAAAATTAGAACGTAAAAAGAGCACATAAAATGTATTGTATGGTTGACATTTATCTTCATTGGGATGTGGGCCACGGTTGAAATAGTATCTCAACCACACAATACATTTTTTGTGTTCTTTCTGTGTTCTAATTCTGTACGCTTAGCATTACTTCTATTACTTGAGACACACTGTAATTGATTGATATAGCTTCTCACCTGCTAGTTTATTTGAATTTTTTGTGATGTATTGTATGTCCAATATAAATTTTGAATTTGGATTCTCATAACATGCTCTTGTTAAACCAAATCAAATTAAATCTGTATCCTGATCAAGTATAGTTGTTTATATGGATGTTTTTTTCCCTCCATTTTGTTATGTCAAGAGTTGTATGTTCAGTTATATTAAATTAATTTATATTTTCAAAACATGCTTTCATAGTATGGAACCATGAGGTTCATTGACAGTGAGATTTGTGTTGTTATTTGAGTTGTAGTTTTTTACCAAATAACCTGTTCTAGCATATTGTACCTTTTTCTTTTTTGGTTAGCATAATTTATATAACGTGTAACGTTATGATAAGGACCTTCAATCTGTTGATTTGAAATTGAATACAAAAAACAAAGCTGTTATCTGAACTCATTGATTCATGAAGAATGATGGGAAAAGATGTGGTTTTCATTGTGATTTTATCTTGGTAGTTATTACTTCAAATTTATTGATATCTTCGGAAACTAGTGATTTTTTTTTTTTTGGTACATCGGAATGAAAAAACACACACAGGGACTAAGCCCTTTTCCTAGCTAACCCAACCATATAGAGACCAAGAGTTCTCTGATTTCAACAGGTGGGTCGTTTACAACAAGGATGTCCTCAGGTTGGTGAGCTCTGAGTTTAGCCATTGCATCGGCACATAGATTTCCGTCTCTGTAAATGTGTTGTACAGTGCATTGACATCCATTGAATATTATCCTTGCGTCTTCCACTAGGCCTCAGAGTAGGTGATGGTCTCCAGGACCTTCTTCAAGTAGCTTCACTACTTCAACCGCATCTGTTTCAATTATCACCTTGTGGAAACCTCTTTGAAGGATGATGGTGAGGCCTTTGTAACAGCCCACAACTTTGCCTCAAGGCTGGTACAAGTCTCAAGTTTGCCATAGAATCCATAGATCTATGCTCCTGTTTCATCTCGGAGCAGGCCTCCAAAACCTCCAGGTCTAGCCATTCTGTAGCAGCCATTAGTGTTCATCTTGAGGGTACTTGAAGGAGGACAATTCCACTTGATTAGCATAATTGTTGGTCTTGGGTTAATAACAGACAAAATGAAAGCTTGGTTGATCTCTCTGGAAAAATATGATATGAGCTTAACGCTTTCAAAAATGCTGGTAGTTTTACCAAACCAAACCAAGCCTTAAGTCCCATCAAATGGGATCGGCTACATGAATCATTCTTCTCTACGCGGCCCTATCAAAGGCCGTTCCGTTAGTCAAATTAAGTAAATCATATTTCTATTTACAACACTAGCCAACGTTAATCTAGGCTTACCCCGTCCCCTAACACTTCCATTTACCGTTACAGTATTGCATCTCTTCACTACTGTCTCTGTTAGTCTCCGTTAAATATAACCAAACCATCTAAATCGATTCTCTCTCAACTTATCTTCTATTGGTGCTACTCCTACCTATTCTCGAATATACTCATTCCTAATTCTGTCTTATTTAGTCTTGCCACACATCCACCTTAACATCCTCATCTCAGCCATCATCTTATCTACATGTTGTTTCTTGGTTGCCCAATACTCCGTCCCATACAACATCGTTGGTCTAATAGCCGTTCTATAGAACTTACCTTTTAGTCTAGTGGATATTCGTTTATCGCACAGTATCCTAGACGCACTTCTCTACTTGCACCATGCCGTCTTAATCCTATAGGCCACATCCGCATCAATTTCCTTCGTTGTTGTGATAATCGATCCTAAATAACGAAAATGTTCACTCTTAGGTAGTTCTTGGTTCTCAATCTTCACTTTTCTTCTGCTTTCATTGTTACTGTTATTAAATTTACACTCCATGTACTCTATTTTAGTTCTACTTATCCGGAATCCTTTAGATTCAAGAGTTTTTCTCCAAATCTCCAACTTTGTGTTAATTCCTTCTCTAGTCTCATCCACTAGCACGATATCGTCTGCAAAAAGTATACACCATGGCACGTCATCCTGAATATTTCTCGTCAACTCATCTATAACTAAAGCAAAAAGATAAGGACTTAAGGTAGATCCTTGATGTAACCCTACAATGATAGGAAATTCATTTGTTTCTCCAACAGGCGATTTAATAGTGGTCACCATCCCTTCATACATGTCCTAATCACATCAATGTAACTTTTTGTCACCCATTTTTTCTCTAACACCCACCATATTATATCCGGGACACTCTATCATATGCTTTCTTAAGGTCGATAAACATCATATGAAGGTCTTTTTTCTTTTTCTATACTTTTCTATTACTTTCTTCAAAAGATAGATCGTTTCCATTGTTGACCTGCCAGGCATAAACCAAAATTGATTCTCTTACACTTCTGTTATATCTCGCAATCGGCATTCCATCACCCTCTCCCACACTTTTATTATAAGACACATCAGCTTGATTCTTTTATAGTTGTTGCAATTTTGGACATCTCTTTTATTCTTATAGATTGACACTAAAATACTCTTCCTCCACTCATCTGGCATGTTCCTAGTCAATAAAATTTTGTTAAACAACTTAGTTAACCAAGCAACTCTCTTTGTACCCAAACACTTCCAAGTTTTAATAGGGATATCATTGGGTCCTAAAGCCTTATTTGATTTCATCTTCTTAAGTGCAATCTCCACTTCAAAGTTCCTAATCCTACGATAGAACTTATAGTCTTGGTTTATCGTATTACTGGCTATTTCTTCCCCTATTGTCGTACCTCCATGTTCCTCATTTAGTAGTTTCTCAAAATAGTTCTTTCATCTTTCCTTAATCTCTTTATCCTTCACCAATACCTTAGAATCCTCACTCTTGATGCACTTAACTTGATTAAAATCTCTTATTTTCCTCTTTTGTATCTTAGCAAGTTTGTATACCCTCTTCTCTCCATCCTTACTATCTAGTCTAGTGTATAGGTCATCAAAAGCTTTCAACTTAGCATCTCTCACTACTTTCTTGACCTCCTTATTAGCCAGTCTATAGCTCTTAAGATTTTCCTCAGTTCTATAATTCTGTTACTTTTTAAAGCACTCTTTTTTTTTCCTTAACTACCGCTTGAACCTCTTCCCTCCACTATCAAGTTTCCCTAGAGTTGGGTCCCATTCCTTTCGACTATCCAAGCATTTCCATTGAGATTCTCCTTATACAATTGGCCATCGAGTTCTACATAGTGTTAGCATCATCTTCTAAGTCCCAAGTACCTTCCCTATTCATTCTATTCTTAAATATTTCTAGTTTATCTCCTTTTAGGTCCCACCATCCTTCCTAGCTTGGTATTGCCCTCTAAAATATAAATCTAGTACCAAAATCCTATGTTGAGAGGCCAAGCTCTCTCTAGGAATTACCTTACAATCATTGCATTTTAGGTGGTCCACTTTTCTCACTAAGAAATAATCTATTTGGCTCTTAACTGACCCACTCTTAAAGGTTATCAAATGCTCCTCCCTCTTCTTATAAACAGTATTGGCCACTACCAGGTCAGAAGCCAACGCCAAATCTAAGATACTCTTTCCAGTCTCATTTTTGTCACCAAAACTGCATCCACCATGCATCCTTTCATAGCCTAGTTTGTCTATACCTACATGGTCATTAAAATCTCCACCTATAACTAGGTTCTCTCCTACGAGTATCTTTTGTAAGATCTCATCCATTTGCCCCCAAAAATCCCTTTTAGACTAATCATCTAATCCTACTTGAGGGGTGTATGCACTAATAACGTTTACTATATTCCCTCCAATAACTAGTTTAACTAATATAATCCTATCACCTTTTCTAATGATCGCCACTACATTCTCTATAAGACCCTTGGCAATTATGAATCCTACCCCATGCTTGCGTTTATCCTTACTACTATAATACAGTTTAAAACTGATATCCTCAATTTCCTTAGCTTTCTCACCTGTCCACTTAGTTTCTTGTACGCAAGCTATACTAATTCTCCTCCTAATTATAACTATAGCGATCCCGGTATTCCGGACTCGGTTCCGTAGATATTTGTTGTTGTCTATATCGCATTTCCGTCATTTAATTCTTTGTATTTGAGTTTTGGGATGTGTTGGGTGAGTTTGAAACAGGTTGGGTGTGTTTTGAAACAAATGGTTGTTGTCCAGATTTTGGTTTCTTCGCTCGAGCGAGCTCTGTATTTTATTTCCTTCACTTGAGCCAGCTTTGAGTGGTGTGTCTATTGGCTCGATCGAGCACTCTTGCGCTCGAGCGTGTGTCTGCGTCTCTTTTTGACCTGAAGGTTGTGTTTCTTCGCTCGAGCGAGCTTTTCTTTACTCGAGTGAGCGAGCTCTATATTTTGTGTTTCTTCGCTCGAGCGAGCACTCTTGCGTTCGAGCGTGCTTCTGGGTTGCAGACCTGAAGCTTCGCATTGTTCGCTCGAGCGACGTTTCTTGCGCTCGAGCGACCACTTCCTCGCTCGAGCGAGCCTCGCATATATCAGATCGCAGCAACAGTTCTATACTTCACTTTTTGATCCTCTTTTCATCTCAAACCCTAGATTCGGCTGCCTCTCTCTCTACATACACCTTCTCTCTACAAATACACCTAGTTCTAGTGGTCTTCTACCCTAGTCTCTTTGTAAGAAAGGTAGGGCTTGGTGTGGGCTTCACTTTGATCCGAAAAAGCTTGTGTTTGGAGCACTTTCAAGTTTCTCCATCTTCTCCTTTGGGCTTCTCCTTTTGAGGTAAGGATGATCTACTCCTTCTTATGAGTTTTGACATAAACATTGGTCATTTTGTATAAATGGTGGAATATGGGAGTTTTGGGAAGTTAAGGTTTGAAACTTGAAATATTGAAAATAGGGGTTTTCCATGTTTGGGCTTAATATGTAAGTGAGACTTGAAATTGGGATTGTCTATGTAATATGAGTGAAATTGGCCTTGGGGACAATGTTTGAGAATAGGGGGATTAAAGCCCTAATTGAAATTAAATAATTAATTTGTATAAGTAATTTGGGAAAGTTATGGAAATATGAAATTGAGTTGAAAGTTATGAAATTGGGAAGTTATGAGATTGAATGGTGTAGTTGGATTGATTAATCACTCACCTATGAAAATGTTGATAATTTATCTGTTTGATATATTTATTTATCTGTTTAGAAATAACTGCTTTGGGCTATCGATGGAGGATAGTCTTGTTTGTTGTAGACCCTGTATGACGATTAGGTGAATTAAAACTAATCAATTGAGTTATGTCATTGAATATGACGGTTGAATTAACACATTGAATATGTGCCTGGATTGATCATTGTACATGATAAAGCGTTTAAATACGTTGCATATGTATCTTATTTGGGAGGAGATAGGGGATGTACTTCATGGTTTGGGAGGAGATAGGGGATGGACTCCATTGATAACTAAGTTGGCCGGAGTGTCCAGGATGAAAGTCCCGAAATCTTAATTATATTTGCATAACGTAGAGAAATTGAAGTATTGAAGTGGTAATAATATGAGTTGTAGTCTCATTATAAATTGATTATGATTTAAGTGTTGATAGTATAAGTTGTAATCTCATTTTGAACTGTTCGGATAAACAATGAACCATATCTATGAATTGGATTGGATAGTGAAACGGAAAGGGATTGAAACATGGTTGTGACTATGGATTGGTTATGGAAGAGATGTACGTTGATTTATATGAGTTAAACATTTATCAAATGCTAATATTTTAGTTAATTCTCATATTATGTTTAGCGTATCTCTACTGGGCTTTGGCTCACCCTATATGGGACATCATTTTTCAGGTACAGGTGATATGATGCCTCCAAGGATGTAGCTTGGGAGGTTTAGAAGTTAAAGGCTTATTTTTGTAGTTATCTTTTGTATTACATGTAATTCAAGCTAAGGCTTAATCTGTTAAGAGTTAGAACTCTCTTTTGTTGAAACCAAGTGTTGACTTGGAAAGTTTGTAAGCCCGTAGGGTATTACTTTTGTTGTCAACATATAATACTTTTTGTAAAAGAATACTCTGATGGATGAATATATTTTGTTTTCCTATATCTATGGATATCATGAATGAATGAGTTATATAGGTTTATTTTGAGGGCGTTACAATAACATCTACCAATTTCAGATTTTCCAGAGAGTGATTGAAAAAATAGTGTACCAAGGAGTATTTTTTCTAGAACTGTTTTTATTTTTTAGATTGCATAACAACCAATTTTTCTAAGATGAATTTCTCATCTCAAGGTACTAGTTTCTGGTGAAAACTGCCACCCACACATTCTTAGCTTAAGAACAAGTTCTAAAGAGGTGGTCCAAATCTTCCATCTCGAAACTAGTGATTTCAATTTGCTAAATATCTTGTTAGTCTCCGAGAAAATTTTGTATGTAATAGATGTTCTCTCACATAGAAATGGGGCGCACACATTATAGAACCCACTTTTTTACAAAAGGAAGATACCCCAGTGTGATGCACCCGTTACGTATAATACTTACAAGTTTGGAGAGTCTCTATTTTAAAATAAAAAAGTGCAAGTTAAAAAGTCACTACTAAAAAGTCAACTATTCTTTCTACCCTTCAGTATGTATTTTTATGAAAAATCAAAAACCAACTAAAATAATTAATTTCCAAAACAATTGTTGAGTATGGTGCAAAGTGTTTACTTGATGTTTTACATTTGGAAGCACCATTTAATAAAGTATGCAAGTAGGCCACTTATGCAATTATGTTAGTGATATCCACTTACTACATACGACCATGATCAATGCATGTAAGCTAATTTAATTTCATTGATCACTTGTCTCGCAGGAAGATTTATTCTCCCTAAAAAAAATAAAAAATAAAAAAAAAATTCCCATAAAGGAAAGGAGGAGGCTAATGCTCCCCCCATTAAATCACCTCCAATACAGAAATAACAATTTTCAAACTTTAAAACGGTAAAAAGAGAACTAAAAAGGATTAGTGAGAAGGACACCATTAAGTTGTAATGTATTAATGAATTAATATCTATACTATATATTAAGTAAAAGGAGTTTTTAACCCCAAGGACTGTGGGAGCTTCAATATCCTAATCTGAATTTTCTGAATTTTTTAAATTTTTTATTTATAAAAAAAAAACTCAGCATTTATTGATTTGGTCAAAATCCCCTGATTAACATTTATTAACTTTTTTCAATCCACATGTCTTTCCACGTGTCTGTATTTATTGATTTGGTCAAAATTCCCTGACCAGCATTTAAAATCCTCTCATACAAATAATTATAGATACAATCCGTGTATAATTACTACAGTACCCTTTTCAATTTCTCCTATATACTATGGTTAGTTGTAAGATTGTTAAATTCTTTTTATAAAAAATTTAAAAAACATAATTTATATATTAAAAAAAATTTAAAACAAATATAAATATCTATACTATATATTAAGCAAAATGGGGTTTTTAACCCCCAACTTTGTGAGAGCTCTAATCTCTCAATCCTAATTTCTTAAGTTTTTGATTTTAAAAAATTTTTTCTCAACATTTATTGATTTGGTCAAAATTTCCTAATAAACATTTATTAACTTTTTCCAATCTACATGTCTTTCTACATGCTTACCATTATTGATTTGGTCAACATCCCTTTACCAGCATTTAAAATCCTCTCATACAAATAATTATAGATACAACCCGTGCATAGTTACTGCAATACACTTTACAACTTTTCCTATGTATTATGGTTAGTGATAAGATTGTTAAATTATTTTTATAAAAAATCTTAAAAAAACATCTATCTATCTATCTATATCTATACTATATATTAAGCAAAAGGGGGTTTTTAACCCCAAGGTCTGTGGGAGCTCCAATATCCCAATCTGAATTTTCTAAATTTTTTATTTAAAAAAAAAAACTAAGCATTTATTGATTTGGTCAAAATCCCATGATCAGCATTTATTAACTTATTTCAATCCACATATCTTTCCGCATGCTTACATTTATTGATTTGGTTAAAATCCCCTGATCAGTATTTAAAATCTCCTCATACAAATAATTATAGATACAACTTGTGCATAGTTATTGCAGTACACTTTTTAACTTCTCTCATACACTATGGTTAGTGATAAAATTGTTAAATTATTTTTATAAAAAATCTTAAAAAAACATAATTTATATATTAAAAAAATCTAAAACAAAAATAAATATCTATAATTATCCCATCTATCTATCTATACTATATATTAAGCAAAATGGGATTTTTAACCCCCAAGACCTGTAGAAGCTCCAATATCCCAATCTGAATTTTCTAAATTTTTTATTTAAAAAAAAAAAACTCAGCATTTATAGATTTGATCAAAATATCCTGATCAGCATTTATTAACTTTTTTCAATCCACATGTCTTTCTACATGTTTGCATGTATTGATTTGGTTAAAATCCCTTGATCAGTATTTAAAATCCCCTCATACAAATAATTATAGATACAATCCGTGTATAGTTACTGCAGTACCCTTTTCAACTTCTTCCATACACTATGGTTAGTAATAAGATTGTTAAATTATTTTTATAAAAAATCTTAAAAAACATAATTTATATATTAAAAAAAATCTAAAACAAATATAAATATATATTCCCTGATCAGCATTTATTAACTTTGTTCAATCCACATGTCTTTCCACATGCATGCATTTATTGATTTGGTCAAAATTCTCTGATCAGCATTTAAAATCTCCTTATACAAATAATTATAGATACAATCCGTATATAATTGCTGCAGTACCCTTTTCAATTTCTCCCATACACTATGGTTAGTGATAAGATTGTTAAATTATTTTTATAAAAAATCTTAAAAAACATAATTTATATATTAAAAAAAATCTAAAACAAATATAAATACCTATAATTATCCAGTGCATAGCACGGGTGATAGGCTAGTATTATATAAGGAAAATGAGATTTTTAACCCACAAGCCTTGCGGGAGATCCAATATCTCAATCCTAATTTTCTAATTTTCTGATTTTAAAAAAAAAAAACCTCAGCATATATTAATTTGTCCCAACCCCCATGCCTTTTGGGAGATTTGGTCAAACCCCCTCATAATTAAACTTTAATGTATTAAACACCAGCTTAAACAAAATTTCTTGAAAATTCCAACACATATGATTATTATCAAAATATTAAACTTTAATATAATATAACTTTTTATGTAGATATTAGTTTGTAATAAAATTAGTATTTTTAGAATTCTTTCATCAAGATCTATCAACTAAGATCCATGTTGACTATGAAATTCTTTATTAAAAAAAAAATTATTACCATTGAAATTGATAGTTTTTAACCCACAAACTTTGTGGGAGTTCCAATCTCTCAATCCTAATTTCTTAATTTTTTGATTTTAAAAAAAAAAACCCTCAACATTTATTAAATTCCCCCAAATCTTTTTGACTTCTCCCATATACACACCCTTTTTATTGAATTCTCCTAAATCTTTTTGACTTCTCCCATATATACACTTTTTAACTTTTCACATACCTATTGCAACCTTCCTTACTTTTACCATACCTATTAGACCCTTTCAATTTCTTCACTTCACTTTTTGATTTAAACTTACTAGCCTATCACCCGTGCTATGCATGGGATAATTATAGATATTTATATTTTTTAAAATTTTTTTTTAATATATAAACTATGTTTTTTAAGATTTTTTATAAAAATAATTTAACAATCTTATTACTAACCATAGTGTATGAGAGAAGTTGAAAAAGGTACTGCAGTAACTATACACAGATTGTATCGATAATTATTTATATGAGGGGATTTTAAATGTTGATCAAAAGATTTTGACCAAATTAATAAATGCAGGCATGTGGAAAGACATATGGATTGAAAAAAGTTAATAAATGCTGATAAGGAGATTTTGACCAAATCAATAAATGTTGAGTTTTTTTTTTTAAATAAAAAATTTAGAAAATTCAGATTGGGATATTGAAGCTCCCACAGGCCTTGGGGTTAAAAACCCCCTTTTACTTAATATATAGTATAGATTTTTTTATTATGGTTCTTCTTTAAACTAATTATCGGCAGCACTTCCAACTTCTCCCAGGTATGTCAAAAATGTGATTGAAGTTAGCAATTTATTCTTTTGTGTAATATTTTAATGGTTCTTTTGATTGAAGTTATTTCCTTTTATGATTTGTAAAAAAAAAATTATAATTTCATTTTTTAATATGATTGAAGTTAGATAAACATAAATACTCACAAAGAGAAAAATGTGATTATAGTTGATTCAACGGTTCTTTTTTTTTTTTAATGTGATTTTATTGTAATTAATTTAATGGTTTCTTTTTTTTCATTTATTTTTTTTATTATGGGAAAAATGTGATGTGATTGTAGTTTGTTCAATGGTTCTTTTTTTTTGATATGATTGTATTGTAGTTAGTTCAATGGTTTTTTTTTTTTCATTTTTTTTTATTATGAGAAAAATGTGATGTGATTGTAGCTTATTCAATGGTTCTTTTTTTTAATATGATTTAATCATTTTATTTATTGTTTTAATGGTTCTTCTTTACAATTATTTTTTTTATTATGAAAAAAATATGATTGTAGTTAGATAGTATAAAAATATTTGTGATTTGTATGATTGAAGTTATCTCCTTTTGTGATTTGTATTTGGTTTGGCCAAAAAAAAAATTATAATTTGATTTTTTAATATGATCGAAATTAGATAAACATAAACACTCACAAAAAGAAAAATGTGATTGTAATTAGTTCAACGGTTCTTTTTTTGTTTAATGTGATTGTAATTAGTTTAATGTTTTTTTTTCATTTATTTATTTTTTTTTGTTATGGGAAATATGTGATGTGATTGTAGTTTATTCAACGGTTCTTTTTTTTTAATGTGATTGTAATTAGTTCAATGGTTCTTTTTTTAATGTGATTGTATTGTAGTTAGTTTAATAGTTCTTTTTTTTTCATTTTTTTTTTTATATAAGAAAAATGTGATGTGATTGTTGTTTTTACACTTCGTTTTGATCCGTAACGACCTCAAAAAAAAACCCAATAATCATACATTCTTAATATGCTCAGACATAGGAGAATAATGCATAAGTACATTTCGTTAGAGTATTTCTTACAAATGTATTACATGTTAACAATAAAAGCAAATGCCCTATGGGCTTACAGCTTTCCAAATCAATACTTGGTTATAAAAAGAAGAGTTCTAACTCTATACAAAATAAGCCCTTGGCTTGATTTACATGTAATACAAATAAAGTAATCACCAAAGATGACCCAACCACTAATCCTCTCAAGCTACGTCCTTGGAGGTGGCATGCTACCTGTACCTGAAAATGATGTCCCATATAGGGTGAGCCAACGCCCAGTAGAGATATGCTAAACATTGTATGGGCAATAACTAAAATATCAGCATTTGATAAATGTTTAATTCACATAAATCAATTCATATCTCATTTCAAATACATGATCGATGTGTCCATGTTTTTATTCCATCTCTTAACCAATTTCTCAATTCACAACCCTGGCTCAGAACCTGGCCATACACTTTAAGTGAGATTACATCCCATATCAACAACGTTTCTATTTCAATTGAAATAACAACTCAAATTAATCATTTCATGCTTCACAATAGATACACATTTTAGTACTGTATCCATCTCAGACAAAACACTTCCATATTTCACATATGATACACATTTTAGTGCTATATCAATGTCAAACAAAATCCGGTTTAGAGGTCCATCCCCTATCTTCCCCTAAACCGTGGAGTACATCCCCTATCTCCTCCCACACAACACAATGTATATAAACACATATCATATACATAATCAGAACAATACATAAAGTTCATGTATTATATCAACTGCCATATTCAATGGCATACTCATTTGATTAGTTTCAGTTTGCCTAATCATCATGCATTGTCTACAACAATCAAGACTATCCTCCATCGATAGTCCAAAGCAATTATTTCTAAACAGATCATAATCACGTTCAACAGATAAATATCAACAATTTCAAAAGTGAGTGACTAATAAATCCAACTTCACCATTCCATCTCATAATGAGCCAATTTCAATATATTTAACTCAATTCCATATTCTCATAATTTTCCCAAATTAATTATACCAATTAATTTATGTACAAATTAGGGCTTTCTCCCCCGTTTCTCAATATTAACCAAAAGGTTCAAATATCAACAACTCTTCAACAATACCATCATTTTGAGACCCAAATACATATTCAAGAGTCAAAATATCAAAACCCCCTTTATTCATTTTGAAACCCTAAGTCCCAAAATATCTCAACTCAAACCATCTATACAAATAACTCAATATTTATGTTAAAACACATAAGAATGAGTAGGAATCCCTACCTCAAATTTCGAAATTCAACGGAGAAGAAGATGAAAACTCAAAGTGCTCCAAATCACGAGATTCTCGGATCAAAAGATAGCCTCAACGATCAACACACTTTTTGTAAAGGCTCAAGGGTAGGAGATCACTCTAACTAGATCAAATCTAAGAGAGAATGTGAGGTTTTTGAGAGAGGTGGTCTCCAATGGTGTTTTCCGAAAAGTAAGAGAGAGAAAGGAAACCAAAAAGTGATCCAAAAAGTTGAATCCCGAAGTCATATACCAGTCGCCCCGCTCGAGCGTGGAAACCCCCGTTCGAGCGTCAGACACAGACTCACGCTCGAGCGTCAAAAGCGCCGCTCGAGCGTAGATTGCACACTTCCAGAAGTTTTGCAGACATGGTCCCCGCTCGAGCGTCAAACTCCCCGCTCGAGCGGAGGAACAAAAACAAAGGGTCACGTTCGAGCGTCAAAACTCTCGCTCAAGCGTCTGAAGACCTGCAGCCAAAAGTACTGGGAGGTGGAAAATTACGCTGAAGCGTCAAAATGCCCGCTCGAGCAGAGAAGCAACAACAAAGGGTCCGCTCGAGCGTCAAAAGCCCCGCTCGAGCGTGAAGGCCAAAATCTGGGCATCAACTCTAGGTTTCAAAACACAACCAACCTGCTTCAAACCTGCCCAACACAACCCAAGACTCAAATACAAAGAGTAAGGGAAGGAAATGAGAATGAGACAACAACGATCACGGAACCACGTCCGGAATACAATATACAATGGAAAGGAAAATCGGGATCGCTATATGATCACACGGTGAATTTTTTTTAACTAATTGTGTTTTTTTACACTCTATTTCGATCACATGATGAGGAGAAAAATTTGTTTGCGTCGTGACAATCTCTGTGTTTTTACAGGATGGAATGTGATATAGTTACTGCTAAAATCAATTGACTATGGCCTCGTTTGGGAAGTAGCTATTTTAGTAGGCTATTTGGCTTTTTAGCTATTTTAGTAGGCTATTTTAATTTTGTGTTTGGGAAGTTGGGTTAAATTTTTATTGGAGTTGGTGTATTAAAAAATATGTTGAAAAGATGTTTGTAATTAAAATGACCATTTTGTCCCTACAATTATAATTTTTTAATTTCCGGCTGAGGGGCAAAATGGTAATTGATCTGTTGATGTAATCATTTCGGCTGTGACAGTGTAGGCTGCGCCTACACTGTCCAGCGCGCAGGCTATTTTTTTTTTTTTTTGAAAACCAAGAAAAAAGTTGGCTTTGGGCTGATTTTCAAAATTAGGCTATAATAGCCTGATTCTCATCTTCCCAAACAGCGCCTATGTCGAAAAAGAAAATTACTCCTTTCATGCCAGACTGATCATGATGATCCATATCCATATATATATAATATATATATATATACTATATATTAAGCAAAATGGGAGTTTTTAACCCCAAGCCTTGTGCGAGCTCCAATCTCCCAGTCTAAATTTCATGATTTTTTGATTTAAAAAAAAAATCTTAGCATTTATTAACTTCTCCCAACTCCCAAGTCTTACCCTCATAATAACACTTTAATGCATTAAAAACAAGCATAAAAAAAATTCTTTGAAATCCAACACATATGAATTCATTGAAAAATCCCAACACATATCATAATAACACTTTAATGCATTAAGAACAAGCATAAAAAAAATTTGTTGAAAAGTTCAACACATATGATTATTATCAAAATATTAAACTTTAATATAATATAATAATAAAAAAAGACATTTAATTCCTTGAAAAGTCCAACACATATGATTATTATCAAAATATTAAATTTTAATATAATATAAAAAATGAAAAAAAGAAGACATTTAAAAAAAAAAATTTAAAATCACAATTCACATATATAGATAATTGTAAACACAATCCGTGCATAGCACGGGTGATATGCTAGTTTATAATTATCCTGTGCATAGCACGGGTGATAGACTAGTACAATCATATAGCAAATTAAAAAGCAAAAAAGGAATTGAAGGAAGCATATACAAAAAGAGCCATATATCCTTCAATGGACGGCCTAAAAGGAGAAAATGAAAGCTACAATAATATTAGGGACACTAGGATAGGGATTTGAAACTAGGGCCGTGTGTCACAACACTATTATTAAAGTAATTTGGTGGACATTTTTTTTATTGAAACTGATCTTTTTTACTACATGATATAATTAAAAAAATGAAATTCAATTACTATTAAAACTTATCTTTGTCGTTAAAACTTTTAAATATGTAACTGTTATTGGTGTGTGTTAGTTGGACCCAACTAATTAAATAAAAAATAAAAATAAAATCGGCTCTTTAGGGGGGAAAATCCCTATCAAGGAATAAAGATATTTGCTAGTAGACGAGAAAGCCTATATATTTGAAACCCAAAAAGAAGAAATGAAGGATGAAATAGACCCTACATCCAATATCCTTTACTAGCCATTCCAAAACGAGAACATGAAAGTTAGTAGCAGTCTAAAGGTTCCTGGTATTGTAGTTTCACAAAGAGATGGTTATTTTTAAAGACAAAAATATGCCTAACATGAGATAAGAATAATATTAGAGATTCATAAAATTTACTCAGAAAAAGTAATATGTATGATTAAAATTTATCCTAAGTGTAGATTATACTATGCAAGAGTTGAATTTGAATTACCCATTATTTTTTTGGATAAATTCTCGATAAGTTTTCTAGGATCCTAACTTTTTCAATAATGACATTGGCTTAGATTTCATAGAGAAATTCATAAATATTTACATTCATTCATTCATTCATTGAAAAATAAAATAACCCATCAATTTTTTTGATTTATAATTACAAAAAATGCCATTGTCACCTTGAAATGGTTCTCAATCAGTTTCTTGATCACCAGCGAGTTTTGAAAAGAATCAATGCATTGAGCCCACTACTTATCCTAGCTTGGCTCCGATAAAAGGATGGTGTTGTGATGATTGCGAGACGATTGTTATTTATTCGGTGTTCTTCTATGGAACTGGCGATTCAAGATCGTCAAAGAAATTGCAAATGGACTCTCTTTTCCTCATTCTAATGACCTAATTCATAGTAACTTGAAGATGAGCAGTGTTTTCATTGATTTCAGCGACGGAGCGATATTGGGTGATTATGGTTTCATGAATTGTGATCATAAGAAAGCTGAATGTATAATTTAATTAGGTGATAATCTCATATATGTCTAATCTAATTAAAAAAGTGTTGTGTTCTGAATTATCAAAAAAAAATTTAAAAAAAATGCTTATGTAAAATTCTATGAATTGTGCCATCGTTTTTTTTGACTTGTGCGCCATCCTTTTCTTTGAATTGTTGGGGACAGAAAATCTATTTATCTAGAAAATAGAAAAAAAAATAGAATTAATAACGATAATTTTGAAAACTTTATGGAACTTTAGAAAACTTAATGGACTTATTGAGTTATAAGTCTACTAAATGGGATTTATAAATAAATCTCTCATTTTGAAAATATATTTTTTAATTTTCTAGCTTTTGGGTCTAGTCATCTTCTACAAAGCTAGAAACTAGGCCCCAACAAACCCAAAAGATTAAAGTTGGAAGCCCATAAAAGTGCTGCAAATATATTTGGGCCTACTGGCTGAAAGTTAGAAGGCGGAGCCCAAAAAATGGCAAGGCCGAATCTAAACAAATATAGCCCAACGCAATGAGAGAGCTTATTTTGGGAAGATGGTAAAAAGTGACTTTTTGGCTTTTAATCAAGCTTTTGGCTTTTTTAGACAAATGATTTGGGAAGTTGGTAAAAAGTGACTTTTAGCTTTTTTGATTAATATTTGTTTATGATGTCATATCATAATCAAATGACCAAACTATCCTATTTAGTTTAAAATATTACAACTTTACCCATGTAGAATATTTTGACTCATGAGGGGTAAAATTGTAATTTCACCCTTGGCTAAAAACCACCTTCCCAAATGAAAAAAAATTCAAAAAAGTCAACTTTTAATTTTTGTTACAAACCACAAAAAGTGGCTAAAACCCAACTTCCCAAAACAACCAACTCAGACCATTTCAATTGAGTGAGCTGTCTAAATTAAGGTAGTAATTAATTTCATTTAAAGTGTAGCATCTATACTATATATTAAGCAAAAGGAGGTTTTTAACCCCAAGGCTTGTGGGAGCTCCAATCTCCTAATCCTAATTTTCTAATTTTTTGATTTTTTAAAAATAAAAACCTCAGCATTTATTGACTTCTCCAAACCCAACCTCAGCATTTATTGACTTCTCTCAACCCACAATTCCTTTTGACTTCTCTCATAATTATTGCAACACCCTTTTCAATTTCTCCCATCCACTATGGTTACACACAAAAATAAAAAAAAAAGATAAGAATTTAGTTATAGATCTCAAAAAGATATAACATCTAAATTTGAATTATGATTTAATAATATAATTATGTATTTTTTATTATGTATATCTATCAAAATTTAAATCACTTAATGGGACAAATTAAACAATTTTCCAAATTATTGATTTTTAATTTACAAAATAGATTAAAAAAACTATTGACTGATTTATTTATTTAATAACAAAAATATTTCATAATCTCTCCCTTCTAATCTCTCTCACAAATTTTCAAAAAAGAATATTAAAACTTGCATTCATTTTCTCTTCCCAAAAAAATCAGATAATATTTTTTATTAAAGTTATAGATATCTACCTATATTTTATATATTATATTATAACATAACAAGAAAAATTAAAAAACTAAAAAAAAAAATCTTTAAAGTTTATCTAAATAAACTTTAAATAAATAAAACTCACATGTCTATAATATATCTAACTCACATCATAACTTACCTAAATATAATAATGAAAAACAAATGGAAACCACAGATAAATTAAATTAAAAAAAAAAGATACCACAACTCCATCTTAAATAAATTGAAAAAAAAAATACCCGAATAGAAACCACACAAAAATAAAAATAAAAATAAAAAGATATATCTATCTATCTATCTATATATATATTAAGAAAAATGGGGTTTCTAACCCCCCAAGTCATGTGGAGCTTTAATATCTCAATCTAAATTTCTTGATTTTTTTATTTTATTAAAAAATCAGATAATTTTTTTTTATTAAAGTTGTAGATATCTACCTATATTTTATATATTATATTATAACATAACAAAAAAACTAAAAAACTAAAAAAAAAAACCTTTAAAGTTTATCTAAATAAACTTTAAATAAATAAAACTCACATGTCTATAACATATCTAACTCACATCATAACTTACCTAAATAATAATAATTAAAAACAAATGGAAACTACAGATAAATTAAATTAAAAAAAAAGATACCCACAACTCCATCTTAAATAAATTGAAAAAAAAAATACCCGAATAGAAACCACACAAAAATAAAAATAAAAATAAAAAGATATATCTATCTATCTATCTATATATATATATATTAAGAAAAATGGGGTTTCTAACCCCCCAAGTTATGTGGGAGCTTCAATATTCCAATCTAAATTTCCTGATTTTTTATTTAAAAAAAAAAACCTTAGTATTTATTAACTTCTCCCAACCCTCAAGTATAAAAAAAATTCTTTTAAAAGTCCAACACATATGAATTTCTTGAAAAGTCCAAACACATACGATTATTATCCCTCATAATAACATTTAATACATTAAGAACAATCATAAAAAAAAATTCCTTGAAAAGTCCAACACATATGATTATTATCAAAATATTACACTTTAATATAATATAAAAAAAAAGATATTTAAAAAAAAAAAAGACATTTAAAAATCACAATTCACATATATAGAAATAATTGTGAAGTACATATGAATTCCTTGAAAAATCCAACACATGATTATTATCCCTCATAATAACATTTTAATGCATTAAGAACAAGCATGAAAAAAATTCCTTGAAAAGTCCATCACATATAAATTTCTTGAAAAGTCCAACACATTTAAATTTCTTGAAAAGTCCAACACATATGATTAGTATCAAAATATTAAATTTTAATATAGTATAAAAAAAAAAAAAAGACAAAGTGGTAAAATACAACCCATGCATAGCACGGGTGATATGCTAGTACTTCATGTAAACAATAGGCTCAACCATTTTAATTAATAAAAAAAACATTTTGTTTATATATATATAAAATTAAAAAACTCCGCAAAACCGAATCATGCTTTATTTATTTCATGAAAAGTCTGTTTCACTCAATCTCATTATCAAATGCTGCAATAAATTTTCTAAAATTAATAAAAATTAAAGAAAAAATTATAATTTTTTTTAAGGATTGGACCTTTAAATAATAAAATAAATTCTGAATTTTTTATTTATTCAATTTAAATTCTAATATTTTTATTTATTTTTAATTTAAACCATATATCTATTTTCATTAAGTAAATTGATGAAAATTTATATTTTAATCATTAAACTCAATATAAGATATACATAAAATGTTTAAAATATCATTTTTTTTTGTTGAATTTAATAAATAAAGTACAATTTTTTGCTAGTTTATTTAACAAAAAATATATAAATGGTTTAAATTAAAAAGTTTAAATTTAAGTTGATAAAATTAAAATTTTAAATTTTATTTTAAAACAATAATAGAAATCTGAAAAATTCTATTAAATCTTTTATCAAACACTCGTGTGGATCACATTCCTATGTTTGGTAAAAAATTATTACAATTTTTAGTGGTTGTTCGACATGTGCTAAAATAATTATTCTATTTAGGTTATAATTATCTTATTTAAGTCATATCACTTTTCTATCAAATCACTTCAAATTTAACCTATATTTCATATTTTTTCATAAAAATTCAAAAAGTATATTAATTTAACACTTTTCAAATAATTTTTAATATATATATATATATATATGTATATATATATTTTGCCCACAATGATATAAGATGTGGTTGTTGAAATGTAAGGCGCATAGAGGGACAGTGCATCGGTGTCCTGTGTTAAACACTGTTTTTAATCTGATGGCGACGTTTTTGCTATCCGTCGATCGTTTGTCTGGACAAAAAGTAAATTTTATAATTTGAATAATTTAAGTTATGCAATTAAAATAATTATTTTATTGAGAAATTTATTTATAAATTTCATTTAAAGGAGCAATTTATTTATTGAGAGATTTATTTTTAAGTCTAATTTGGTGGGAAGAGGGGTCACTGTTGTGGTTAAAACACAGCAGTGACTGCTGTGGTTCAATTTTAAGGTGTATTATGTATATATTTTTATGATCCGAACCGTTCATTCTATAGGGTTTGTTGAGTACTTCATTCCTACCAAAAATCATATTAATCGGATATCAATGACTATATGATCGATTAACATATTTTTTATGCAGTTTTTCAAAAGAAAAATTTATTGTTTATTTTTTTGGTTATCGATCATATAGTTATTGATATCCGATTAATATGATTTTTGGTAAGAATGAAGTACTCAACAAACCCTATAAAATGAACGGTTCGGATCATAAAAATATATACATAATACACCTTAAAATTGAACCACAGTAGTCACTGTTGTGTTTTAACCACAGCAGCGACCCCTTCCAATTTGGTGAGTATTTTTTTTAATTTTAAAATTTGGCAACTTAAACATAAACCAAGCACAATTATGGAGCCCACACTGCATGCTCTACAATAATATCATCAAACGATTCATTTTTTTATTTAATTATATGTTTTTAAGGCATATTTTAATATTTTTTAAATTTTTAATAAAAAAATATGTAGAAAAGCAAAAAAAAAGTAATATGATAACTCATAATAACTTTTTAATTTAACTAAAGTATTTAGTCCCCAAGAGTATTTTTAATTCTTTATATCATCAAAATTGAATAAAAAATTAATTGAAAACTTGATTTGATATGAAATGTTTCAATAGTTTTTTACTAAATAATAATGGTAGAGATTCTAAAAATTTTACTAAATTTTCTACCAAATATCTCATATAGGTGTGAGACTCACACAGGTCTTATGTGGGTCTCACATCTATATGAGATATTTGATAGAAAATTTGATAAAATTTTAAGATCTCTAACATTACTCTTTACTAAAAACTTAATTTGGTAAACACATTGAATGCTCCAATCCTCACAATTCAATGTGTAAAGTTCGTCGAGTATTTTATTCCTATAAAAAATTATGTTAATCGGATATTGATTGTCCCTTGATTAAAATGTATTTTTATTAATAATAAATATAATTTTAAAAATAAATCATCAACAAAAATATATTCTAATGAAGAGACTCTCAATATTCTATAACATTTTTTTTTATAAAATTAAAAATTTAATAAATTTTATACATTAAATCAGTCGAATTATTAAAATAAAAGTCGTAATACGCTTCACTACAAATAGATCAGCCGATTCTTTATTTAAAATGGAATGATGAAAATGAAGTGATGCTGAAGGGGATCCATCACCGCCCTTCAAAACTCAAAAAAATATGTGCTTATGGCGTCGTTTGGGAAGGAAAACGGGGCTAAATTAGCCAAGTGGCGACAAAGAAGTCTATTTCAGCCAAAAAACGACAAAACTCAATTTCACGGGTTTAGACTGAGGCTCAGTGGGGTGATTTTACGGAATTGCCCCGAGAGGTTAAACTCTCGCCATCTGCAAATCAAGCCTCACATTAGAGGTCTTACACACCCATTTCAAACCAGAGGAGAGGAAGAACGGACCGATTGGAGGCCGTCGGACCGACCTTGGCAGACGAATCCGCAACCGGAGATCGAAACCGCGGCGGCGAACAACAACGACCTCTCGCACACTCCAACCGATCTGCAGGTGATGATCTATGTTTCGATCTGATTTGTTTTCTGTTCTTACCATCTGCGTAGTTCATCTTCATTTCTTGCGTCGGTTCATGGCCGATCTGTTGGCTCACGGTCGTTCTTGGGTTGATTACACTTACATTACACACAGACCGGCCACCGATCTGTTGGCTCACGGTCGTTCATGGCCGATCTGCAGGTCATTTTTTTTTTTACGAAATCTGATCTGTTGTTGTGTGCCAAATCTGTTCGCATCCAACAAATTTGGGGCTGATTTTTATATATACACATACATATATATATATATATATAATATCTGATCTGATTCAAATAGTTCTTCTGATTTATGATCTATCGATCTTCAATATCTGTTCACCCTTGTTTAAACAATGAAATAGTTTGAAATCTGTTCTACAATGTACATGCTCTGTTCGGTTCTTGTTTGATGAAATGCAGATCCTTTTTTTTTTTTTTTTTTTTTTTTTTTTTTTTAAATAAGAAATGCAAAGGCGTTAGTGAAATGCTGACTTCCCATTTGTGACGAATAGAAATGCTCAATCCCCAGTTCTGAAATGCTCAATTCCCCTGTTTGTTGCCTAATAGAAATGCTGAATTCCCATTTGTGAGCTTTTTATTAATTACATGCCAATTCCCATTTGTGAAATTTTTATTAATTACATAAATGCTCAATTCCCATTTGTGAAATTTTTATTAATTACGTAAAAAATTTAATTCCAACTCAATTTGGGTTACAAGTTAGAGATATTAACAACAAATTATGAAAATATATATAACTGATAGTCCAAAAGGAAAATTATAAATTGTAATCAATACCGGAGCCATATTAAAAATATATTACGAATTTATTAAAAAAAATATGTGAAATGTATTATCAACATTTGATTTAAAAAGGAAAGACCGTAAAAAAAAAATTACACATATATCTGAAAATTTAATTATGGAAAACTGTATCATGAATATATGACAGAATGTTTTCAAAAAAGCCAAAAATTGTATTGTAAAAATATATATTTTTTGGATTACATTTTTTAATTTGCGTATATTATTTACTCAAGACGAAAGGCTCAATTCTCAATTCAAGTAATTTAATTAATTACATAAAAAATATTTTCCACATAAATTTGCGAACGAGGGTAGCTATATTATCTACATATTATCTCAACAAATTACAAAATAATGTATATTTATATTACAAATATATTAAACAGACAGTTTATTAAATTTACATTACAAACTATAACGAAAGATATTAATAATGTATTAATATTATTTATTACAAATTGAGAGTTAAAAATATAAGCGTGTAAAACTTGTAGTACACATATATGACAAAATTTAATTATGAAAAATTATATCATAAATATATTCATAAATGTTTTCAAAATATTAACAAAAAAATATATTTGTGTATATATTACAAATAAGATGTATTCATTTGCGTACTTTTTTCCACAAGTGAGAAATGCTCATTTATCATTTTGAAAAAATAAATTAATTACCACCATAAATATTTTTGAACTACATTTGGGTAGGAAGGTAGATAAATATATTCAAAAATGTTTTCAAAATATATTCAAAAATGTTATCATATGGAAAACTATATGATAAATATATTCAAAAATGTTTTCAAAATAAATAAAAATATATTTTGAAAATAGATTACAAATTAGATGTATTAATTTGCGTTTATTTTTTACTCAACACGAAATGGTCAATTCTCTTTCTACATAATAAATTAATTACCACCATGACTATTTTCACACTACATTTCGGAAGGAAGGTACATATTAAAAAAAAATTTCAAATTTTTTACACATATATTACAAAAATAGTTTTTTTCAATATATATTAAAAAATGTTAGACAGATATTAATAATGTATTAATTTTATATATTACGAATTGAGAGGTAAACAATAAAGACTGTAAACGTTTTTCCCAAACAGATATGAAAAAACTTTATATATTACAAATTTAGAGTTAAAAACAAAAGGGTGTAACAATGTTATTAAACATGTATGACAAAATGTAATTAGTACAAAATGTTGTACAAATATATTCAGAAATTCATTTTGTTGCCTATCATAAAAACTATTATCAACATATATTACAACATAGATTTATTAATTTCAGTACTCCATCGTGTTCATGTTGATTCATGTCAATTTTTTTAAAATTAAAGCGTAGCATGGCGTCATTCACCTCTACTGCAACTTCCAGTACATGGCCAGGACGTATGTGTTCATGTGGATATGGCCCGTGTATTGTTAGGATTTCCAGGTCCACCACAAATCCAGGGCGTTCCTACTTTGTATGTCCCCGCCCTGTGGTGAGTCACCCAATCTTTACCGGTCATCACTTAATGAACATTAACAACCCATGCAACTAATACTTCAATAATTTTCACTCATCAGCCTTGTGTCAGTTGGATTGGTTGGTGTGAAGAACGAAGCCATGGGAACCAAGGCTATGCGTCACCCGGAGATGAAATTGCCATGCAATTGCGGGCTGATGTCATAGACATTCAACAATCCTTGCGTGTGCTTAAGACCATTGTGTATGTGCTATGCATTGTCGTTGTCATTTTGTTGTGCCGTATGTAAGCACCGTGACCATGTTATTAGTATGTACAAAGACGTTAGTATGTTTTACATATGTTGTTCGTATGTAGTTAGTATGTTTGTAGTACGATGGTAGTATGTTGTAGCATATGGGCGGCGTCATATTAACTCTCATATTTTCGTCCACTACTAACTTCCATGGAACCTGTGTACGTATGTAAAAAATGTTTTGAATGGGTTTATGCAAATTTATCTTCAGCATCATATATCTCTGTTTGTTGTTATTAATGTGTCATGGCTTATGCGTGTGTATATAACAACAAAATTTGTGATGGTAATCTTTTGTAACCGTACATTAGTAATGGCTTCGAAACGTACTTCGCCGCGTAACCACGCCAAAAGCAAAGGCGTTGTCAGTGACAAGTCAACCAGTCTTGAAGACACACAAACTCAGTTAAGCCACAAGGCCTCGTGGGACAGTCACTCAGTACGAGTTTTTCTCCAGCTGATTGCAAATGAGATTAGTAAAGGAAATCGGCCATTCTTAGTCCTCACCCAGGCAGGGTACAAGTCGTTGTCCAGGAAATTCCAGCGGAAAACAGGAAAACAACATGGACTGAAACAGCTGAAGAATAAGTACATGAGCTTGAAAAAAGAGTGGCAAGCGTGGACGAAGTTAATGGACTCAAGCAAGGGAGTGTCCGGGATAGGCTTTGACTATGACACCGGTTTGTTTCAGGCACCTGACGAGTGGTGGGACAAGATGGAATCTGTAAGTACAAGTACAATCAATTTTCATATCTGTCATTTACCAGTACATTTACCAGTACATTTTTAACTTCTTCATTTAACTGCAATACAATTTTTTATATGAAATATAATGGCAAGCTGTTTTACACATGTACATTTCTGCAGGTCAACAAGGCGTGTGCGAAGTTCAGGAAGAAAACCTTGGAACACCGTGACTTGATGGAGACGGTTTTCATGGGGGCATCCGCTACTGGGAAGCACCATTGGACCCCGGGAGAGAACCTTCCTGAAGCTACTGAGGACTCATCTGATTCAGTGCGTAGTTTGGGAGCCCAGCCATTTGCTGATCCGATACCCGCTGGAGTACAGGACGTCGATTCTGATTCTTCACTGGAGCATGTGCCGATTGAAATGGCAAAAAAGAGGAAGACGCCATCAACAAGTGCTTCAAAGTCCAAGAAGGGAACAAGTGGTGCGTCTGTTATTGCGGAAAGCATGAACAGAATGACAGATGCGGTGCGTTCGAAGAATCAGCAGGTCACGGTCAGGCACCTCACAGGCAACGAAGCGCTGTACACTATTTCCGAGTGCATGCATAAACTGAGCAGTATTCCATCCCTGATTGGTACGCCGTTATTCCACTTCGCCTCCACACTTATGGATAACGCCGATTACCGGGAGGTCATGATGTGCCAGCCTGATGACGACCACATCATTGGATGGCTTACCCAGAAGCAGCTGCAGTGTACTGCGTCGGCGCCATTTGCAAACCTGTTTGGAGGTCGCCGGATGTGATGTATCGGTGTTACGAGTGTTGCAGATGCATGTTATTTTCTTCGTTTTTAAAACTTAGACTCATGGTATTGTTGGCTATGTACTAAAACAGGATGGTGGTGTGTGCATGTTTTGCATTCTGTCTTTCTTTTTTTTTTTGTGCTTGCTACCTACGGGCAGAAACAAGTTTTAGGTAACTGCATGGGTTGACGGACCGGAAGCATGGTTGTGCTTCGTTTTTGGGAAATGAATGGGATGTTAAGCAGCTATATTTTGTGTCGCTACGTTTCAGACAGGGAATTACGTTTTAGATGCACGCTTATGAATGCCTATATGTCGCAAGTTCTTTTGTTAGTTTAGTTTGCTGGGTAGTTTTGTGGTTGTTAACACCATGGCCCCCATGTGCAGCATAAGTTGAACATCTTCTTTTTTTTTTGCAATTCATATCAGCATGCGTTCCAAATGACATTGGTCATATCATTGCTTTGTTTAAAAACAGCGTCGGAATTTCATACTTGAAAAATTCAATATAATTTAAGTCAACGAATCACGTGCTAACTGATTGAAAGGTTGCCACTGTTGTAGGTTTCGCATCAACGAACACACGATGAATCCCTGGGATGGAAGCAACCATGATGACATAATGGAAATGCTTAATCAAATGGCGGTGCAGGTGCAACAAGAACAGAACTGCACATTTCAACAAGCATGCCAGTTGGCGACTGAATGGTACCAAAAACACCTGGCTAAAACGCCGTGTCGCACTTCTATACTAACCGGGAATAGATGGATATGCGAACTATATGCGGGGCATATGGGTCGATTTGAGGAAAATGTTTGCATGCCGAAGGAAGTTTTTGCCGCATTGTGTGAGACATTAGTAAATGATTTTGGATTACAAGTCCCGCAACGTCCACATGGCTTAGCTGTTGAAGAAAGCGTTGCGATGTTTATCCATGTGTTGAAAGGGAAGCAAAATAGGGAAATCCAGGAACGGTTCCAACATTCCGGGGAGACTGTGTCGAGGCACGTGCATAACGTATTAAATTCCATGAAAGAGTTCACTGTTGTTCATTGTCGGCCCACATAATCAGCATCGTCTACATCCATACGTGCGGTCTCGACGGAAATACCTACCGTTCAAGGTACTTTTCGAAAATGTTAATCACATATACATAATCTATTAAATTTTGTTTTTGTTAGTAACTGCACGTAACGATTGGAAAACCGAAAACTTGGTACAAATTTACGCAACAAAACAATTTATCCATGTTTGCAGGACTGCATTGGCGCAATAGACGGAACACATGTCAGTGCATGGGTTACGGGGCCAGATGCGGCAACATATTTCGGTAGGAAATACTGTCACACACAAAATATAATGGCCGCTGTCGATTTTGACATGTGCTTCATATTTATTTCTTGCGGATGGGAAGGAAGTATGCATGATAGTCGCATATTCAACGAGATAATAACAAATGATAATGTCCCCTTCCCACATCCTGACGAAGGTAACACATGGTCCTGTTATAAATTATTTCATAACAAATAATTTCGCACTCAGACAGGGTTATATGAAAATGACGCAGCATGTTCGTTTTTTCGGTCATACATTGTTCTCATATCTGCAGGCAAATATTATCTTGTCGATTCTGGATATGCAAACCGGATTGGGTTCTTAGCACCATTCAAAGGCGACCGTTACCACCAACAAGAATTCCGTCGTATTGCACGGAACGCGATGGCAAACACGCCAAGGGAACTATTTAACAAAGTGCACTCCTCGTTACGCAGTGTGGTGGAACGCACTTTCGGTGTTTGGAAACAGCGATGGGGGTTTATTCGAGACATGCCTCGGTATGACTTCGCAAATGTGCAAGTTCAGTTAGTAGGTGCGTCAATGGCATTACATAATTATATACGGCGTAACACAGGTAACCCAACAACTGTTCATCCAATCTATGACGAGGAAGAGGCTATGACAATCATAAATGCAATACCAGAAGTTGAACACGACGAGGATGGTTTAATGGTTGGAGATGAGGACCCCCATATGGCATTGGTCCGCCTTCACATACGCGACAAATTATGTTACATGCGTAATAACGGAATGTTAGGAAATATATAGTAGTCGAAATATTTTTCGTATGGTTGTCACATAATGACACACGTGTAACAGACTGTATTCAAATATATTATCATGTACAATATGTATGAGTTTCCACGGGAATGTCACCCTTTCCAGTTGCTGACGTGCCTAACTTTGAAAAACAAATAAAAACAAATGAAAAAGAAAACAAAGACAGAAATTGTCATGTGTTAATCACATTACGAATAAATGAAACACATAAATATATAAAAGAAAAAATTATTGTATACTAATTAAGAAAAACAAGACATACTTACAAATAAAAATCGAAGACAAAAGAAAAACAAACATAGTTTGAAAAAAAAACATAGTTATAGTAAAACAAAAAAAAACAAAAAAGAAGACAAATACATAAATTCCCAAATGAAAATCGAAAAATGTAAGCACAATACGGCAAATCGATACCCGAAATTTAAACAAGTAACAGGAAAAAAAATTAAACAAAATACCAAAAATCTAAGCGCAAAATAAATAAAATTGAAATAAAAAAATTAACGCAAAATCCGACGTATATATATAAAAAACAAAACCAACTACAAAAAAAAAAAAGGATTTGCACAATTGGGGTGATCGAAACCCAACATAAAAAATTGTCAAAAAAAAAATAAAGCACAAAATGGCAAAGCAAAACCCAAAAAAATAAAAAAAAAAAAGAACAAAACAAATAAAAAGCAAAATCGAAACCCAACATAAAAACATTAAAATAAAAAAGAAGAACCAAAATATGGCAAATCGAAACCCAAAATTAAAAAAATAAAAAATAAAAATTTTAAGCAAAAGTCGGCACATCGACACCAAATATACAAAAATAATTATTTGAAAACAAAGCCAAATCCAAACCTAAAAAAAAAAATAAAGAAAAAAAAAAGTTAAGCAAAAGCAAGAAGCCACTATTGTAAATAAAAAATACCAAAAAAAAAAAACATACCAAAAAAGTTTTTTTTTTCAGCAACAACCCAAAAAAAAAAAAAAAAAAAAAAAAAAACGCAAATTATGCCAAATCCCAAGCCAAATAAAAAAAATAAACAAGAAAATAGAAAAGGGCAATTTGGTAATTCAACAAGATGACACCTCACCAAAAAGCCAAAAAGCCAAAAAAGCCAAAAAGCCCTTCCCAAACCAAGTTTTTTAGCCCCAGGCTAAAATAGCCAAAAAAGCCAAAAAGCCAAAAAGCCAACCCACTTCCCAAACCCACCCTATATAACATCCCCCATCACTGTCTGAAAATCGGATAATTATTTAGTAATTTTAAAGTATAGATATGTAATATTTTATAATATTATGTGCTTATATAGCATCCACCCATCACTGTCTGAAAATCGGATAATTATTTAATAATTTTAAAATATAGATATGTAATATTTTATAATATTATGATTGATAAAGAAGGTAAGTAAATGAAAAATTGTGTTGAGTAATAAAAATAAGAACGGTAATATTATGTTTGGAATGACTTAAATAAGTGTATTTTTTGTCTTTTTACGAAAAGATGTACAGAAAAGTAGAGAGGTGATGTGATAGAAAAAAGATAAAAAGATAGATTATTTTGTGTATGTCAAACTTGACCTAAGTGCATTTTTTATCTTTTTACGAAAAGATATGTAAAAAATAAAGAGATGATATAATAAAAAAAAGATAAAAAAATAAAAAGATAGATTATTTTATATGTGCCAAACTTGACCTAAATAATAATTGGTTAAAAAATACAAATAGATAATAATCTGAAAATATTGAATAATTTCCTCAAAGCCATACAAGCCACCTAATATGTTGCCCAATTACCAGGAACTTACAAAAACCACCTCCCTCCTCCTCGTCCTCTACACTCTCCTCTCCTCTCCTCTCCTCTCCTCTCTCACCCCAATCCTCTCTCCCATCTCTCTCTCTCTCTCTCTCTCTCTCTCTCCACATTACTATGGGTTTCACAGCATCAGACAAGCCCCTAAAGTTCCTGATCTATGGCCGCACTGGCTGGATAGGTGGGCTACTCGGCAAGCTCTGTGACTCCCAAGGCATCGACTATGTCTACGGCTCGGGCCGACTCGAGAACCGAACCTCCCTCCAAGCCGACGTCGACTCCGTCAACCCGACCCACGTCTTCAACGCAGCCGGAGTCACCGGCCGACCCAACGTCGACTGGTGCGAGTCCCACAAGGTCGAGACCATCCGCACTAATGTCGTCGGAACCCTAACCCTAGCTGATCTCTGCCGGACCAAAGGCCTCGTTCTCATCAACTACGCCACTGGCTGTATCTTCGAGTATGACTCGGAGCATCAGCTCGGGTCGGGTGTCGGGTTTAAGGAGGAGGATATTCCCAATTTTATTGGATCCTTCTATTCCAAGACCAAGGCTATGGTGAGTGATCTTCAGTTCCATTAGATTTTCATGATTTCATTTGATATGGCTCTGGTTATGATGCTTTTGCTGGTTTATAAAATGATTTTGATTAGTGGGTAGTTTTGGATATAAATGCTTAATTTATTGCATTGTGAAAGGATTTGGGGTCACTGCTGTGGCGCTAGCACAGCAGTGACTGTTGTGCTTCATTTTGTAGTGTATTATGAATTTATTTTTATAATCTGAACCGTTCATATTGTAGGGTTTGTTGAGTACTACATGCCCACCAAAAATCATATTAATCGGATATCAATAACTATATAATCGAATTGCATATTGTTATACTATTTTTCAAAAGAAAAACTTTTTGTTTATTTTTTTGGTTATCAATCATATAGTTATTGATATCCGATTAATATGATTTTTGGTGGGTATGTAGTACTCAACAAATCCTACAATATGAACGGTTCAGATTATAAAAATAATTTCATAATACACTATAAAATGGAGCACAACAGTCACTGCTGTGCTAGAGCCACAGCAGTGACCCCAAGTCCTGATTTAAAATGGGATGCTTTAGATCTGTGATCTTGCCTTTGGATTTGTTTTCTTTGAATTAGTCACATCAGTCTTTTAAATTTTTTTGTACTTTTTTTTTGGGGTAAAAAATCAAATAATTAGCTAAAATAGTAAATCCTCAAAAGAGGATAAGTGAGGTTTGGCTTTAACATTGAGTTTTATTTTATTTTATTTTTTTAAGTCAGATAATTAACTAAAATAGTCAATTTTCAAAAGTGGTTAAGTGTGAGGTTTGGCTTTAACATTGAGCTGGTTTGCATTCTTCTTATATGTGTTTTTTGAAACAGGATATGGAAGGTCATGTGTGTCCATGATCTTTATTATCAAGAAAACCCAGATAATGTAAATGGGAAAATATTAATTATCAATTAGATTTGTAGTTATCATGAGATTATATAAGGGATACATAGCTAAACTCAATTTAAATTGGATCATTTTTTAGTACTGAGTTGAGTTAAGTAGCTTATAAAATTTGCTAGCATTTGTTCGCCTTGGCTTGTTTACGTCTCCAAAATGATCATAAGTTGATTACTTGTTTCTTATAATTCTCGAACTTCCTTTGTATGGATTTTTTTTAGTGTAGGTAGTTATAAGCTCCATCAACATTCACTTATTTATTATTATTATTATTTTGTTGGGTACAAGCTTAAAAATGCATCTTGTATATGAGTATGTGAAAAGTGTTCAATAGTTCATCAAACCATGTAGTATATATATTTGATAGCTTAGAGGATGCCATGTAGATATATGCCAATTGAATCAGCTAATATTTGCCGAGTTTTTCGGCTCAAATTTGAAATTAGGCGACTTTGTTCCGTTCAAGAATGTAACCCAAAGCTCGATTTTTCAGGATCTCTACAATAGTGGTAGAAATCCCCCTGGCCTTCCAAAATTCTCTAGCACTAGTACTTAGGCTGTCTTTGGATCTTAGATTTGAGGAGAGAGAAAAAAAAAAAAAGTGATAAAAAATTAGTTTATATTTTATTCACTTCTCCCTTTCTATTTTCTTTGCCACCGCAAATCTCTACAAACACAGCCTTGCTATTTCTCAACTTGGATTCCATACAGGTTCCAAGGCACATTTATATGTGCCTCCACCAGATGAGTTTGGAAACTTGAATGCTTACAATTTGTTAATTCAAATTAATTGAAAATTTAAAAAAAAAAAAAAAAAAATGCATTGGTTTTAGGACATTAGACCGAATTAAGTTATAGTTTAATGAAACCATTGAAGTTTTAATGTTGCTGCACTTTTGTTATAGAATGTGCAAGAACAATGTAAGTGAAATTGATTTGCTAGTTCTGATGGTCATTCTAAAGGTGGAAGATTTACTCAAGAATTATGAGAATGTGTGTACGCTACGTGTCAGAATGCCAATCTCGTCCGATTTATCCAATCCCCGGAATTTCATCACAAAGATCACTCGTTATGAGAAGGTTGTTAACATTCCAAATTCCATGACAATCTTGGATGAACTCCTCCCCATTTCCATTGAGATGGCAAAGAGAAACCTCACCGGGATATGGAACTTTACAAACCCCGGAGTGGTAAGCCACAATGAGATTCTAGAGATGTACCGGGATTACATTGACCCCAACTTCACATGGAAGAACTTCAATCTTGAGGAACAGGCAAAGGTGATCGTCGCCCCAAGGAGCAACAATGAGCTTGATGCGTCAAAACTGAAGAAGGAATTCCCCGAACTGTTGTCCATTAAGGAATCGCTCATCAAGTACGTGTTCAAGCCAAACCAGGAGACTTTCGTCAAATAAAACTTGGAGGTTTTGAGTTTTTAATTATTATTAATAGTATTATTTAAATTTAATTCATGTGGGGTTGGTGTGATCTCTACATCATATGGGATCCTCTTCCCTCGTGACAAGCGTGGTTGCGTGTTTAGTATTCGAATGTTGCACTTGTATTTGTATTACCATGATTATGAATAAATTAATTGGAAGTGATTTCTTTAACAACACTGATTGGTGACCTGAAAAATTATGGCTCGAATGGCTCGAAACATCTAAAATAATGTCGTTTTGGGTGCAAAACGACGTTGTTTTAACACATTCGAGTCACAAAAATTCGGGCCACCAAACATTTTCCTTTCTTTAATTGTTGTCATTTCTTTTAGGCTTCACAATATTGCATATTTCAATGAGACATTCTTTTGCTGCTTGTATAGTTTGGTAAACCATCCTCATCACGTGTGCCACGCCTCTCTGTGTCTTCTCTGTTTCTTGCTTTGTTTTGTTTTTTTTTGTTTTGTTTTCTGTGGACTCTCCTTTTCCACATAATAACAGCTGAGATGATGGCGGCTGAGAAATCTATGAATCCCAAATAAGATATTATTAGGGGTTATTTGTGATTATTTAAATAAATATATTTTTTGATTTTTTTATAAAAAAATGTACAAAAAAGTAAAGAGATAATGTAATTTAAAAAATATAAAAAGATAAAAAATATATTTATATAGCACATCTCAAATAAGCTCTAAATCTCTCACATAAGTGTATGACTCACACAAATTTACATATATTTGAGTCTCACACCCATATAAGAGATTTGACAAAATATTTAATAAATTATTTGAGATACTTAGCATAGCTCATCAGGGTAATCTTTGCTCTGTTTTGCTGAGGTATTTCACATGCTGCATTTGCTTTATTGGAAAATGAGTGAGAGCACTAATTAGTGCTATCACTAATGATGTGGCAGTGGGTCCCACCATGAATGATTTGATGTTTTGACCTTAGTGTTGTATTTTTTTTCTTTTTTTATTGAGTGCCATGTCATTAGTGATCTTTTTAGAGCTCCAAAATTAGTGGTCTCTATCATTGTTGTGCTTTATTTCCTTTGTTGTGGGAAAAATGTTTGGTGGCCACAAATTCTGTGGCTCAAATGGCCCGAAAATGCCAAAACGACGTCGTTTTGACATTTTCGGAGTTGTTTTATACCTAAAACGACGTCGTTTTGATATTTTCGGGCCATTTGAGCTATAGAATTTGTGGCCACCAATCATTATCGTTGTTGTGGATTCTCCTCTCTCACTGCCAGTGTCAGGAAAGGCACTCTACTTGGTCTCCTTTTTGCAATTCATAGCATGAACATGTTTAATATTGTGGGATTTTGAGTATATTGATTCTTAGAACTAGGAAATTAATCTAATTTAATATGTATTTGTGGGAGGTTAAATTTAGCTTGGGAGGCTTAGGACGACACATAGCATAATTAGGGGTATAAAAACAACTTGTGGCCCAACCTCCCTAGGCTAGGGCCCAACCATCCCTTTTTTGATCCGGCTTGGCCCGAGGCCCAATTTAAACTCGATCCGTCCAACATTTAACATCACTGATCCGGCATCACTTTCAAGTTATTTTGGTGAATTTTTTTTTTTTTTTTTGTCAGGCTCACACCAAGCTCGACCCCCAAGGCTTTGAGCTAGGCCTAGATCTTTTGGAACTAGGCCGGTTCAGTCTAAAAAATAGTGGGAGCCTGTTAAGCCCATGGCCGGCCAGAGCCCAAGCCTCAACCCGAATAAGCTAGGCCTTTTTTACACCCTTAGGCATAATCATGAAGTACTATGAGTAAGGCGTCATTAAATTTTTTTTTTTTTTGGGTGAATAACGTCATTAAATATTAGTCAAAGATAAATCAAAATCTTCTCATAATGAGTTATACAAGCACCACTGCTTATGTATGCTTCGAAAAAATTGAACAAGTGCGTTTTTAAAAATATATTATTATTTTAAAGACAAATAATAAAATAAAAAGATTATAATTATTGAATTAATTTATTTTTTTAAGCATATTTTAAAGAAAATTCTTATAAAATAAATAATTTAAATTATTAAAATAAAATCCGTCAGAGACGCGAGCCTTAAATAATGAAAAAGTTAATCCACATATTCCATTTTGCTCAAACTCAATCTTCCTTCCAGGGCTCCTCCGTCAGGCGAGTAAGACAATTCTGTATCCCCAAATAGGCCTAAAATATTTATGCTTTTTAATGATATATATTGTTCTATTAAGCGAAAGACTAATTCAGAAGGCTAAAAAAATTATTATTGCTTTAGACTAGTTTGAAAATTTGGCTATTTTCATTAGTTATTTAGTCTGATTATAAAAATTGTATTTAAGATAATAGTTAACGTTTTTTTTAAGTTGATTTGGTCGTTATGAAGTTGATGAGACCCAACATACTCAAATCATAACTACGAATAAAAAAAAGATTTTTACGGGCTACTCTTCTTTTCAAGGGTTATTACCCAATAGGTTCTTAATAGAGACTTTTTTACCTATAAGTCCTGAATATGTTTATTTATTCCGTTTTTGCCCTCATGTTTTTATACTCAGATTTGGAGATGTAAAAAAAAAAAAAAGCTCTCTCTGCACATGTCTCTCGGCAACACCATGGATGGTCTGATCGAAGAAGAAGATCCCCTACCATCGCTGCCACATTCAAGGAGAATGTTCACTATGAAGTCTAGATCTACAACCGCCGTACTCCACCATCGTTGAGCTACACATGGATGATTTCCGGCGAGTTTTCGATTGTGCTCAGCTGAGCTACGCATGGATGGTGAGATTGTCCCCGCAGAGATTGCGCGACGTGGACGGTGAAGTGGCGGAGGACAACGGACAGCGACAGCAAAGGCAATTTAGATTTGAGATTGAAAAGAGAAAGAGAAAAGATTGAAAGTTTGTTTTCTCTATATCAATGTATGTCATTTTCTGATAAATGTTCCCAGATTCACATCACATTTGTGAATGGATTTGGAGTGGCAGAGGCTGGTATTGATGGTGGTGGGATTTTCAAAGATTTCATGGAGAACATTACTCAGGCGGCTTTCGATGTCCAGTATGGATTATTTAAGGTTGTAATTTGTATAGTATTGTTGAGAATTATTCAATCTGCTCTGTCTTTCTTTCTCTCTCTCTCTCTCTCTCATATGTCTATGGTAAAGAAAAATGATCCATATGTGTATTAATGAAGAATGTAATAAATATATTTAAATCACCGATAAATTTGTTTAAATCAGTGATAAATTTGTTTAAACAAGTGATAAATTTATTTAAACCAGTGATAAATTTGCAGTGTTGAGTCTAGGGTAAAAATGGAAAACACTATTTGATTTTTTTGGATAGGACCTGCTGGGTAATAAGATCGATCCATAGGACCAGCCTATAACTCCCTCTAAAAAAAATGACGGGTGAAGTATCAATAAATTTTAAATAGTGATTTTATAAATTATTTGTTTTTTTTTTTCTTTTTTCTTATAGACTTAAAGGTCCTATTCTAATGTGAATTACATAAAAGGTTAAGTATAAACGCGCTTATGTTATGTGTTGAGAAATAATTGTTAGTATACTTTTTTCAAATATAATACTCCGAAAACTTAATACTCTAATATAACACACTAAAAAAAAATTTAATGTATTTTCTCAAACGTAACAATTTACAAAAACTCGCTAGTGTACTTTTTCCAAATGTAATACTTCAATCAATGTAACATTAAAAAATTTCTTAGTGTACTTTTCTCAAACATAACACTCTAATGTAATACACTAAAAAACTCCTTAGTATACATTTCTCAAACGTAACAACGTAACATTTCAAAACATCTCATTTGTGTACTTTTTCTAAACATAACACTCCAATCAATATTACACACAAAAATTGCTTAGTGTACTTTTTTCAAACATAACACTCCACTGTAATACACTAAGAAACTCCCTAGTATACTTTTTCTAAACGTAATAACGCAATATTCTAAAAAAATTTCTTAGTGTATTTTTTCAAAATGTAACGCTCTAATCAATATAACTGTAACCCCCTAACCCTTCATATGTCATTGATATTGTCCGCTTTGGACCATGCTAGCACAGATTTGTTCTTCCTAGTGGGTCACCCATCCCAGAACTACTCCAGCTTAAGCATGCTTAACTGGGGAGTTCTGCTAGGGATTTCACCACTAGGGAAAAGGCCTCGATGCTATATAAGGGTATAGGTTTTTACTTTTATAGCCTAGGAACTCCCCATCCATTCCCAATGTGGGACACTGGGACCTTACAATCTACTCCCTTTAAGGTTGTACGTCTCTGTGCAGTAGCCTGCCAACTCACAAGCCCCGTCCACATGCACCGAGAGACACCAGGGGCTCACACTCTGTACTCTAGAGAGTCTGCTCTGATACCATTTGTAACGCCCCAACCCTTTATATGTCATCGATATTGTTCGCTTTGAGCCACGCCCGCACAGATTTGTTCTTCCCAGTGAGTCACCCATTCCAGAACTACTCCAGCCTAAGCACGCTTAACTAGGGAGTTCTGTTAGGGATTTCACCACCGGGGAAAAGGCCTCAATGCCATATAAGGGTCTAGGTTTTTATTTTCATAGCCCAGGAACTCTCCCCCCATTTCCGATGTGGGGCGCCAGGACCTTACAACAACACATAAAAACTCTTTAGTGTATTTTTTCCAAACGTAACACTGTAATATAACATTCCAATGTAACACCAGAAAACCACACTAACAGAAATTTAGATTTCCCTACTTGACAACCAACATTTTAGCTACCAATTCCCCAAAAAAGAATTTTCCATTCCTCACATTTCCATTTCAATCTCAAAAATGAGTTAGAAAATTGGAAAAATGAATTACAAAAGAGTATTTACTTAAACTCAAATGACACAAAATCAAATAAATATAAATATTCAAAACAAAAAGGATTAATTGATTTATAAAAAAACTCTTAGGACTAAATAGATCAACAATTTCTCATATGGGATTTCTAGGTAAATTTTCCAAAAGTGAAGCACCATGTTTTCTTATTTTATTTTATTTTATTTTATAAATAAATATATATATATATATATATATATATATATAAGAGGTGGTTTGTTGCTTGTGGCTTGCCATTTTTTTCCCCTATTTTGCCCTTAGTTTATTTTGAAATTGCTATTTTGCCATTTAATTTGGTTGGTGATACAATTTGGGTGTAATTACACAAACATTCTTGGTAAATTATGAAACATAAATCTTTTATTTTTTAACAAATTACAAATACACTCATAAAGTTTGTTTAAAACATGAATCAGTCCTATAATATTATAAATTACAACTATCATTTGTTAGAAATTTTAATTTAACACAAAAAAAAAAAAAAAAACTATTCTCCAATGCAATAATAAATTATCAAAATTGTTTATTGAAAAATATTTTTCATATCATTGAAAACTATTAATTGACTTAATGATTTATTTATTAACAAAATGGTTAACTGAAAAATATTTTTCATTAAAAATTATTAATCTACTTAATGATTTACTTATTAATAAAATTGGTTATTTGTTATGCAAGTATGAATTAATAAAATTAGTCATTTGTATATAGATATATTTTCTTTTGCTTCTTTATTAGTTCGGTGAATTATCTTAATAGTTTTTTTTAGATAGGAGAATTATCTTAATATTTGTTTTATATTTGTTTATTGAGAAAAGTTACACACATAATTTTTTTTTTTTTTAAATTTGGAAGAAATGTTAAAGTCTTATAAATGCGCCCAAAATGATATGGTAATAAAATTAGAGTCTACATCGTTAGGTGTATAACAAATCAAAAAATAATACATATCATACCACATATTTCTATCATATATCTAATGATTTATTCTATTCAATTTCATAGAATAATATTTTAATTTTTAAAAATCTATAAAAATATAAAATTTAAATATACTGTAATAATTGTCTATGCCTTGCATGGGCCATTGAAAACTAGTATACATATATATATATATATATATATATATATATATATATATATATGTACTGGATCAATAAACAAAGGAGAATTTACATATCAGTGGTGTCACAACCCAACCCTCGCCTCACGAGATTAGAGACGTAACCAGCCAGTAATCTGTAATTACCAAAGGCCTGCTGAATAAATAATAAATAGTAAGGGGCTGGCGGAAGCCAATAAAATCACAAACCATCGTCCAATGAGCTGTGAACTAAAATGAATAAACACACCTTATATACATCACTGTACAATCATCCCATACCTTATCACATCATATACATGTACCAAAAGCAATCACATTACCCAAACAAGCATAAAACCAAAAACACTTTGCTATAAGTCACTTGATCACTTTACAAAAGGGAATTCATATTCACCCAAAAGCCTTAGAGTTAGACCCAAAAGAAACACCGGAGGGAGGCACCACAATTGACTTGATAAACTAGAAAGTAGGTTGACACCCTTAACTTCTCTCTTGAGCTGGATCACCTACATGACAGACATAAATTGTGAGCCAAAACCCAGTGAATAACAATGTGTAAAAAAAAGGTTAAAAATAATATCCATTTGAACAGTAAAATCAAGTCATATAGCGGTAACATGTTCGTTAAACTTAACAATCATGTGGAACCAGGAGTTCATATATTAGTTCTTCAAATCAGGTTCATATAACTCAATATCTTATACGCATCTGGCCATGGTACTGTTACCCCTAGGCGAAGGCCACGTGAACATAGGCCACAATATTCTTACCTCCGGGCAAGGGCCATATGAACATAGACCACGGTATTATCACCCCCGGGTGAGGGCCACGTGGAGATACGCCACGGTATTATTAGTCCCGGGTACGGGCCACATGAATATAGACCGCGGTATTATTACCCCCGGGTATGGGCCACGTGAGTATATTATATGGAGTGGGTTCACGTATTCAATAAACATATCACTATAGAACAGACTTTAACAATATCAATAACAATCTAAAAGAATTATATTTCAAGCATAGTTTTACTACATTGTCACTCACCGTTAGCCCCGTGTAGCACTTGACTAGGATACATCGTCTGACCAACGCATGCATATGAAAGCATAATGGTTCAATATTCAATTAGTCACTAACTTCTCCATTACTTACTTGTTACTAATCATTTAACCCAACCCTTTTTATTCTTTCATTTAGTTTTAAATTCATCCCATGCACATGCACGTGAAAAACAATTGAAAACTATACAATTGGAAGCTCAGAAGTCAGAGAAATCAGAAGAAAAATCAATATGGGCTGGCCCTGTTGGTCGTACGTGCGGTGGGCCCAGCAGCACGTACGGTGGTCTGGCCGCACGTATGGTGGCCTAGGCCGCACGTGTGGGCGGATTTCAGTGTGCAAATTTGGCCAAACCAAGCTTGGCTGCTCGAGCGGTCTGGGTGAAAAATCAGTTCGAATTTCTGCTGAATATGGAGTTTTTCCCCATTTCAAAACCCAATCTCATTTACACAAAAGGAGGCTAAAAAACACTTCAAAACTAGAGGAATTGATTACTTCTAACTTCAAATAAGTAAGCAAGGCTCAAGCCTCAAAGAAGACCACAAAATGATGAACCTTAGATGTATACAATTCTCAATGTATGCAAACTTGAGTGTCAAAGTGAAAACTCTTGCAATTTACTCTTCAAATCCCAAATTTCATGCAAGATGCAAGTGATGATGCCATGTATTACAAGGATAAGAGTTGACTCTGAAAAATCTAGAAACCCTAGATGTTGATTTGTGATTATGTACCAATTTTAAGCAAAATATAAAAATCCCAATCAAACAATCAAGAGAAAGAGACACAAAGATTTTACGTGGAAAAACCACAATTGGACACCTTCCAATTGTGATAAAAAAAACCACGGGCAACTGCCACAAGACAATCCACTAAGAAGATTTAAAGGAATTACATAGGTATCACTCTCAATTATCTAGCGAATCCACAACGCCTAATTGAACCAACCTCTATGTGCCTCTTCCAACCCCATCTTCACCACGGAATTGTCTTTCTGATGAGCCACTCCGGATTCCACCAAAGCTTCAGGCTCGAATTCTTCAGAATTCACAACTGAAGAACAACTCTCTCTTTTGTGTATAACAAACAAACCTTTGATGTACTCTCTTTAAACCATGAGTTGAATACTCAATAAAAACATCAAAGAAAACTTAACAAAATATCTCTAGATATAACCCTTAAGAACCAAAAAGAAGATCTGGAGAGATTCAATGAATGAATCAATGAATAGCCTAGATTTGGGAGAAACCCAACTATTTATAGAAAACCAAAGCAATCCTAGTTGGGAAAGAAAACAAATTTCTTGTAGAAAACCAACTTCTTGCAGAACTCCAAAGTAATCCTGTTTTTGAAGGAAACCAACTTCTTAAAGAACTCTTGTTACAACCTTGGTTTTGATCCATGGAATTTGACAACAAAAGGTCCTAACAATCTCCCCCTTTGTCAAATCCTGGATAAAACCAATCTAAAACAAATTTCCTAGCAAAATCTCTCAAGCAGCACCACCAACTATAAACCAACACTCAAATCCATGCTCTTGAACAATTATCCTGAAATAAAATAACCACACACAAGCCAACCAAAATATGTGGAACTGGATTAAATAACAAAATATAAATCAATCCATAAACAAAATACTAACAATCCAACTGTACCAAAGAAGGATATAAGCAAAAGTAAAAATACTGTACCATCAACCAAACTACTGTACCATCAATATACATCAAACACTGGTAATGATGAACCAAACTCCCTCTCATTAAAAACAACCACAAACACTGAAAACAGTGAACAAATAATATGGTGGAGCAAGTAAGGAATTTCAGATTTGTACCATAAAACACACAAGACTATCCAAGAAGCACAATTACTTGAAAACACAATGTGCACAGTCTGTAGAAGATTCCTCATGAAAGAAAGTGATGCATTATGTGAAAAGCATAGAACCCATGAGAAAAGTGTGTATGTGACTCTTGGAGTTCGACAAACACTAGATTCAAATCCTAGTAGTGATATAAAAGTTGAACCTCCGACAAGAGAATCTCAGCACAACTGAGAAAAGTCAAACCACTAGGAATCAAGGGGTATTTGGTGAGTAAAGGCGAAGGCTCCCCCTCAATGAATGAATCCTTAAATTTTTTTTTTTCCTTTTTTTTTTTTCACATCTTTTTCTTTTTCTTTTGCATATTTTTTCTTCTTTTTCTTTTTCTTTTTCTTTTTCTTTTGCACACTCATTGGCGGCTGACACACTCAAGAGTATGGAAACCGAACCAGAGAAGCATGGATATAATAAGGATAGCCTGGTTGGTGACTCTGAGGTAGCCTTTTCCTCATGCCTAGACTACAAAGAATAGAGGGGAAAGCCATGGAGATGCAAAAAGATGGAAGGTGGTTAAAAGACTCAACATCACCCATGATATGCTAGTATAGGTCAATTCCTCTAGAAAAGCAAAAGATACGATGCCAGAAGTCCATAAGAAAAAATAATCACTAAGGCGGAAGACTCTAATATTTGCTAATCCAAGAGTGTGTACAGAATGAGACATACTAATCAAAGAACACACACTCCAAAATGAGTAATGACCACAGAAAACACACACATATTAACATGTAATGGTTATTCTCATCAATTCCAATATGCACCAAGGACATCTCAAAAAAATTCAAGCTTGCAAAACCATACTAAGAAAATCTTTTTGATTTTTTTTTTTTTTAACCAAAGTAAGATAAAAAACAAACATGCACACATTTTTAAAAAAAAAAAAAAACACACAGAGACCCAAAAAAACTAAACAGAGTAAACACATTAACACAAGTCAAGTTTTCTCACCCAAATCTTTTTGGTCTTAACAAAGTCAGGTCTAGCGATCTTGGTAAGTGTCGTGGTGTTGTGAACACCCTCATGAATCTTGGTATTCCGCCTAGACATGTAAAGTTGTCTAACCCAAAAAGTATTCGAATTTCTACCCTTTTGAGACACTCTCCCATGCAACTTATAACAAAAAGGGCGAATATGGCCATGCATATCACAATGATGACAAATAAATACAGGGTGTACCTTCTTTTCTTTTACCTTACCAACTCTAGGGAGTTTGAGAAGTCTTTCCTCTTGTGAATCTTTTGTCCTCCCTTTCCTTGAGTTCTTGCATCATGAGATGTTGATGCACTCTTTTTGCTCTTTCTTGCCACCAAAGCCAATGCCACTTTTGTCAGAACAGATTTGTTGAGACCCAATGATATCCTCCAAAGTCTTTGATCCTTTGTTCCAAAGACCAATGGTAACCATGGCACACTTGAGCTCTTCCTCTTTCTTGATCATTAGTTCTTCCAAAGCAACTTGTGACATCTCGAGAGATTCAATCTTTTCTTCAAACATGGCATGGGTTTCTTGTAGCTCATTCCTCTCTGTCTCACAAGTCAACAGTTTTGCACAAAGAACTTGTTGATCATCAGCTATCTTGATGGCATTGATCCTAGCCTCAGAAATCTCCTCCTTAAGTTTGACATTCTCACCTTCACATGCTTTGAGTTTCTTTGTGAGTTTGTCATTCAATTTGAATAAATTAAGAGACTCCTTATACAACTTTTCATAAGCTTGCTCAAGCTCTTCATTATCACTCTCCGAGGATTCATCATCAGTGGTATTCTTAACTGACCTCTTCAGAGACTCTGTTTGTCCTTCAGTTTCGGAAGCCACCATGAAAGCAAGGAATTGCTTATGTCCCTCTTCGCCTTGACCTTCGTTGTCACTTTCATCTTCATCAGATTTTGATTCATCATCCCAAGTGCTGGCGAGGGCTTTCTTCTTCTTGAACCGAGTGGGGCATTCTGAAGCAAAGTGGCCAAATCCTTGGCATTCATAGCACTGGACACTTTCAGAGTTCCCTTGTATCTTTTCTTTCTCCTTCTTGGCTATAGAATTAATTTTGAGTTTATCTTTGCCTTTAAATTTATGAGCATGAGTAGAGTCCAAAAGATTAGGATTCGTTTTCAAAAAAGATTTTTTAAATTGTTTAACAAAAGCATCCATAATCTTGGAATCTATCTCACAGTCCTCATCAGAAACCTCACCACTTTATGAGCACTACTAAAAGCAAAATCTTTTTGTTTCTTTTTGAAATTTCTATGTGCCTCATAAGTTTGGAGATTTCCAACCAAGTGATCCAGCTTGAGGTTGTCAACATCTTGAGCCTCCTCAATAGCCGTAACTTTTGGTTGGAACCAATCGGGCAAGGATCTCAAAATTTTTCCCACAACTTTGGATTCTGGTATTTTTTCACCTAAATTGAAGCTGGAATTAACAATGTCACTCAACTTTGCATAAAATTCATCAAAGGTCTCACATCTTTCATTGAAAGGTTTTCGAAACTAGATGTGAGCCTTTGAAGTTTTGATCGTTTAACAGAAGGAGTGCCTCATGAATAGTTTGTAAGATATCCCAAGCCTCTTTTGCGACTTCACAATTACAAATACGGCTAAACTCTTCAGGTGTGACAGCGCAAAAGAGAGAATTGATAGCTTTACTATTCCAGCTACTATTTTGGTAATCAGTTGTGTCCCACTTATCAATCGGTTTGGGGAAAGTTACTCCATCAACAGTAATTGTTGGTTCAGTCCACCCATTCATGACGGATTGCCAAACTTTTTCATCAATAGATTTTAAAAAAGATCTCATCCGAGCTTTCCAAAAAGAATAATTGGATCCGTCAAGTAGGGGTGGTCGAACCATAGAATTTCCCTCACGAATTGAATCCATTATCACAAATCAAACAAGATCTCGTTCTAAAAATTTTTTTTTAAAAAAAATAGAGCGTTCAAAAAGAATTTTAAAAAAAAAAAAAATAGAACGACCCGCTCTGATACCAATTGAAAAATCTAGAAACCCTAGATGTTGATTTGTGATTATGTACCAATTTTAAGCAAAATATAACAATCCCAATCAAACAATCAAAGAAAGAGACACAAAGATTTTACGTGGAAAAACCACAATTGGACACCTTCCAATTGTGATAAAAAAATCACGGGCAACTGCCACAAGACAATCCACTAAGAAGATTTAAAGGAATTACATAGGTATCACTCTCAATTATCTAGCGAATCCACAACGCCTAATTGAACCAACCTCTATGTGCCTCTTCCAACCCCATCTTCACCACGGAATTGTCTTTCTGATGAGCCACTCCGGATTCCACCAAAGCTTCAGGCTCGAATTCTTCAGAATCACAACTGAAGAACAACTCTCTCTTTTGTGTATAACAAACAAACCTTTGATGTACTCTCTTTAAACCATGAGTTGAATACTCAATAAAAACATCAAAGAAAACTTAACAAAATATCTCCAGATATAACCCTTAAGAACCAAAAAGAAGATCTGGAGAGATTCAATGAATGAATCAATGAATAGCCTAGATTTGGGAGAACCCAACTATTTATAGAAAACCAAAGCAATCCTAGTTGGAAAGAAAACAAATTTCTTGTAGAAAACCAACTTCTTGCAGAACTCCAAAGTAATCCTGTTTTTGAAGGAAACCAACTTCTTAAAGAACTCTTGTAACAACCTTGGTTTTGATCCATGGAATTTGACAACAAAAGGTCCTAACAGACTCTTCACTTTAGGGTTCCTATCATCACTTTACATTACCCAACTTCTCAATTCATCTAAATTTCTATGATTCCATGGGCAAACAACTTCAATTCTTGAAATTAGAGGAAAGTTTCTTACCTTAGATGGATGAATTAGTGAAGATTTGGATTAAGCTCTTCTACACCTCTTCTTCCTCTATCTTCCTTCTACTCCTAAGGCTCTCTCTCAAGTTGTCTCTACACCAACCATTATCTTTCCTTATTTACCTCTTTTGTTGACTTGAGTTAAGTCTTGTTTGGATTTTCCTAATTCACTTCTCAAGTCTAAGTTAATAATTCATCTCATCATAAATCTCTTAATTAACACTAAATTAAAACGTATTACTACGAATCAGGATCTAATTGCCTATTTCAATTATTTAATTTTAATTTTATGGTTCACTGATTCAGACAGGTTTATTACCCATTTCCATCTATCTTTCCCACTAATTCACTACCATGAACACATAGCACAAATAACAAATGGTACATATAATACATGACATACAAATAGGCATAATAAACCCATAAGCAAGGCAAATTACGTAATTTAACCATTAATTAAGGGAGTGGCTGTTACATTTTCCCTCCTTTAAGATGTTTGGTCCTCCCAACGCAAATACCTTCTTCCGTGAAAGATGTAGGGTCTAAGGGAAAAAATCCGAGTATCTCTGCTTCATATCGTCTTCTCTTTCCCAAGTTGTATACGTGCCACCGTGATTTTGCCAATCCACTTTCACCAACGGTATTTCCTTGTTTCTCAACTTCTTAATCCGGCGGTTAACAATTTGAATGGGCCGTTCTTCATATGTATAATCATCAGTCAAAAGGACATGAGTCAACTTAATCACATGAAAAGGATCTTGAAGATAATCCCATAACATAGACACGTAAAATACGTTATGCATGTGCTCCATACTTGGGGGAAGTGCCACTTGATACGCTACCGGGTTAATCTTCTCAACGATTTCAAAAGGCCCAATGTACCGGGGTGCTAACTTGCCCTTAGCTCCAAAATGAGTTTGGCCTTTCATCGATGTCACTTTTATGAAAACATGATCGCCCATTTCGTATTCCCTATCTCGTCTACGCATATCCGCGTAGTTTTTCTGCCGGCTTTGAGTTGTCTTTAACCGTTGATGAATCAACTTCACTTTTTCCGTTGTTTCTTGCACAATTTCAGGCCTCAACAAGGGTCTATTTCCAACTTCAGCCCAGCAAATCGGTGACCGACATTTTCTGCGATATAAAGCCTCGTAAGGTGCCATGCCAATGCTTGAGTGAAAACTGTTATTGTAAGCAAATTCGGCTAGGGGCAAATAAGTTTTCCAATTCCCTTGGAAGTCTAGCACACATATACGTAACATATCTTCTAACGTTTGTATTGTCCTTTCAGATTGCCCATCGGTTTGTGGATGATATGCACTACTCAATCGCAACTCCGTCCCCAATGCCTTTTGTAAGCTTTGCCAAAATCTCGAGGTAAACTTTGGATCTCTATCAGAAACAATAGACACAGAAACTCCGTGCAATCTCACAATTTCGTTGATATAAATTGCAGCCAACTTATCCACATTATAAAATGTCTTTACAGGTAAAAAATGAGCAGATTTAGTTAAACGGTCCACAATAACCCAAATTGAGTCCATACCTCTAATGGAGCGAGGTAGTCCAACAATAAAGTCCTTGGTAATGTGCTCCCATTTCTACTCCGGTATTGAAAGTGGTTGGAGCAGCCCTGCGAGTCGTTGATGCTCGGCTTTGACTTGTTGACATTGTAAACACTTAGACACAAATTTGGCAATGTCTTTCTTTATTCCTGGCCACCAAAAATTAAGCTTCCAGTCTCGATACATTTTTGTATTTCCTGGATGAATGGACAAGTTTGAACTGTGGGCTTCTTGCATAATTCGTCTCTTTAAGTCAACATCATTGGGCACACATAACCTCCCTTGAAATTTCAATACCCCATTTTCAAAAATGAAACCCGATCTTGGTTTAGCTTCTCTTTCCTCAATCACTTTCTTTAAAAATCCATCTTGTTGCTGTCTCTCCTTAATCTCCTCAATGAGTGCCAATTGCGCAATAATAGTAGCTAAGATCCCGCCTTGTTCTCGTAAAACAATTTCTACTTCTAGTCTTTCTAACTCTTTGAGCAATTCTTTTTGTCCAATGAGTAAACAAGCCAAGTTCCTAATTGATTTTCGACTGAGGGCATCGGTGACAGTGTTTGCTTTCCCCGGATGGTACAAGATTTGTAAATCATAGTCCTTAATTAATTCGAGCCATCGCCGTTGTCTCATGTTCAACTCTTTTTGGGTAAAAAAGTACTTCAGACTTTTATGGTCCATATAAACTTCACATGTTGCTCCATATAAGTAGTGGCGCCAAATCTTTAGTGCAAAAACCACACCGCGGCAAGCTCCAAATCATGCGTCGGGTAATTCTTTTCATGTGCCCTCAATTGGCGGGAAGTGTAGGCAATTACCTTTCCATTCTGCATCAACACACACCCTAAACCTTTATATGAGGCATCACTGAAAATAGTGAAACCATCCATACCTGAGGGTAATGTGAGAATTGGGGCAGTCACAAGTCGAGTCTTTAATTCTTGAAAAACTGATTCCCTCTGATTAAGCGGCACTCCCTTCTGAGAATTGGGGCAGGCAATCAAATGGTACCCCCTTCTGTGTCAACTGAGTAAGCGGTAAGGCAATTTTGGAGAAATCCTTTACAAATCTGCGATAATATCCAGCCAAACCCAAGAAACTTCAAACTTTGGCAACATTGGTCGGTTGAGGCCAATTAACAACTGCTTTTATCTTTTGCGGATCAACTGAAATGCCCTCTTTAGTGATTACATGCCCCAAAAACATTACATTATCGAGCCAGAACTCACACCTAAACAATTTAGCGTACAATTTCTTCTCCCTTAAGGTTTGCAAAACAAGTTTTAAGTGACGTTCATGTTCCTCTTGACTTTTGGAATAAGTCAAAATGTCGTCAATAAAAACAACAACAAACTCATCTAGAAACGGCTTGAAGACTCTATTCATTAGATCCATAAATGCAGTAGGCACATTAGTTACTCCGAAGGGCATAACAAGAAATTCATAGTGGCCGTACCTTGTTCGGAAAGCAGTCTTTTCTGCATCTTCCACCTTAACTTTCAATTGGTGATATCTGGATCTAAGATCAATTTTGGAGAAGACTTTCGCCCCTTGTAATTGGTCAAATAAATCGTTAATGCGGGGCAACGGATATTTATTCTTCACAGTCATCTTGTTTAATTCACAGTAGTCAATGCAGAGTCTCAATGAACCATCTTTCTTTTTCACGAATAAGACCGAAGCACCCCATGGTGAGGTACTAGGCTTGATAAACTTCTTATCCAACAACTCTTGCAATTGAATTTTTAACTCCTTTATTTCAGTGGTCAACATTCGGTACAGAGTCTTGGAAATCGACTGTGTACCCAGTACTATCTTAATGGTGAACTCTATTTCTCTATCAATCAAATCCCTTGGAAAATCATCGGGAAATACATCTGGGAAATCTCAGACTATAGGAATATTGTCTGCCTTTTGTTTCTCAATAATAGGTGTTTGCAATACACAACACAAATATCCTCTGCAACATTTTCTCATTAGTTTGCACGCTTTCATACATGAAATCAAATATGGGGGAGGCACAACACCAACACCATTAAAAGTAAATTCGGCAAATCAGGTGGGCAAAAAATAACTTGCTTAGTTACACAGTCAATCGTCGCATGATATTTCGACAACCAATCCATCCCTAAAATTATATTGAAATGATCAATATTCAGGGGCAACAAATCAACATATAAATGCATATCCCCAACAACAATGGCACATGCAGGATATTTATAGGCACACATCATAGACCCTCCAATTGGAGATGATACAACTAGCAAAGAAGATCTAGCTAATTTACAAGAAAAAGCAGATGAAACAAACGAATGTGTAGACCCTGAGTCAATCAAAACATAAGCATATTGGGTACAGACAGGGAGTATACCTGACACTACTGTCTTTGTGTTCCGGACATCTCATGGCACAAGAGCAAAAATTCGACCTTGCCTCAATCTTTCCTTTCCCGTTGCAACTTTAGGACTTGATCTTGGTGTAGAGACGGATGTTGTCGAGCTGGCCAGTGGTCTATTTGTGCCTTGGGATAAGAGGGGACAATCTTTAACCATGTGGCCCGTTTTGCCACACCAAAAACAAGCCCCATAAAGTTTATAACACAACCCCTTGTGCCTTCTTCCACATTCAGGACATGGCGATATCAAATCATTTCCTTGATTAGAACTCGTTATTGACCCTGTATTCTGCTTCTTATTCTGAAAATTAGCCCGGCTCCTCTTAAAATTAAACCCTTGTCTTTTTCCCTTCCATTCAGTCACCGGTGCCTTAGCTTGCTTAAGTGCTGCAATATTGGTTTTAGCCATGAGAGCGTGATTAAAAATATCTACATACTTAGTTAGGTGAAGAACATTCACCCTATCCAGCACTTCCACATCAAGTCCACCTTCAAACTTACGAGCCTTTTTATAATCCGTGTCCACCATATGTGGTGTGTACCGAGCCAGCTCCGTGAATTTAGCCTCGTATTCTGCCACAGACATAGTACCCTGCTTCAACTACTCAAACTCTGATACTTTCCGGTCACAAACACATTGAGGGAAATACTTTTCATAAAACACTTCCTTAAATTGAGCCCATGTCATAGTGTTGTTGCCCTCTCGGACTAGCATCCACCAATGTCTTGCTTCCTCTTGGTAAAAGTAGCCAACAAAACTTTTTGTACCTTTGAACAAGGAAAAACCTCAAACAACTTTTCTATTTCCAGGATCCAAGCCTTGGCTTTCAGTGGACCAAGACCACCTTGGAAAGTTGGCGGCTTCAATTTATTAAAATTCTGTGTTAGGGCTATGATATCATCATTGTTGATCGGTTCAGGTTGCACCGGAAGTGGAGGAGAATGTGGGACTTGTTCTCTTTGCCTCAAAGATTCAGTCAACATTTCTACCATTCTTTCCAATTTGTCTATTCTGGCACCTGACGACTCTGAATCATTTATATTTCTTGCATCCATTTGGCTATATAAAAACAGGAAATAATAAACATAGGCAAGGCAGTTGTCACATTCATATCATGTTTACACAGATAAACTCCACACACACTCACACATGAAATACAATGTCCTAATTTCTTCTCTAGGACATCCTATAGCTCATTTGGACGCGTGTGTGTGGCAAAACTTGTGCTCTGATACCATTCTGTCATGACCCAACCTCTGCCCACAGGATTAGAGACGTAACCGGCCAGTAATCTGCAATTACCAAAGGCTGTTGAATAAATAATAAATAGTAAAGGGCTCACGGAAGCCAACAAAATCACAAACCATCGTCCAATGAGCTGTGAACTAAAATGAATAAACACACCTTATATACATCACTGTACAATCATCCCATACCTTATCACATCATATACATGTACCAAAAGCAATCACATTACCCAAACAAGCATAAAACCAAAAACACTTTGCTACAAGTCACTCGATCACTTTACAAAAGGGTAAATTCATATTCACCCAAAAGCCTTAGAGTTAGACCCAAAAGAAACCCCGGAGGGAGGCACTACGGTTGACTTGATAAACTAGAAAGTAGGTTGACGCCCTTAACTTCTCTCTTGAGCTGGATCACCTACATGACTGACATAAATTGTGAGCCAAAGCCCAGTAAATAACAATGTGTAAAAAAAAAAGGTTAAAAATAATATCCATTTGAACAGTAAAATCAAGTCATATAGCGGTTATGTTCGCTAAACTTAGCAATCATGTGGAACCATAGGTTTATATATCAGTTCTTCAAATCAGGTTCATATAACTCGATATCTCATACGCATCTGGCCATGGTACTGTTACCCCTAGGCGAAGGCCACGTGAACATAGGCCACAATATTCTTAACCCCGGGCAAGGGCCACATGAACATACACCACAGTATTATCACCCCCAGGTGAGGGCCACGTGGAGATACGCCATGGTATTATTACCCCCGGGAATGGGCCACGTGGAGATACGCCACAGTATTATTACTCCCAGGTACAGGCCATATGAATATAGACCGCGGTATTATTACCCCCGGGTATGGGCCACGTGAGTATATTATATGGAGTGGGTTCACGTATTTAATAAACATATCACTATAGAACAGACTTTAACAATATCAATAACAATCTAAAAGAATTATATTTCAAGCATAGTTTTACTACATTGTCACTCACCGTTAGTCCCGTGTAGCAATTGACTAGGATGCGGCGTCTGACCTACGCAGGCACATGAAAGCATAATGGTTCAATATTCAATTAGTTACTAACTTCTCCATTACTTACTTGTTACTAATCATTTAACCGATCCTTTTTATTCTTTCGTTTCATTTTAAATTCATCCCATGTACATGCACATGAAAAACAATTGAAAACCATGCAATTGGAGCCCGAAAGTTAGAGAAATCAGAAGAAAAATCAATCAGGGCTGGCCCTGTTGGCCGCATATGCGGTGGCCCCAGCCGCACGTGCGGTGGCCTAGGCCGCACGTGCGAGTGAACTTCAGTGTGCAAATTTGGCCAAACCAAGCTTGGCCGCTCGAGCGATGGCTCAGGCCGCTCGAGCGGTCTGGGTGAAAAATCAGTTTGAATTTCTGCTGAATATGGAGTTTTTCCCCATTTCAAAACCCAATCTCATTTACACAAAAGGAGGCTAAAAAACACTTCAAAACCAGAGGAATTGATTACTTCCAACTTCAAACAAGTAAGCAAGGCTCAAGCCTCAAAGAAGACCACAAAATGATGAACCTTAGATGTATACAATTCTCAATGTATGCAAACTTGAGTGTCAAAGTGAAAACTCTTGCAATTTACTCTTCAACTCCCAAATTTCATGCAAGATGCAAGTGATGATGCCATGTATTACAAGGATAAGAGTTGACTCTTCACTTTAGGGTTCCTATCATCACTTTACATTACCCAACTTCTCAATTCTTCTAAATTTCTATGATTCCATGGGCAAACAACTTTAATTCTTGAAATTAGAGGAAAGTTTCTTAACTTAGATGGATGAATTAGTGAAGATTTGGATTAAGCTCTTCTACTCCTCTTCTTCCTCTATCTTCCTTCTACTCCCAAGGCTCTCTCTCAAGTTGTCTCTACACCAGGCACTATCTTTCCTTATTTACCTCTTTTGTTGACTTGAGTTAAGTCTTGTTTGGATTTTCCTAATTCTCTTCCCAAGTCTAAGTTAATAATTCAATTCTTATCATAAATCTCTTAATTAACACTAAATTAAAACGTACTACTGTGAATCAGGCTCTAATTGCCTATTTCAATTATTTAATTTTAATCTTACGGTTCATTGATTCAGACAGGTTTATTACCCATTTCCATCTATCTTTCCCACTAATTCACTACCATGAACACATAACACAAATAACAAATGGTACATATAACGCATGACATACAATTAGGCATAATAAACCCATAAGCAAGGCAATTTACATAATTTGACCATTAATTAAGGAAGCGGCTGTTACAAGTGGAATTTCCAAAAATTAATTACAATGTCATGAAAAATATATGGTTTTACTTTTTAATATTTATAATATTTTCTACTAATTTGAAAATAATTTTTCCAACCTCCACTGATATGGGTGGTGCTACATGCACCAATTAGTGTATTAACTAATGTACCAGCTAGTGTTATGATATTATAACTGACCACATTTATTATACACATTACAAATACCCAAAACCTCTAAAATGATGCCACATCATCTATTAGTACACCAGTTAGTATAATAATTGGTACATATAACATTATTCTATGAAATTATCTCATAAATGAAGGGAAAATTACTTATCAAGTAGACAGACATACAAAAAAAAAATATATCCAAACATGGAGGGGTATAGTTTTTTACTTGAACTCCATCACATAATCACTTGCACTTTTAATATTTTTATAATTTTTTTTGTCCACTGTTAAGTAATTCCCCCATAAATAAACGGCAAATGTATTAAAATATTCTAAATGAAATCACATTTTCTTTAATGATTGTTTGGAATGATTTAAATAAGTATACTTTTTGAATTTTTATAAAAAAAACATACAAAAAAATATTATGGCCTTGTTTGTGAATTAGGCTATTTTAGAGCATCTCCAATGGTGAATCTTTTTTTTCATCAAATCTGAGGGAAAAAAAGGCGATTTCCTCAATTTGATACGAGATGCTCCAACGGTTGCACTGTAGCTTACATCAAAACTGGGGATGTCCGATGGGACGATTGGCCAGTTGACCGGTTAATGGACTGAATTTTTTTATTTTCCCCTCCATTTCAGTTTCCATTTTGTTTCCCAAGTACTCTAAACCAGAGCATCAGACAAAGGAAGAGGAGAAGGGAGGTTGAACTAGAGAGAAAGCAAGCAAGCAAGAAATGAGTCAAGCTTTTCACACTGGCCATGAAGGCCCACCTCATCCACCAGGCAAATATTCGATCAATCGATTCATCCCTCAATTCATTCCCCCAAACCTTATTAGATATAATTAGAAGATCGATCACACTTTGCGCAATCGATCGATTCATCACTAAGTGAAGATCCTCTCTAGTACACCATTTGTAATGCATTTTGTAGTGTCAATCAAAAAAAAAAAAAAGAAAAAAAAAATGGACAAGCAGAAGCTGAGAAGTGAGTATCTACTCTTCTGAGTTAATGGCCAAATAGCTTTATTGTATTGTGTTTACAACTCATGGTTCTAATAGTGGAAATCATTAAACTGATGAATATCACCTTCTCTATATATTGTTTTTACTTTTTGGCAATTTGAATGCTTTGTGTTGTCGCTGAGAAATGTGGATTAATTGTGAAGCAATGGGACAACTGGTGGGACGTTCGACAAGTTGTCCGGTGGGACCCACCTCCAACGTAAACACACGGTGTTTTTGTAAAATTTGCCCAGCTCCTCAGTTTGGTAAAATTTTTGGGCGGTTCTCATTTTGATATAGTTTGATGAAACTATTGGAGCCAAAAAAGTTGTTTTTTTCACCAAGTTCAAATTTGGTGGTGGTTTTACTTAACTATTGGAGATGGTCTACTGATATCAAAATGAAAACCGCCAAAAATTTCACCAAACTGAGGAGCTGGGTAGATTTCACCAAAACACTGTGCGTTTACGTTGGAGATGGGTCCCATCGAACAACCGGCCGGACGTCCCACCGGTTGTCCCATCGGTCGTCCCACGGGACATTCCACTAGTCGTCTAGAGCAAGCAGTGCCCCTCTCATGTACTTGTGAGTGGAGCCATAGAGAGCTACAATGTTGCATTTGTCTAAGATGTCAAGCATGGACTGTGGATACCCTGGAACAAGACCTTTTGCCTCATTAATAAAAAAATCACAAATTAACAGAGTATGAAAAGAAATAGAGAACTATATTGAAACAGAGGTAGCACTAATAAAATCCATGTAAGCAAGAGAGAAAAGATCCATGAAAGAGTAATTTACCTTGCTCTTTGGTTTTTCATGAAATTAGGACCTTGTTTAAGGAACTCAGTGGTCTTCCCAAAGAGAGGCCAACCCATAGTACCAGGAGGCAAGCCTTTCTTCTTCCTGTACTTGACTTCATTCCATCTCAACAGAGCGGTACAAACACAGATCAGTCCCAAAACCACACGAAGGACCACCATGAGTACAACCATTGTTGCTCTCAAGAAGAAGCTCTCTGAACCCACTTTCTCAGAGAGAGAGAGAGAGAGAAGAGAAATTGAGGGAAAAAGAAATGGGAAACAAAATCGGAAACAGAAATGGAGGGAATTTTTTTTTTCAGTGGCTTAACCGATCGTCCGGCCGGTCATCCCACCGGACGTCACCAGGCATTTGATGCAAGCAACAGTGTTCACCGTTGGAACAACTCGTATCAGATTGAAGAAATAGCCTTTTTTTTCCCTCAAATTTGATGAAAAAAATAGTTCACCATTGGAGATGCTCTTAGTAGGCTATTTTAATTTTTGACTATTTTAGTAGGCTAAAATTTTTGTGTTCGGGAAGATGGTTGGATTTTTTTGTAGTTGAATGTGATATTTGTGAAAGAAAAAATGAAATGATTATGGGTTTGATGTGACATTGTCTTATTAGCTATTATAACCTGTCTTTTTGTGAATTTTAGTCTAAAAAACTCAATTTTAGCCTTTGCCAAATAAGGCAAATGTTACTCAAATAAGTACATTTATTTAATTTATGCCAAATAAGATTTTATTTGGCTTCCAGAATAATCTGTTATGCTAGAAACCGACATCTTTCAACACAGTCAACATTCATTTTCTCTAAGATTAATTATAAAAATTCAATTATTAATTTCATCTTACAAAGTTATAAAAAAAAAAAAAGTTTAAATAAAAAGATATTATTTAAAAAATTAACTAATAAGATTTTGCTTGGGACCTTGAAAATAGTTGGGCCACCCTTGCCAGGGCCACCTTCGTCTTTGAAGAACAGGTCCATTATTTTGAAAGTAAATTACACACTACAAGAAAAAGGGATATGGTGGCGTTTTTTTAATGATGTTTTTTTAAACGTCACTTTTATTAATATTTAACGGCGTTTTATAAACGTCACATATTCCTTTAAACAAAAAGACACCGTTTTATAATAGAAGGCGTTTTTTTAGCCTCACGCGCCTCCTATCTACCTCTGTTTTAAAACCCTTATTTTGAATCTGAGATGTTATATGCACAGATCTTGAGCGAGCGATCTCTCTCTCTCTCTCTCTCTCTCAACCCTCTCATTCTCAAAGCCCATTTTGAAGCTGAGAATGATTGTTAAAGCCTTTTGTAAACCCTTATTTTGAATCCTCACGCCTTCAAATCGCGTCTCTCTCTTGCTCACTTCCAATTGCTTCTAAACCCTTGAAAGCAATTTCGATTAAGAGAGATTTTCTTTGAGATTCAGATTCATACAGGTTCATCTTTGAAATTCGGAGGATTTCGATTTCATCTCAGAGCGATTTTGATTTTGAAGATCTCTCTCTCAATTTCGAAGCTCCACCGTCTCTCTCTAGATCTGATTTTATCCTTGGCTGTGCTTGATTTCTCAGAGATTCATTTTTGAGATTTAGAGATTCAGATTGGTCTTAGAGATCTCAAAGCGATTTCGATTTTGAAGTTCTCTCTCTCAATTTCGAAGCTCCACCGCGACCACTATTTGCACCGCTACCACCATTTGCACCAGCAAGGTATTGATTTCTCTCTCTCTCTCTCTCTCTCAAGCTCTTCTTTCCCATCTTTCTCGATTTGGTTATTGAAATTTTAAGCAAGAAACTACAAGTTTAATCAAGATTTGTGAAATGAAATGAATGTGCTCTAGGTATATTCTTGATAGTGAGTTGGTGACTAGAGAATGGTACAAGAATTTGTATTTTTCTATGAAGCTATCTATGAGGAGAATCCGAATTCACTATTAAGGTTAGCTTACTATGAGATGATGCTTTGGATTAGAGTTAATAATGAAGATAAAAGAGCTCTGTGATTATATTGCAACTAATGATGATGGTGACAAACCCAACTTTAAAGGTTTGTAATTTAGCAGATCTGTTTTTATTGTTGTTTAGCTTGTTTAATGAGATTTTTTGTTATATTTTTTCACAATATTGTATTGAAGTTATATTTTTTCACAATATTGTATTGAAGGTCACCAGCCAAAGCTGGGTTCGGCTGGAACAGGTTTGTCGTTGATTTATTTCTTTCTCTATTTTCTGAAATAGTTTCTATGTGTGAAATGGTTTTGAAATGATTTGATTTTGGTTCTGAAATGTTTTGATTTTTGTAACATCTATTCTTTGATTGAAATGAGTTTCTGAAATAGTTTCTCTAGAATGGGTTTTGAAATAATTTTATATTTTCTGAATCTAAAAAGGATTTTTGAAATGTTTTCCATGATCATTTCATTTTTGACAAGAGCCGTGCTAGAGATGGAGATGTTAGAAAGGAAAGAGAAGTGGGTATTCCCATCAACCTGGGCTCCTCTGCATGCCTCTCTCATATATATATATTTTTTTCTTGGATCAAAGCAGATCAACATGGTTGAAACCAGATGAAGTTCAACATACTGTTAGTTCTCTATTTCAGGTTTAGAGAAGTTAAGAGCTTTGGTGGTAATGTGATGGTTAGAGTAATTAAATAACAACAATGAGCTCTTCTTCCTTTGAGGGTAACTCTCTACTTATTATTGAAAGTTTTTGGTTTATGTTGTTTTATTTTAAAAAAATTGGTTATTTTTTATATTTGTCATATTTGTGAGTTAAATGGCTTAAAATTTTTGTTGGATTTTGGGTGATGAGTTTACAAAGTTTAAGATTTGTAATTTGTACGGATCTTTACTTATTTGGGCATTATGGGAATTTTTGATTTTTTTGGGGGTAGTGATTGAGGTGCTCAGTTTCTTCTTCATCGTAATGGTTCCTACCATGTATATGTTTAGTTCTAAGATTACCTTATATAATACGTGCTGAAAAGTAGAGCAAATGATGTGATCAAAAAGCAAGGTTCCTAAACAAGTCCTTAATATAATGTTTTATGGATAAATAGGTTTGCTCATAAAATTATGAGTTTGTTTTTTGTTTGTCTATTTCAGTTTGACAACAATTAGAGTGTCAGTAATTGGTTATTAAATATTAATCATGAATCTGTGTCCTTTTTGAGTGTTGTTCTATTCCTATTATTATTGTGTTGTTTTTATTTTTCAGGGGTAGATTTAAGAGAATGAACATTGATGATTGTATTAGCTTGACCATCGTGTGTTTCTTTTGTATTTTCAAATTTTTAGTTGGTTTGTTTGTCTATTTTAAGTTGAGAAAAATTCAAAGGTTTGGTGGTAATGTGGTTGTCAGAATGGTTAAATAACAACAATATGATTTCTTCCTTTAAAGGCAACCTTCTACTTCCTATATATATATATATCCCATGTATGTACCAAATTGGTTATGGTTTTGAGCCTAAAGCTTCACCTACTATTTAGTGCACCTTCTATCCTCTTTCTCATTCTTGAATTTTATTCTTTATTTCTATATTTTCTTAATTTTTTAGATTGAATTGAACTTTGTATATATGTGTGGATAGATAAATGTCAGGTGCTCATATGCTCATATTACAGAGGAAGATGCAAGATCAGAGCTTGTGATGAAATATTTCATTGCAAGCATTGCCATAACAAATCCAAGGTCTTTTGATTATTTTGTTTGGTTTTCTTTGTTTTCTTGTAGTTGATTAAAATAATTGCTACTGTTGTGAGCATGTAATTGACACCAGAGAGTTCGAGCTAATTTTTGTTTGTTTGTTTGTTTTTTTTTTATAATTATTATTGATGACTGTACAGGTTTTTCCAACCAATGGATTTGATAAGGTCTTTTGTGCTCACTTTTCTTGAAGAGTTGTAATGGTCTGTTTGGAGATTTTGATCAAGATTCTATTTTATCGCTATAATGTTAATATACATATTTTATTGTTTTCTATTGAAGTTTGTGGGTTTCACTACAGGAAATGTAGACTTTAATGACATTTTTCTGAATACCACTATTTTTATAATATTTAACGGCGTTTTGTAAACAAAGCTTCTTTTTTTTTAATTTTGATTTTGATTTCGAAGCTCTTTGTTTCTCTGTCTCTCGATTTCAAAGGTCTCTCTGTTGATTTGGTTGTTGATTGTCATTTGTGCAGATCAAGGCATTGCATATGCAGAGATCAAGGCATTGAGAGAAGGCAAAAAGGTTTGGATCTACCCCCATTCTCTGTCTGTTTGTCTGTCTGTCTGTCTGTCTGTCTTCTCTCTCTCTCTCTCTCTCTCTCTCTCTATATATATATATATATATATATTTGACTATCGATTCTGTAATGCGATAGTGTTGCTCTGTTTTAGTGATTGATGTTTTGTTTGTGTGAAATGTTTTGTTTGGTTATAAATTGATGTTGTAAATTGCTGTAATGTTACGAATCTATCTATATTGTAGCCATGCTTTCGATGGACAACAACTTCTTGGTCCTCACTTAGAAATGAGGTTTTGAAAATTTAACGTCTCACAGTTTTATCACTAAAATCAGTTTGTAGATGCATAACGAATTTGAGGTAGTTTGCTATTTGAATAGCAAAATAACAAGTTATTTTATGGTAAACAGTTAATATTTTCATGTTCTTGATGCTGCTAGTTGACTTGGTTTGTCATGAATTTGATAATGTTCAATGATCCACGAATCTAGTTATAGTTGGTAGTCAATAGTGTTGAATCAGTTTTGTAATTTAAGTTATTCAAACTTGAAATCCTGATTTCCAGCTTAATCCTGAGTTACCTATGAAGATATTGGTGATTTTGAAATACGTTTGAATTAATAGCCTATATTCCAATCAACTAATCAGGTTGTTTGCTAAAACAGAAAACTGAGTAAAAAAATATTTTAATGCTAGCAAGTGAACTGAAAATGCAAAAGTCTTAGAAAAGATGACAATTGGGTACGGAATGTTAAGCATAAAGGAAGAGGCTGAGTTTCTTAGGCACCTTGTTAGGTTACCAAGGTGTTCAAAATCTTGTCAAATTGAACTTGTTTGAGAGATCATTCATCAAGGTTTCAGTTGGCACTTCTTCTGGAGGTTACCAAGGTGTTCAAAATCTTGTCAAATTGAACTTGTTTGAGAGATCATTCATCAAGGTTTCAGTTGGCACTTCTTCTGGAGGTATGTGTACTAATTATGAAAATAAGAAAAATATTATTTATACTACCATTTGCACACTTACATATTGTGAAAGTGCAAATTCAATGTTGCAGTGAGTTTATGAGCTTTCAATTAGAGCAAAAAATTGATAGAAAATTTATTCAAATAGAATCATCATTCAACATTGTAAGGGAATGGTCATTCCAATGGGATGCTAACTAATGATTATTCCATTCCATTCTACCTTCATTTTAGTGAACCAAATACTATCTTAGAGTGTATGGACTCATCAAATGAGTGGTCTGAAACATGTTTTCTTATTTCCTACTAAAGCAAATGGTTCTTTTTTTTTTTTTTTTTAGATACTTATTATATGTTTCTTTTAAGATCCAACCATTGTTACTAAATGGAGTTGTTATGATGGATAAATATTCTATTCTTGAGCTGCTATTGAAACTAATAGTTTCAATTGATCAAATGCTTTTGTAGTTTGTGATACTAGTTGAAAAGTCCCTATTAACAACTGAGATTTGGATTAAAGGAATGGACTGTGTAGCTTGAAGCCTGGCATCCTTCTTTGTTATGTTATTTTCTCAATTTTCTTTGTGCAAGAGGTGGTTACTCAACCACAACACCACAATACCTTAAATTCTCAGATTCATAGAGACACCATTTGAAATACTGATGTATTCTCTACAAGGCAACAAATGAAATGGCTTCTGTTGGGTCTGCATTCTAGGCTTTATAACCATACAAGAGAAAAAAATCAAGAATTTTGAATAGAGATTGTCCATGAAATAGCTGAATTAGGTGTTTCAAGTCTTCAAGTTTGTAATTAGTCAGTTATCTCATCAGTTATGTCTGAACTCCCATATTTCCGATTCTAATTGAAAAAAAATTAGAAAATATTTCTTTAAAGAAATGTTTACTTCGTGATTCCTATTGACATTTTTTTTTTTTAGGCAGCTTGTCTAGGATTTGCGAATTTGGTTTGCGGGCTTTGATGGATTTGTTTCTTTTTACTGATTAGGTCTTGCAAGTTCATGATTTTCTGTTGCAAGGATAATATGATCTTTGTTGTTTATTGGGTTCATTTTAATCTTTTTGATATGTGCTTTAGTGATCTTTGTTCTGCTTAGTGGTCTTTTTTTTTTCCAAACTGATCTTGGGGAATGGTACCAAACTATACTGCTTTACTTTTCTTTTCTTTTTTTATGATTAATTATATATTCAAAGAAAGTTTTAGTTTCAATGATGGTAAGTATGTGATTTTGTATTTATTTTTTATTAACAAAAATTCAGGGATGTATGGCTGATCTGTATGTTTAACACACTAGAAGTGGTGGCACACGCAATATGTGTGAATGGGATTTTGTATTTATTTATTTTTTTCTTCTTCTTTTGTATAGTTGGATCCATCATTATAGCTCAACACTTCTTACTCTGCTAATGTCTTTGTTAAAACATGATTTTTGGATATATTATTTTGTGGTTAATGGTAATTGGATATTAAATTGAATGAGAAAGTGAACTAATGTTGCATTTTGAATGGGGGTTATTATTTCATATTAGTATTATTTTTCAGTTTTATTACAAGTATTTTTTTAATTCAATCACATAAAATTAGCACAATTAAAAAAAAAGAGGATATCACGACATTTTTAAAACATCGCTTAATATCATATCAACATTAGCATATCAACGGTTGGATTTTTTAAAAAAAGAGATACGACGGCGTTTTCCAAAGGTCGCTAAATAGCATAGTGATGTCACGTTATTGTTAGTAGAACTTTTAACGGCGTTTTTAGAAAATGCTGCCTATAGTAATATAGCGATGTTTCTAAAGCACCATAAGGTTATAGCGACGGCCGCATCTTCGGCGTTTGGTGCTAAACGTACAAAAGGATTTAACGGCGTTTTTGGGACCTACAGTGGCGTTTTTTAAACGCCTCTAAAACGCTATTTCTAGCAGTGACACTGGCTTCGTTTGGATTGTGAGTTGATATTTTAATTTTTGATTATTTTAGTTTAGAATTAAAAAATCTCATTTTGGATGAATTTTTTGACTTTTTAAATTTTTGTAAGAAAAAAAATAAAATGATTATGATTTGAATGTGACATTTTGTCTTATTAACTTTTAATCTATTTTATCTTCTTTTTTTTCTTTTTTTTTTTGTGACCATTTTAATGTTTTAGCCCCAAAAATTTTCATGCCAAACGAGGGCTTTGCCTCCATTATATTTGGCCATTTTTTCATTTTGACTTTCAAAATTTATTTTTTCTAACTTTGACCATTTATATTTTAAGTTTTTCTTAATTTCTTTCGAAAGTTAAATTATATTCAAAATTATATAGAAAATGACATATCGATAGTCACGTAATATAAAAATATTTTATTGTATATAACTTAATTTATTTTATTGAAAACTCAAATTTTAATATAATAATATATATTTTTTATGTTATGTAACAGTTAAAGTGACATCTTCGTCTAATTTTAAATAGAAATTAAATTTAGATAATTAAAAATTTTGAAACATAAAAAGTTAAAGTTAAAGTTATAAAAAAAAAAAAAAAAAAACCCCTTCAAAACTTAAAAGTTAAAAATGACTAAACATAAAAAGAGTAAAATGTAATTTACTCTTATTTTGAATCGATCAAAATATGTATTTTGTTGACAAAGTTTTCTGGACAAAAAAAAAGATGTAGCATTCCATGCGAGGAATGCAATTCATGAAGGACGGACACATGGCAACAATGATGAAGTACTATGAGTAAGTGGAAAATGCATGAGACCCCCAGTGGGGGTGCTGGGGTCCCTTTTGATTGGTCCAAAACAGTTTTTTTTTTCTTTTTTTTCATCCATTGGCAGCCCCCCACGTGGAGGTGGGGGTGCTGGGGGTCTTCTCCTGCTGGGGTTCCTAGCAGGACTCATGAGTAAGTCGTGGTCAAATCTTTCCATGGAGTAATAAGGCGTGGTCAAGTCTCTAGTAAAGGTTTAAGTCAAAATCTTATCAAAAATGATAGAGGTTTTAAAATTTTTATTAAATATTTTATATGAGTGTGGGATTCATATGAGATCCATATGGTATGGCTCTAAGAAATTCGGTAAAAATTTTGGTAAAACTTTTAAAGTCTGTAACATTACTCAAATCTTATACCGAAATGGTCAAATTTTAGTAAAAGATTAAGTCAAACAAAAATGTTTGGAATTTATAAAACTAGAGCTTTAAAAGAGCTCTAATGGGTGGGCTTATCCATTAATACGATGTTTTGACTTTTTTTTTTTAATGCCACATGTATAGAGCTCCAAGTTCTCAATCACCTGCCATAAGTCAAAATCTTATAACAAAATGGTCAACAAATAAGTGTATTTTTACAAATAATTTTTTTAATAAATGAGATAAAATAAAAATATTATAATTATTAGATTAACTTTTTTCATTAAATGAACTATTTAAATTATTAGAATAAAATTCGTGATAGGTCCCAAGGAAACATATGAAAATAAACCAAGCCACTTGTTAAGATACAGTTGGGTAATATTTATATTTTAGTGTTTTTGTTTATAAAAAAATATTTAATATGTTAATATATTTTTTTTTTGGGTGATAAAAATAAACATAAAAATTAGACTTCGGTATACATGTCACTACAAGAATTTGCACTTTTAGCGACCGCTTTCCGCGACTAATATAAAAGTTAGTAGCTAAAAGTTACCTTTTGGCGACCAAATATTAATTAGTCGCGAATGATCATTATTTTTGGCGACCATATATGAGTTGGTCGCAGAAGGTCATATTTTGGTGACCAAAAAATGAGTTGATTGCAGAAAGTGGTATGGTTGGACGACCAACTACAAATTTGGTCGCAAAAGGTCACATTTTGGTGACCAAAAAATAAGTTGGTCGCGGAAGATCAAAAATAAATTGGTTGTGGAATTGGCGACCAAAAGTTTGGTCGCCAAAAACTTAGTTTTAACGACAAAAAATATTTTAGTCGCCGTATATTGAGTTTTGGCTACTAAAACAATGTAGTCGCCGAATTGAAAATAAAAATTTATTTTTTATCTTTTGGCGACCAAAATTTGGTCACCAAAAACTTATTTTTAGCGACTAAAAGTATTTTAGTCGCCGTATATTGAGTTTTGGCTACTAAAACTATTTAGTCGCCAAATGGAAAATAAAAAATTATTTTTTATCTTTAGCGACCAAAATTTTGGTCGCCAAAAACTTATTTTTAGCGACTAAAAATATTTTAGCTGCCATATATTGAGTTTCGGCTACTAAAACTATTTAGTCGCCGAATGGAAAATAAAAAATTATTTTTTATCTTTAGCGACCAAAATTTTGGTCGCCAAAAACTTATTTTTAGCGACTAAAAATATTTTAGACGCCGTATATTGAGTTTCGGCTACTAAAACAATGTAGTCGCCGAATGGAAAATAAAAAATTATGTTTTATCTTTTGGTGACCAAAATTTTGGTCGCCAAAAACTTATTTTTAGCAACTAAAAATATTTTAGTCGTCGTATATTGAGTTTCGGCTACTAAAACAATGTAGTCGCCGAATGGAAAATAAAAAATTATTTTTTATCTTTTGGCGACCAAAATTTTGGTTGCCAAAAAACTTATTTTTAGCGACTAAAAATATTTTAGTCACCATATATTGAGTTTTGGCTACTAAAACTATTTAGTTGCCGAATGGAAAATAAAAAATTATTTTTTATCTTTGGTGACCAAAATTGTGGTCGCCAAAAACTTATTTTTAGCGACAAAAAATATTTTAGTCGCCGTATATTGAGTTTCGGCTACTAAAACTATTTAGTCGCCGAATGGAAAATAAAAAATTATTTTTTATCTTTGGCGACCAAAATTTTGGTCACCAAAAACTTATTTTCAGCGACTAAAAAAAAAATTGGTCGTTGTATATTTATTTTTTCCGACTAAAAAAAAGTTACTCGCCAAATTAATATTTTAGTCGCCGTTAATTAAGCTTTGGCTACAACAAAATTTTAGTCATCAATTATTAACATTTGTCGACCAAAAACTACTTTTGTCGCCAAAGGTGTGAAAATTTTAGAGGGAAACCATTTAATATTGTCATCGCCTATTCTCTGTTTAAACAAATCAAATTGTTCTCTCTCTCTCACACAGATTCTCCTTCACCCCCACCTCACTGCTGGTGCCTCTCTCTCTCTCCTAAACACCCACTACACCAGTTGGGCTCATCCTCCTTCTCCTCCACTGGTGCCTCCATCGGATTCAAAAGATCGTCGAGATCTGAATCAGATTTGAGTCATCGTCTTGATTCCTGATCTCACTCAACCTTCTCTCTACCACACCCCTCGAAACAAGCACAACCTTAACCTAACTGCTCAATCTCGACCCTCGATCGAAGTCCTCTCACCCTCTCTCGAGCCCCAAATCGCCGTGAAATCGACCAAATGCGCTTGCATTGTCGGAGTCGCGCTCGATTGCTACTTCAAATAGATCTCTTAGATGCCTAGTTGGTCCAAAAAATAGCTTAGAAAACATGAACCAGCTTAGATTACCCAAAGTTGTAGGAATGTGCCAAGTGCTTTGGGTGTTTTTCAAAAGTGTTTTCGAAAATCTTCATCTTCCTCTTCATCATCAGCTAGGGTTTCCTGGTTTTCGAGCTCTTCGAAGATGTCAATGGCATCGCAAGAGCATCTGGACAAGATGTAGCTCCGCCAGAACTACCGTAACCTATAGCACACCGATTTGTCTTTCACTCATCTCTCTCTCTTACCACCCATCTCCTCTACCACCTTCAACACTACTGCAAATGTCATTCCACTACCACCACTGCTACCATTGTTGCCACTCCACCTCTACAACTACCATTATTACCACCATCGCCACCACTCCACTACCACCACCACTACTACTGCCACTACTACTACCATTACCTCTCCTCCACCACCGCCACTCCATCTCCTCTACCACTACCACAACTTCACCACTAATTTCCTTCACCATTACCACCACCACCACCATCACCTCTTATCTACCACCTTCATTACTGTTGCCGCTCCCTCTCTTCCACCATAGAAAATTAGTTCCTGATTCTTGGTAACCAAAAAAAATGGGCCGCAGAAAAATGTTTTTAATTGACCACAAAAAATTAACTTTATTTTAATGAAAAATATTTTTCATTAAAATATTATCCCAACTTCTACGAAATAAAAATAATAATAATTTTTTTCATTAAAATAAAAATGAAACAAATAAATTTTCAACCTTAGTAACTAAAAAAAAAGAAATAAAAAATAAAATAAAAAATTAAAAATTAAAAAAAAAATCATTAACTACAAAAAAAAAAAAAAAAAATTAATAAAACCACGTCACACCGCCTCTCCTCTTCTTTTCTTCTTTTCTTTTCGTTTCCCCCTCTTTCTATCCAAATTTCCCCCTTCCTTCCCCCCCTTTTGTTTCTCACCAACTCAAATCTTCAATCCCTAATCCCTTAAACAAAAAAATCCCCAATTTCATCTCTCTCTCTCTCTCTCACTCTTTCGTCTGCAAGTAGCGGCAGTGGCAGCAGCAGCAAGGGGGGACGATGGCGAGCAGCGAACGACGACGGTGAACAGTGAGTGATGACAGTAGTGGTGTGGCGTCTCAGATACCTTTGCTGATTCAACCCGTCCCTCCGATTGAGCTATTAGGGTTTTGCCCCAAAAAGAAAACCCGGCAACGCCGACTGAGGTAAACCTCTCTCTCTCTTCTCTCTCTCTCTCTCTTTCTCACACACACACACACACACATTTCAATCCAACATATATGTATATGCACATAAGTAATTGAGGCTTAGTTATGAACATTTGTGTTAATGTAGAGCCTAGAAAGCTTAAGAAAATTGCATAATGGTAGATGAAGATTCAATTTTTTTTTTATTTTTCTGTTTGTTGATTGACTTTGTACTCTCTTTTTTCCCTAGAATTATTATTGCTTTTGGTGATGGAGCACGGGTCGTTCCAGGACCAAACAACATCGACATTTTCTTTGGCTGATGGTGATCATACACTAGCAAATTCAGTCAGATTCACTCTTAATCAAGAGTCGGTCAGTTCTCTTCTAATTCTTTCATGTTATAAATTACGTATGTTGTTTCCAAAATCATTTGTGCACACCATGCTAGCTTTGATTTTTGTGATTGCCCTAGTTTATATGCTCTGTTTCAAAAACATCTGCTTTGTATTTGAACTGTTGTATCTGATCTTCATGTTCTAATCAGATGCTTTTCAAGCTCAGTTTCATTGTGTGCCTCCTATATGGATAGTTTAAAGGGCCTTTCATAGCTCTTATTTCTTCAGTAACAATTTCATTTTTTTTTTGTTCCTACTTAGTTTTTGGGTATTTCTGTAACCATGTAGATTTATTTGTGTTTAATTTCTTCATTTAATTGGGTTGTTGATGAGGTTCTGTTTGTTAATTTCTTAGCTCATGTAAATATTATTATGCAGTCCAAGAGTGACTTTATGTGGCTATAGCATTCCTCATCCTGCAGATGCTCGAGTAAACATAAGAGTCCAGACAACTGGTAAAGCTTGTCTTTTGTTTTTCTTTCTTCCTCTACCAACATTAAGAGTTGTAGTATGTTGAATAGCATTTTTCCCTTGGCATGACTCCTCTTAAAAATCCAATCCCAAACTTCTCTATTGCTAAAACCAACACACAAAAAATTTGGATCTATTTATGCATCTTGATCCTAATTTCTTGTTTTTCAAAAAAAAAAAAAAAAAGAAAAGAAAAAGAACAGAAATAATGGATTTAGAAAAGCCGTTCATCCTGCTAATGTCACTAGAACTTCTCTATCCAATTTGGCTTGTTTTACTTTTTATGTAGATTGAGTTATTTGATCATCCTGCAAACTTATTTACACTAAAAAAAATAAAATAAAAATGGAGCCCCTGTTGAATTTCTTGCATCTGATGTTATTGCCTTTAAATTAAGGCAAACTTATCTCTTTCAAATATTGTTTTGGGTCCACTCCACCTCTTCTACATGAGCATTCCTACATACATAAAATTCATACACAGAAATACCTAGAATATTTAATGTATGGTCTAAATTCATTTTAAGATGTAAATTTTATCATACAAGAGTTGAATTTGAACTACACTATCTTTATGAACATATTTATGTGAAGGAATTCTGTATAATAATAATAATATTATTAAATAATGAGAACACATTTATCTATCTCACTTAAGATCGGGAGTTCAATTTATGTTTGAGTTTTTTTTTTTTTTTTTTTTTTTTTTTTTTTGTGATTTGTGTGATTGTTGAATTTTGAAGAATCAATTTTGAAGACTCTTATCTCTAGATGAGTTTAATTTGGCTTTGACCGATTGGGATCTGGATCTAGGGTTCTTCTACAGGTATGGGGTTCTAATTTGGATTTCAAGTTCGTTCAAATCACTGGCGCTGTTGTTTATGGTTTCAATTTAATTGATTTAGGCTCTTAGATCCTGACTGATTTTCATTTGGATCTAAAATATGTGTATGAGAGAGAAAAGAGGAGAGATGTTAGAAAGTTGATGTTGATGAACCAACACAATTATAGTTGGAAAGTAGCAGTAAAGTGCTCAAGATTTGAATTTATAATATAAATTTAAATTTGATATGATATAAGTCATATTTAGAAAGTATTTAATTCACAAATTTTCAAATTTTGAACACTCTTTTAGGTATTTTCTTCTAAGTATATAACATTGTTGTGCTAGAAAGTAAGCCAATTCCACGCAAGTAGAATGCTAAAACTCCAAGATAAGAGATAGTCAAGCGATGTTTGAGTTTTGAGGATGGCTTTGCTCACATCCTGTTGGCTCATCATTGAATCTATCATCATCCCAGATGAATTTCTGAAGTGGTATTATTTGAGCTTCTACATCCACCCTCTTTTGCTCTTTCTCTGTCAGATCTTCCTATGGATCAAACTGCTACAAACATGGCTTCTACCCATTGTCTCTCTTCCTATTCAAACCACTTGTCAGATCTTCCTATGGATCAAACTGCTACAAACATGGCTTCAGGTTTATAACTGGTATCTTCTCTCTATTCTCATTCATTAGATTGAACAATATTAAAACTGTACATGACAATTCACTTCTAGTGGAAGAGACTGTAAGAGAACCAAATGTGCATGTTGATGAAGATATAAGATTGGAGGAGTATGTGTGTTCTGATTGCAGTTTCAATTCAGACACTCAAGATGTGGATATGACTAAGGATTCATCATCCAATTGTGGTTCTGATTCAGACACTGAAGATGTGGAAATGGATGTGTCACGACCCATACCCGCTCCTAAAAGTTTGGTCCATGACCGGCCTGTACATAGGCCTCAAAACAGAATTTTAAAATAATATTTAACCATATATGGGGCCTTAGGCGGAAGCAATATCAATAAAAGACAACATCCATTGAGTTTGTGCATACATGATGGTTTAATTGGATTTAAGCATTTAAATACATTCCCAGAGTTATATATATAATCACAGAATTCATATAGATCTCACACACTCTTACATAAGACTTAATAATTTATATGACTCCCAACACAAATTAAGGCCTCCACATGGAGACATATCCCGGTGACTTGGCAGGTGAACCTTAGTACAACTCTAGTGTCAATCTCCGACGGCTCACCCACAGAAATATTCATAAAAACGGAGTGAGCAAGGCTCAGTGAATAATAACAATGTAAGGAGGTTAATTAATTGAGCATAGACTTAGAGAATGTAAATATGCATATCAAACTGTACACAGATCTTATACATAATCATATTTTAAAACGGCCTCAGACCCACATGTAACACAGAACGGCCTCAGGCTCATATATAATACAGAGCGGCTGTAAGCCCAGATATGATACAAGACGGCTGCAAGCCCAGAGATAATACAGAACAGCTGTAAGTCCGAATGTAATACAGATCGGCTATAAGCCCAGATATAATATAGATCGGCTGTAAGCCCAGGTATAACACAGATCGGCTATAAGCCCAGATATAATACAGAACGACTTTAAGCCTAGACATGATACAGATTGGCTTTAAGCCCACAAATAATACATAACGGCCTTAGGCCCAACATATTATGCAGAGCGGCCTCAGGCCCAGATATCAATAGATTGGCCTCGGGCCCATTATTAACAAAACAGAATGATTCCAGATACACAAAGATATCATTGTTCCATAATACACATATGTTCCATTTTTTCATCATGAATTCAGATAGTTAACTTGCAGATAACAGAACATCAGTATTAACTCTTGACAATAAGCAAAACGTACTGCTATAGTACTATTACTCAAAAGTACACACAGATTTTCCCATGGTTTATTACAAGTCGACATAGTTGTCTTGCGGATAACAGAACATTAATAATAACTATTAACATAAGGCAAATGTATCACTGCATTAATAGGGACAGAATAATTCACATCATAACGGCCTCGGGCCCACGTCTATTACTAGGGACAGAACGACCTTAGGTCCATATCAATGCCATTATTCAATCATATCGATTAATTGAATCAAAACATAACATCAACGGAATAGACCATTCACAAATAACAATACATAAATCATAATCACAGGAAGTAAGTGAAACTTATTGTTACACTACTATTACTCACAGTGATCGGCTCCCGGTAGTAATGGGACGATGTCCTCGTCTCGACCTACAAGTACAGTGCACAACACATAATATGAGATTATACTCGATCATTTACTTATTCTCTTTGATCATTTAATCAATTAGCCATGGTGGTACCAAGCTCATTATTCCTTAATAAGTTATAATCCATGTCTCAGAAAGCAGGAGAAATCGATGGAAAATGGTTTAGATGAAAAAATGGTACAAAACTGGTTGACAAAAAGTGAACAGTCGTCACTAATTTGGGCATAACTATTTCTGTATTTAGAATTTGGGAGTGAGACCACACCATTGGAAACTAGACTTCCGGGGCTTGATTTTAGGCTCAAGAATCACTCAACACGGAGTTCGGAGGCAAAAGATATGCTTATTCAAAGTTGGCTGAACAGAGCTATCTCCCGCACGTGCGGGAAACAGAGCCGCACGTGCGGCCCTGGGCAGTTTGCAGTCCAAAAATGGCTGTAAAATTGGAACTTCTCATTTTCAAAATCAAACCTCAATTTCATGTAAATCAAAGCCCCAAACCCTTTAATACATGATAAATTTCACATTATTAATCTCCATCAAACATCATAACCTCAAAATATTACTCAATTCCCAAGCACAACAACACAAGAGCATAATATAGCCATAGTTGGGGTTCAAAGTTCACATCTTCCATATCAATCCTTGATTTCATGTAATTGATGCTTTAAACATAAGGATTCAAGATAGATGATCATATCTTAGTTCAATCTTTGTCTTTCTCTTAGCTTTCTTCAATTTCCCCCAAGTTTCCCATGGGTGATCTTCTTTTTCTTTCTTCAATTCCCTTCAAGCATCTTCAAAACCACCATGGACATTGAGGAGCTTGTCTCTCTTCTCTCTCTCCTTTTCACGGTTTCCCCTCTCCCTCCTTTAGATATTTTTAGGTTCCAAGAGATGAGTTCAACTCATGCCTCTCATATACATATACATTAAATATACACACATATAAGTTTAACACAATAGGGAGAGCCAAACGCGGCCTTATGAATCGCATTAAATCAAATTCCAATTAAACTTCTCAGATGACTCTAAAAATTGTGCTAATCATAAATATGTCCCTTGTTCTAGTTTTTGAAGCCTCTAAGGCCTTCAATTTGCAGTACCAAGTTAACCACCCAAACATGCATTAACGAATCAGACAAATTAGATTTCCAATTAATTTTCCCAAATAGTTCTAAAAATTTCCATTAACGCACCCAAGTACTCAATTGTGATTTCTTAACCCGTAAAGGTCGGTAATTTCAATTTTAAAGTCGTGGCTCAACAAATAATTCCTCAATTTGAACAGATATCATTAAATTAAAATGCATTAACCCATAAGGCCATAAAGATAATCTCTAATACGGATTTTGGGGTCGTTACAGGATGTGTCTTTGCCATCGGTGTGCATCTCTGATTCAGCCATCATAGGACGAGAATCGATTGATGATTAGAGCAGAGAGGCAGATTTAGATTCATTATACCAGAAGTATACTGACAGGATGAGATGGTTTGATTTACTCAATCATGACAGAACATGTGATATAAGTAAGTATTCATAAACATGGGCATTATTGCCTAAACATGGCTAATAAAATTATACACATATTGCACAAGCACATTAGGCTTTTGTGGTAGAATTCACTACTTGTCACCATTGTTTGATTTTCTTTAGTAGCATTTTGATTAGTTATTGTGTAGGTGTAATTCTAAACAAGCAATTATCTCCTACATGTTCATTTGAGGGCATAAAGCAGCCAGTGGAATTGACCTCCATCCCACACATCTCATGGAGCAAGATGTCTAGAAGCAAGCTCTTAAGAAGTTTGGAAAATGACTTCGAATTAGTTTATGTGGCTCACTCATGCTTGTCCTGGGAAGCACTCCATTACCAATACCAAAAGGTTAGGGCTGTAATTGCATGCTCTGCTTCTCAAAATGCTGTCTTTTGCAATAACATTGCAGCGAGATTCAAGAAGTTTCACTCATGAAATCTTTGACAGGATGAAACCATAACCATCTTTTGTTCATTATGTCTTTCTTTCTCTATTTGTCTTTCTTCTTCTCCTTTTTATTTTTGTTTTGAAAAATGAGGAATGAAGAACCATGACAGCTCGAGTATTCTTCTGTTATGATGAATGGATAACCATTTATTATAAAAGGAACCTTCATATATGTAGCTCACATTTAAGCCGAATCCTAGATTTGACTCTTACCTAGGACATCTATATATTGTACTTTGCCTTATCCATGTTATGAAACTGCTGTTATTATTATGCTATAGTATTCACATTTTAATGGATACCTTTATGTTTTAGTGTAATGGAAAAGGGTTCTCCATTGACATCTTCTTTCTCTGTTGTAGGTTAGGGTGTTATGCGAGAAGGCTAAGGGGATTCTAATGGAAGAAAGCAATGTGACCATCTTTTGTCTTGACTCTTCCCGATAGGAATAAACAAACTTGTCCAATATGCCATATAATGTGGAAGTAGTAAAGAGTTCAAATTGATTCTTATTCTTCACTAATTCTTCACTTTGATTCTTATGTTTATAAATATATTTTTCTGTACTGCTAGTTATCTGTACTTGATACACTGATGCCTCTTGCATTTTTCTGCACTTATTACGCACATTATCCCATAGTGATTAACTTTATGATATCTTGAATTGAATTGGCATCAGGGTTCTTTACAATCTGCCATCCTCGGTGAAGTTACCATCAACCTGCTGATTATGTTGATGCACTGAAGCCTTCTGCCATTGCACTGCCTCTATATGGATGTAAGTTTGGAACTATTTTACATGTGAGACGCTTCTATCAATTCTTTAAGCTTTTAAACATATACCTTTTTCAATTCTAACTAGTGGCCAAGTTGAATGTATTAGTTGAGCAGAAATATCAAAATTCAAATGAAGAATTTTGAATTTATTGCGCTTCTCATTACTTGGATTAGGATTTTAAAGTTTCTGCTCAACTTAGCAGCCACCTAGAAGTAAACATGATTTTTTAATTGGATTCTTAACTCTATCTGCATTTTGGGTTGTTGATTATACTCCATTTGGTTTCCTAGAAAATCTAGTAAAGAGAAGGAAAATTTTGAATTTATTAGGTTTCGCATTACTTGAATTGGGAATGTAAAACTTTTTACTCAACTTAGCGTAGTACAAGTAGATAGCATTAGTTAATTGAATTCTTAATTTTGTTGTCTGTTTGGATTATGGGAAAATCAAAGCATTAGTTACTACCCTCTCTCTATGTTCTTCTTGGGTTTTTTATTATACTCCATTTGGTTGTTGATTATACTCCATTAATTACTCCTTTTATCAGTAGCCCATCTATACCAATACCAACCCAAACCAAGCATATCAAGACAGACACCACAATAGTTTAGCACTCCACACTACAGCAGTTATAGGAAAAACTAAAAAACTACACTTTTCTGGTTAATTAGCACTCACACTACAGTTTAGCACTCCGCACTTTTCTGCTAGTTGAGAAGTCCATTGCATATTATTGTGAACTGTTGTTTTATTTAATTATTTTTGACTTGTTCTTCTTTGAATTACATTTAAGTCCGTTCAAAAAACTAAACAATGAAATATCAAATTGGTAATGCTATAGACATAAGAATGCTATTATTTTATTTACAATTTGATAATGATAGTCATTTAATTTGCTAATGTGACCTTAACTTTTCATGGACATTTTTCATTATTTGTCCAATTTTACCTGACATTATTTTTCTTTTTCTTTGGTACAGATGGATGAACTCGTGCACAAAGCTAAATTGTACAGGACAAATTGGCACTTTTTGTATTTTTGGAAGGATTATATATTTTTGTATAGATGTATATGGAAAATATTAGGGTAGACTAGTAGTTATATTTTTGGATACACTGGTAGTTATATTTTTGGATGGGTGTGTATGGAAAATATTTGGTAGACTACTAGTTATATTTTTGGGTTGATGCACATGGATAAAAATTTAAAACATAATAATAAGTACTTGTTATGTTTTAAATTTTTATGCTAAATGAAATATATAGTTTGGAATTACTTGTGGATGAAAACTTATAATAGTTGCTGACTTTAATTAAACAGGTTCAGAAATGGTTGATATATGTATTTTGTTGAATGTTCATGATTCAATTTATTTGTTGGTTTGAATGATTTTTGCAAATTACAGATTATATTGAATAAATTGGATGGATTATTATAAATTGTAGGTTTATTTTGTTGGATGTTGGCGATCAAATTTTGGTTTTGTTTTTCTAGTTTTGGCGACCAATTGATTAGTCGGGAAAGATAAGTTATACTTTTACCGACTAAATAAAGTAGTCGGTGTATCACTAAGCACATTTGGCGACTAAATAATTAGTCGTTAAAATTATTAATTTTGGAAATCAAAGGATTTGGTCGCAAATAGGTCTATTGTCGACTACAGTTTTAGTTGCGCAAACATTTCTTTTGGCGACAAACATGTTTGGTCGTGGAATGTGAGAATTGGCGACCAAACAATTTGGTCGTGGAATGTGACAATTGGTGACTAATTATTTTGGTCGTGGAATGTGACAATTGGCGACCAAACTAAGAGGTCGTAGAATGTCACAATTAGCGACCAAAATTTTTTGGTCGTGGAATGTCACAATTGGCGACCAAACTTTTTGGTCGTTGAATGTGATAATTGGTGTCACGACCTAAACCCACCCCTATGGGTTTAGCACCGTAACCGGCCAGTAATCCGTGATTACCAAAGGCCTACTTAACAGTAATGACAGTAATACAGAGTAAGGGGCTGGCGGAAGCCAAAACAGTAAATAAAAGATGTCCAATGAGCTGTGACAGTCTGAATGCAAAAAGACTTTTCCGAACATATTCACATTCAAAACCAAAACAGTATATACATAACAGGTGCACATAACATCTAGGTTAGGAACCAAGTCCCTTCTTCAAACTGTACAGTACAAGTCTAAAACAGTATTACAGAACAGAAGCAAAAGGGTGAACTGAGACACCCCAAAAAGCCTTGGCTTGGACTGACATGGAATCTTGAAGTGAGGCACGATGGTTGGCTTGACAAAAAGGGAGCTAACCCAACGCTCTTAACTCCGATCCGGTGCTTGGACACCTACATATAAATATAAACAGTGAGCTAAAGCCCAGTGAATAACAGTTGTGTAAAGAGATTAAGAATAAATGTCCTTTCAGTAAATAAACAGTCATATCAGTCACTTAGAAACCATAGCAGTCATATGTGGTGCATCCCATAGCCAAACAGTACGGTAGGTCTTAACAGACCGAGCAGTCAGTTGATGACCATCATAACAGTAAACAGTAGTGGTTCTAAACATGGGAACCGACAGAGATCTCTGTGACAGTAGCAGTAACAGTACAGTATCAGTAAATTGCTATGGATGCCACGAATACAGTTTACAAATAGGACAAACATTCATTCATTAAACAATAACATTTCGGTAAGCAGAACAGTTGATCATTCAGAAAATATTCATAATTGAACATATCTTTACAATATTGTTACTCACAGAGCACTGGGCTATAAGCAGCTAATGAGCATCCTCGGATGTCAACCCTACACAGTTACAGAACGAACACACACTAAGTTACACACTTGGGAATCAACAACTTAGTCCCTAACTTGACTCGGTGTGGTTCTACATCAATATCCTCATTAAAATGCCTTAAACATGGCCTAGGAATGCCTAGGATGGAAAGAGGATGCAAAGATGCACTTTAAAACACTTTTCAAAATTTTCAGAAAACAGGGGTCTCGCTCGAGCGTGGCTTTCTACACTCGAGCGGACATGCAGACAAAGGATCTCTGCTCGAGCGTGACTTCCTTCGCTCGAGCGGACTGTAAATTTCATGAAAAGTACTGGATGCATGTAATTCACGCTCGACGGACGCTTGACCTCCGCTCGAGCGTGAGACTCAGGTCCTCACTCGAGCGTAACTCTCTCGCTCGAGCGGACTGTAAAACACAAGAACTTCTGCGCGTATGCATTTCACGCTTGAGCGCGACTTTCCTCGCTCGATCGGAAGTGCACGACTCAGAGGGTACGCTCGAGCATGAATTCCTACGCTCAAGCGTGGGTCCAAAATCTGGAATTTCTAGATTCATCCCCAAGCACAAAACTCAACTTTAAAAGCCTCAAATTCGATCCTTTTGGGCCAATTTTCTGGAAAAACACTTTAAACCCATAATATATCATGTTTTGAAGATCAATTTGAGAAATCAAAGCCCAAGGATGAGTCAATTGAACACCATTTTCAAATAAACTTCAAGAACAAAGCTCAAACATAACATGCATGTATTCAATTAAATTCAAAGCTTCAAATATATGGTCAAATAACTCAATCCTTCCAAAAACATGATGAATTCTTGAACTATAATCAAAATATGAACATGCATGTAGCAAATTTCATGGAAAAGACCTTAAAACTCAAGAATGTGTACATGCATGCATGAATTCACTCTCAAATTCAACTCTTTAAACCAATTCTTGACTTTAAACTCTAAATTACCATGAACCATGCAAGATACAACTCAAATTCACAAATGAGAGAATGAAATCTCTACCTTAGGTCTTGAATTCAAGGTATGATAGCTCAAATGTGCAATTCTCTTCCAAATCTTCTAAGTTTCAAACCAATCTAGGTGAACTCAACTTTTCTTCCAACTCTCTAGTTCTCTCTCACGTTTTTGGTCTAGGAAGTGGCTGAAGTAAAGATGCATCCATTGGTATGAGTTACACTCCTATAATGCTTCTAAAGTGGTCCACTAAGTGGCAAAAATGCAATTAATTGGAGTTGATGTATTTTAACTTTATTTAATCTAATTTAATCATACCAAATCACATTTCAATTAAACCTACCATAAAATCACATAAATTCTAATTAATACATAACACTAATCAATTTCTGATTGGCTGCCGATAAGGCCTTCAATTCGCAATTCGAAATTAAAAACACGAACAGATCAATCTACGACAAACAGATAGAATGCAATTAAGATAACACACTTATGCAATAAATTTGAATTTCAGTCTGATCAATTACTTATCATGCTCAGTCACAGTTTAGCAGTAATCAGAGGTGAGGGTTGTCACAATTGGCGCCCAAACTTTTTGGTCATGGAATGTGACAATTGGCGACTAAGATATTTGGTCGGAAAAATATCACTTTTCGTGACCAAAGTGTTTTAGCGACAAAATGGATTAGTCACAGTAATGACATATTTAGCGACCAAAAATTTAGTGGCAAATCCAACTTTTTCCGACCAACCAAAATTTTGGTCGCGAATTACTTTTGCCGACCTTTAATTGGTGACCAAAGTAGCGACCAAAAAAATTAGTCGCGGATAACTTTTGCCAACTAAAAATGGGCTTTTAGCGACCAATTTTTTGGTCGGCAAAAGTGTTGTTTCTTGTATTGTGTTTTACAATTGGTTTGAAATCAAGTTAAATAGGTGACCAATGGGAGGTGATGATAAAAGGTGATGGTCGACTGTTAAAAATGGTGAATGGCGGTTGGAAATGGTAGCCAAAAGTTGTTGACCACTAGAGATGATAGCCATTAGAGGCTATAACTAGTTGGTCGCTCAAAGTGATTTTTGACAATAGGTGATAGTCGGATGTAATTGTTGTTAGAGGAGATCATCGGCAACACTAATAGAGGTGGGAATGGCCAAACGTGGTGGTTGGTGGTGATGACAAACTATAAGTATAGTAGCTGAAGGGGTGGTAGAACGAAAAGCAAATGAAAATTTCTTTTCTAAATAAGTAGAATCATTTTTTTGTTTACAATAATTCAATAAATTTTCTAAATTGTTTGTAAGCTTTGAAAATAAAAATGGACACCAAATATGTTTATGTTTACAGTTTTATTAATTTTTGTAAATATTAAAAATATATATATATATATATAAATGTTATCAATCATGCCCTAAATAATGTAAAAGTTAATCTACATGTTCGATTTGTTCACATACAATTAACCTTCTAGGGGTAGCCCATCTCTTAGGCGAGTTAGACAACCGTCTAAGACCATTTCCAACGGCTCACCAGATCCTACATCAAATTCAAATTTGGTGAAAAAGTACATCTTTTTGTGCTTCAACGGTTTCACCAAACCTGTATCAAATTGAGAAAATAGCAAATGTTTCACCAAATTGAAAATCTGGGCACTTTTTACCAATTTACTATGCAAGACCGTTGGTGATCTAACACACCGGACGACTAACCAGACATCCGGCTGGTTGTCCCCCTGGTCATCCAATTACTTCAACAATTCTCACAAAAATTTGTAACACAGAGTGAATGGGTGGTTGGGTCGAACAAAAAGGGTTGATGTGGATCCACCACCGAAGTCAGATATGAAGGAAGGAGATGAAGATGAGGAAGAACAAGGGAAGACGACTATAGAGAAAGAGGAGAGGAGACGACTATGGGGAAAATAGCAAATGTTTCACCAAATTGATTGCAATTGGTGAATGAATCTAAACCATTTATTAATTAAGCTCATCAAATCCATTCATGAATGGCTCCACAACAACCCAATCTCTCTCCTCAAACAGAACCACAACCAAAAATTCATGCCAAAATGTAACTTTCTCTGGCAATCTCAGCAATGTAAAGAGAATCTATGAACATGTAATAAAGTTCTTGATCTAAACAAGTAAGGACTATTGAATCTCAAATGAAATCAATCAAAACCCCAATACTCAACAAAGTGGAAATCCGAAACTCATCGAGGTGTCGATCAAAGACAGTAGTAGTGTCTCCCTGTTTGAACACCCAATCACTGTTGGCAAAGTGTGTCTGGAGATTGTTGTTTTCATGGAATTGACTTCGGGGTTTTCATATTAGGCAGGCAGTGAAACCCAACGCTTTGCACTGAATTGTATGAACACAGTTGCCGGTCGACCTATGTTTTGATGACAGCACCATTGAAGTGACTGATATCAGATAGAGGAATTCTTGTTTTTTTTACTCAAATTTGATGAATTATTTAGTGAACTATTGGAGATGCTTTAAAGCCCATATTTGAGATTGCACAAAATATTTAGAACTTTTAATGATATATATTGTTCTATTAAGTAAAAACTTAACTAAAAACTTTCCGAATTTAAAACTAAAATTGATGATGTTGCATTAATTAAAAGTCTTTAGTGATGGGCAAAGCAAAAAAAGTTCATTATTTATCCGACATAAAAATACAGTTGATGAAACCTAATCAAATCATAATTATGAACAAAAGAGTAAAGGTTGTGTATTTTATTTTCATTTGTATTTGTATTAGATCAAATAAATAAAAGGCAAATATATTAGAATATTCTAAATAAAATGACATTTTATTTTTATTTGGCCCCCAAATTATCTGATGTGCTAGAAACTTTCCAACACAATCAACATTTATTTTCTCTAAAATAGATTATAAAAATTTATTTAGTAATTTTTCATCTTGAAAAATAAGAAAATTTAAATTTAAATAAAAAGTTACTATTTAAAAAAGTAAACAACAATTTTTAAATTAATATCTAATGTTAAAGATTTTGAGGACTCATTATTTTAAATCAATCCCAATATGTCTTTTGTTCACACATGTTTTTAAGAATAAATAAATTTATACAAAGCGACAAAAATGTAGCATTCAAAGTGAGGAACGCAATCCAATTACTATAAATTGAATATTTGGTTGGTGAGGGTGTTTAATGCTGGTTGCAGTCACAATGTAGCATTCAAGTGAGGAATGCAATCCTAGTACTGCTAGGCATTATAAAAAAATCATAAAAATGATTATGAAAGATTTTTCATGTTTAAATTATATTTATAACAAAATATCACACATTAATTAAAGAATAAAAAAAATTTATAATATATTTTATGATATTTTTTCATAATCCTTAATACCATTCGAATTGAATATTTGGTTGGTGACAAATAGAGGGTGTTTAATGCTGGTTGCAGTCCTTTGCGATCATTGAAATGTGGACGGAAAAAAAGTAATTATTTTAGTATGGTTTCATATTATTTATTAGTTATATTAATTAATATATTAATAGATAATGCGACTTAAGTTTAAAGGTTTTGAATCTTTATAATTTATATAATGAATGGAGTCATAATTTTTAAGATAAATTATATTGACACCCCTTAAAGTCTTTAATACAAATAGCCCCCTCATGTTATAAATTACATTCTCCTCCTAAGATTTTAATTTTTATTACAATTTAATCTTTTGGTTAGTCAACCTTTAAGTCAACTAACAAAAAAAAATAATATAATAATTTAATTTTTGATATCTTTTTTTTAAAAAATTACTAGATGAGTAAAGAAAATATGGAAGGAATTATAAAAATTTATTTAATACTAATACATATATTATTATACTATTAAACATTTAGGTAATGCTATGGTACAAAAGTTTTTGGTGTTAATTATTATAAATATTATAATTCGATCCTTTTCAATCATAATTAAAAAAATAGTTATAATTAAACACCGCATAAGATATAACTAAATACTTTTGAATCATAACACTAGAATAACTCATAACCAAAGACCACGACTGAGGCATATAAAATTTTCTTAAACGGTAAATTGTTTGTCAATTTTATATATGTAAATAAGGATAAAATATGCATTTTAAAAATTAATTTCTTATATTAATTTTTCTATTAGTTGACTTAATAGTTGACTAACAGAAGGATTGAATTGTAAAGAAAGTTTAAATCTCGTGGAAGGGGATGTAATTTCCAGGACGTGAGGGGTGTATTTGTATTAAAGACAAATCTCAAGGGTTGTCAATGTAATTTACCCTTGCTTTTAAATAAAAATGTCATAATTATATTGGTACATTAATTAGTATATAAATTGATACGTTTAGCACCACCGTTATCAAATTATTTTTTAAAAATCCAACAAAAAATTAGTGAGTCTACTATTTTAAGAAAACTTATTTAATACTCCAAAAGTATTGAATAATTCTTCCTGATTTAACCCATCAATATCACTCATAAATATTAAGGGATGTTTTAGAAACTTGACAAAGTCGAAAATCAGCTTTTAATTTATTTTAGGTCACATTACCTCTTTACCTTTTTATATGTTTTTTTTATTATAAAAAAAGTCAAAAAAAATTAAAAAAACTAACTTTTAATCAATTTTCCAAACCTAAGAGAGAAAAGGTGATCATTGCGATGTGAACAGAACATTTCTCATCAAATTTTGCAAGAAGAAAATTGATTTGTGAAAAACAAAATTATATAAAAAATATATTAAAATAATGTGTCCATAATATTTATGAAATAATTAAATAATAATATTATTTCAATTGAAAATTATGTGAGCCGAGTATAAAAATTACACATTTGGCAAACGGAGCGCATCTAAACCCATCAAGCATGGCCCAAATCCAACCAGGCCCACCGAATTGCAGAAGTTTAACGCCGAGCAGCCTCTTTGCTGATCAGGTAATATGCCGAGGAGGTGATATAGACAAAATTAGCAGACATTCATGCCTCGTATTGAAATGGGCCTAGGCTGCCCTTTTTCGGATGTCAAATTACGTAGGAAATATATTTAAAATTAACTATTAATAGGTCCTAATAGTTGGACTTAATTTCCATCAAGTCCTATTGAAAATAAGTCCTAATGAATTGTCGTAAAATAATTTTTTATGATAATTTTTTACATATGTTGCTAAAAATTAACAATTATGACTTTTTTTTGTCACGATTTTTATAAATTGTTGTTAAAACTTACAATTAATGATATTTCTCAGTAATAAAATTTTCAAACTGCCGTTGAAAGTTAAAAATTAATAACGCTTTTTCGTATTAATTTTTTTAAACTGTTACTAAAACTTATAATTAGTAGCATTTTTTATGATAATTTTTAAACTGTCGCCGAAAATTAACAATTAGTGACATTTTTTAATAGTATTTGATGAAAAATATCATTAATTATTATAAAACCTATTAGATAATAAGCGCATCTATTACGACCTACACGTATCTCCAAATATTTGCAACAAATCTCTATAAAGAGAAGTAAAATGGAAGGAGAATGTATGCATATTCACCCAAACTACTTCATTCCCTAAATATCTAACATATATTTGATCCATAATTTGACTTAACCGTTAAAAAGTTAATTTCGACACTCTCAACCAGATTTTTGACTTTTTACCAAGCTTTTTAGCTTTTTTAGAGGTGATTTGGGAAGTTAGTAAAAAGCTAACTTTTTTGCTTTTTGGTTTAATATTTTTTTGAAGTGTTGCATCACTATAAAATGACCAAAATACCCTTAGGCAATTGAAGAAATTTACATAAGATGAGGGTAGTTTGGTAAATGGCCGAGTTGCATTTTTAGATCTTCCCAAATGGTGTCTTCAATGTTTTTTGACACTCCAACGTTTTTTGCCTAGGCTGAAAACGCAACGTTTTATGAGGGTTCCCAAAATGGCACTATTTCAGGCACCAAAACGATGATGAAGCAAAGGTCTATTTAAGACAAAATAATGTCATAAAATCACTCCTCACAAAAATGAAAGAATTATAAAAAAAATCATCTTATTCAATATAAAAAGTCTATACCAAAACTTTATTTATATATTACTAGGTGGCCCCCCACCCGCTTTGCGTGTGGGGTCGTGCTACAGTTTCAATATAAATATTTCTACAAATTGTGTTTGGTTTATGAATTTGAAAAGTAGACTATAATTATATTTTGTGTCTAAGTTTTTCTCTTTGTGAATTTTTTCTCCAATTAATAAAAATATGAACATAGGTATGTGTCATATCAGATATAAGTATATCTTTACATTTGCAGTTAAAAAACAATTCTTTTCGATAATTCATCTATGTAAGTTCTTTGAATAACATGGCAAGTGATAATAAGTATTCAATGCGATTTTATCTAAACGTTACATATAAACATATTAATATTGATGGTTTGATAATAATATGCATTCAATATACATCTTATAACATAAATTTAACCCAAAAAAATTTGATAACATTATAGCATTATACATTATACATTATAGTAGATATACAGCGGAGATTTGTTTACAAAAGATAAGAAGAGGAAAAAGTATTACCTAGCGAATTACCTTTTTAGAACACACGTTTTGAAATATGGTATACTTTCGTTCCAAAACGTTACATTTGGCGGTCCAAAACAATCCCATAAGTTTTTCCTAATATATTTCAAGGTTTGCTTCGGTGTAAAAGAAACAAGCCTAAATTACACTCATCTCTCTTGAGGTTTGGAAAAATATAGTTGGCCCCACACTTTATCGTACTATGTTGGCTAATAGTATATTGTATTCCATTATGATTTATTAGATAATCGAAAATAGAAGAGGCAATTATTATTTTCCTCAGCATTAAGCATGAGTGTATATCATGGCTATGTTCCCCTCATGTCATAACTAATCCAACAAATGCAAGAACACATTATGTCTTGGCAAAAATACAATATTATATGAATTGATACACATACATTGAAGAACAAATCAAGCATCAAGAGAATGCCTAATGCAGTCTATTCTTGACAAATTTCATTTCTTCTATACATTAAAAAAACCAAAGTATTAGGAAAGAATCCATTTCTAAAACCCAATTTTATGCCTTTTAAGATTATCCATAAGTAGCAATGCATACCATTTCAATTGTTTACCATCTGTAATTGATTTTCAACCTCAAACAACATCACACCTAATTCACAGCAGAAGAAACACAACTTAAACCAAATTTGTTGAGGAACTTTACTGATGCTGCATTATCTTCTGTAATTACTTCCAGCGCATATCACTTTCGGCAAAAGAATGAAAACCAAGCATTACCAATAAGCATTCAAGTCAGTTACAAGTCAAAATAGTCTCTTACCTCCACAGGACCTTTGCATGTGGGGGTCACGACATTATTGATGTAGATAATTGAAATATATATCTAAGATTATGTATAGAGCAACAGATAAACATAGTATATTTTTATTACGAGATATGAAATAAATAACAATAATTATATGCAGTATATGTATGTGTATCCTTGTCCATCGTTTTAAATATCCAAACAACTATTGACTTATTTGAAAGAAATACTCCATTAATTTTAATTTCTAATTGCCTAGGTAATGTTTTAATTCCCTGTTGTAGACAAAAACTACATACACAAATACATCTCTCTCTTTATGGCAAGTAAAAAACATTTCAGAATACACTTGAGGATACGGATCAAAACTTCACATGCATGAAATATTTGATTATTTCAAATAAATCCAACTTGATGTGAAGAAGTAATTATTGTACATCACAAGTGCTATATAATTGAAAAAGCTCAAGCCACCATCTTTAATGTTATACCAAGTCACTGCATCAAACTTCTGCAGAAAGGATAGGCAGCTTACTAAACCATGCTCCAGGAACAAGTCCCCCGAGTCATCAACAATACAAAGTCAATGAAACAAAGACTATCTGTGGGTGTCTTGGTGGCGTGAAATCAATTATCTTCTGAACTTTTCAGTGTTCAAATCAATATCTAAAATTTTTCCATATACAAAATTGTAGAAAGCCTACTGTTTTGAGTGTTCCCTTTTAAGTGAATAAATCTTCCTTCTACAAAGATGAACCTTGAGAGCAGCCTCAAAATGCAAAGCTCAAAAAGTTTTGTTTTTCCACTTCCTATTGGTGCTGAAATGACCATATTTATGTGGGATAGGAAACATGCCGAAAAGCATTCACTTTGCAGCAAGTTAAAGTACTTGTATAACAAATACAAATGCAAAAACAATACCAATTACACCGTGTATAGCAAAAGAACAATATTTTAGTTATTGTGGGTCAATTCCCTAAATCGCATTTAGGATCGTACATTGTTGATGTTATGAACATTTAGATAGACAAATCAAAGAAAGCAAAAATTATTGCATAAAATTAGCATGCATCCATCTCAGTTGTTGCACGTTTATAAAACTTAACAAGACCAGTTAATAATTGAAAATCAATGTAGGGAAAAATATGAAGCAAAAGGATGCCCACATCATGATGTTAGAGAAAAAAGTGATCACATGCAAGTAGTTAGAGAAAAAAGTTGTAATTTCTTCAATGTTGGGTATACCTCCTTATTGGAGTGTGGGACCCAATTGGTTTTGGAAAAAGAGTTTAATTTGGTTTAGTATTAATTATAATATATTTTTATATATTATATTTAATTTGAGGAGACCCAATGCAATTTGGAAACAACTAAGGTTTGATAAAAAAAACCCTAGATTCACAATATAATTTTTTGGTGTATTGTTTTTTTCCCCAAGAGAAACGTGCGGCTGCCATACCAGATATACTGCTTCGGTAATAGTGCCTGTGAATTGACAATTGGGAAGATTGATCAAGAGTGCTTGATTTGTTCAAGTTTTTGTTTCTTTGTGTGGAAGTTGATTTGGTTCGTTATTTTGGGTCTTCTATAACTCTGGTTCTGAAGATTTTGGTTCATCTATTTGGTGAGGTCTTTCCTCTTATTTATTTGTGATTATTTGGAATTCACCTAAGGGTGATTTTGTGAGACCATTAGTGTCTCGTTTGTAATCGTTTGGAACTTATTTGGTTGATAGTGGAATCGGATTTCGATCCCGTGGACGTATCTCACATTGAGGGAACCACGTAAAAATTCTTGTGTTGCCTTTGATTTAATTTTTCCGCATTAGTTTTTATTCCCATTGATTGATTTACTTGTGAGAAATCACATATTTTCCCTAACAACTGGTATCAGAGCTTACGGTTTATTGGGGTTTATTTATTTGTGTAAATCAATGGAGGGGAATGTGGGTCGTATGTCTAGCTTCAATGGAAGCAATTGGGTAACTTGGAAAACTAAAATGGAGGACCTATTATTTTGTAAAGACTTGTATGGACCCATTGAGGGTGATAGTGGCAAACCTGCTGATATGAAAGATGATGAGTGGAAGAGGCTTAATCGAAAAGTCGTTGGTGTTATCCGTCAATGGATTGATGACAGTGTATTTCATCATGTTGCTACTGAAACTTCGGCACATGATTTATGAAAAAATTAGAGAGTCTTTATGATAGAAAATCAACCACAAATAAAGTCTTTCTGTTTCGTAAGTTGGTTAATTTAAAATATAAAGAGGGCAGCCATATTCCGAAACATCTGAATGAAATAAAGAGTATTGTTAACCAACTTGCTTCTATGAAAATTATTTTTGATGATGAGTTGCAGGCTTTGATGCTACTTAGTTCTTTGCCCGAAAGTTGGGAGACTTTGGTTGTGACGGTTAGTAATTCGGCGCCCGATGGAGTTGTCACAATGGGCCAAGTCACTAGTAGCCTGTTGAATGAAGAAACCAGAAGAAAATCAACGGGTTCCTCTCATTCGGAAGCATTTGTTGTGAGAGGTCGAAGCAAAACAAGGGGGAGGAGTAAGACTCCTCATGGTCCTGATCAAAGCCGTGACAAATCAAAAGATGGTTCTTTTTCAAAGAAAGACGTTGAGTGCTACTATTGTCATGAGAAAGGGCACATGAAGCAGGAATGCCGAAAGCTCAAGAACAAGGAGAAAAGACGTGACAAAAGTGTGGATAAGAAACAAGAAGACACAACGGCAGTTACTACCGATGATCTCATGGTCGTTTGTGAAGATGATTGAATCAATTTTGTGGGCCAAGAGAGTCATTGGGTGATTGATTCTGGTGCTTTTTTTCATGTGACTTCTCGAGTTGATTTCTTCACTACCTACACTGCAGGAGATTATGGTTCTGTTCGAATGGGTAATGAAGGTTTGTCCAAGATTATCGGCATGGGTGATGTTTGTTTGGAAACAAATTTAGGCTGCAAGTTGTTGCTTAAAGATGTGGGGCATGTTCCCGACATTCGCCTCAATTTGATCTCTACTGGGAAGCTAGATGATGAAGGCTTCAACAATAAATTTGGTGATGGAATATGGAAGCTCACAAAGGGTTCTTTGGTGGTGGCTAAGTGCAAGAAGACTCATACACTTTATTCGATGCAAGGAAAAATTTGTAAAGGTGTTGTCAATGCACTTGAAGATGATACTTCTACCGAATTGTAGCACAAACGGCTTGCCCATATGAGTGAAAAGGGGCTGCAAGTTTTGTTCAAGAAAGAGCTTCTACCAGGTTTGAAAGGTACACATCTTAAAACTTGTGTTCATTGTTTGGCGGGTAAACAACATAGAGTTTCTTTTCATAAAAATGTTGCTTCTAGAAAAGAAAAAGTTTTGGAGTTGATTCATTCGGATGTTTGTGGTCCTTTAAAAGTTAGAACACATAGTGGTGCACTTTGTTTTGTTACTTTCATTGATGATTATTCAAGGAAAGTTTGGGCTTTTCTACTAAAAACTAAAGATCAAGTTCTAGAAGTATTTAAGCATTTTCAGGCCATGGTTGAAAGAGAAACATGGTAGAAATTGAAGTGCATCCGATCAGACAATGGTGGTGAATACATTGGGCCATTTGATGAGTATTGTCGCAGCCAAGGTATTCGGCACCAAAAGACAGTTAAGAAGACTCCTCAACAAAATGGCGTTGTCGAGAGAATGAACCGCACCATTGTGGAAAGAACAAGGTGTTTGCTTTCACATGCTAAATTGCCAAGATCCTTTTGGGGTGAGGCAATGAGTACAGCAGTTAACGTGATCAATTTTCTCCTTGCTATCCTTTGAATGGTGATGTTCCTGAAAGAGTTTGGACTGGCAAAGATGTGTCTTATGAGCACTTGAGAGTGTTTGGTTGCCGAGCTTTTGTTCACTTTCCAAAGGATGAGAGGTCCAAGCTTGATAGTAAGTCAAGACAATGTATTTTTCTTGGCTATGGGCGTGATGAATTTGGGTATAGATTGTGGGATCCGGTCGACAAGAAAGTCATTCGAAGTCGTGATGTTGTGTTTCTTGAAGACCAAACAATTGAAGACTTTGGCAAATGTGATCAACCGGAGCCAAAAACTAGTGATCTCATTGATATGGATCCATCTCCTTCATCTTCAGTTGATGATGAAAATGGAGGAGATGTGCAGCCACCTATTGAAGAAGTGGAGGATGATGCTAATCCTAATGAAGTTGAGCCAGAAATTGAGGAAGAGCATCCAACTCAAGAACCGCCACCACAACTTGAGTTAAGAAAATCTACAAGGGACCAACAACCTTCAAGAAAGTATCCTCCCAATGAATTTGTGTTGATTTCCGATCAAGGGGAGCCGGAGAGCTACTAAGAAGCAATTGAGCATGCAAAGAAAGATGATTGGAAAAAGGCCATGAAAGAGGAGATGAATTCCTTGCTTGAAAACCAGACTTATGATTTAGTGAAGTTGCCTAAAGGGAGGAAAATTCTGAAAAATAAGTGGGTTTTCAAATTGAAGAATGATAGGAAGAATCTGAGGTACAAAGCACGTCTTGTTGTGAAAGGCTTTGGGCAAAAGAAAGGTATTGACTTTGACGAGATTTTCTCATCGGTTGTAAAGATGTCTTCTATTCGGGTTGTACTTGGCATGGCTGCAAGTATGAACCTTGAAGTTGAGCAACTTGATGTGAAGACCGCATTTCTTCATGGTGATCTTGAAGAAGAAATTTACATGGAGCAACCGGAAGATTTTGTAGAGAAAGGGAAAGAGAAATTTATTTGCAAATTGAAGAAAAGTTTGTATGGCCTCAAGCAAGCTCCACGGCAATGGTACAAAAAATTTGACTCTTTCATGATGAATAATGGTTTTTCTAAAACCACTTCGGACCATTGTGTGTTTGTGAAAAATTTCTCGGATGGCAAATTTATTATTCTTTTGCTTTATGTTGATGACATGTTAATTGTGGGTCAAGATTCTACCATGATTAACAGGTTGAAATTGGAGTTAAGCAAGTCTTTTGCTATGAAAGATTTGGGACCGGCAAAGCAAATACTTTGTATGAAAATTGTTCGTGATCGCAAAAAGGGACTGATTTGGTTGTCTCAAGAGAGCTACATTGAGAAAGTTCTTGAGAGATTCAACATGGATAAAGCAAAGCCGGTTGGTTGTCCACTTGCGGGTCACTTCAAACTTAGTTCGAATCAATGTCCTACAAGTGAGAAAGACAAAGAAGAGATGTTGAAAGTTCCTTATGCTTTAGCAGTTGGTTCTTTGATGTACGCCATGGTTTGTACAAGGCCGGATATTGCTCACGCCGTTGGTGTGGTGAGTCGGTTTCTCTCTAATCTGGGTAAAGAACATTGGGCAGCGGTAAAATGGATTCTAAAGTATCTTCGAGGGACTTCGAAGGTGTGTTTGTGTTTTGGGGATGGTAAGCCGATGCTTGATGGGTTCACAGATTCTGACATGGCTGGTGATGTTGATTCTAGGAAATCTACTTCGGGGTATTTGATGACTTTTGCAAGGGGAACTGTGGCATGGCAATCTAAATTACAAAAATGTGTTGCTCTCTCAACTACCGAAGCTGAATTTATTGCCATTACAGAAGCTTACAAAGAAGAGTTATGGTTGAAGAAATTTTTGCAAGAGTTGGGTTTGAAGCAAGAAAAGTATGTGCTTTATTATGATAGTCAAAGTGCTATTCACTTGAGTAAAAATTCTACCTTTCATTCGAGATCGAAACACATTGATGTGAGATACCATTGGATTCGTGATGTGTTAGACTCGAAATTGTTACAACTCGAAAAGGTTCACACAGATGATAATATCTCGAATATGTTGACAAAGACTATGTCGAGGGACAAACATTTAAAGTGTCGAACTTTGGCGGGTATGGTTGATGTCTCCACCTAAGTCGGTAGGGGGAGAATTGTTGGGTATACCTCCTTATTGGAGTGTGGGACCCAATTGGTTTTGGAAAAAGAGTTTAATTTGGTTTAGTATTAATTATAATATATTTTTATATATTATATTTAATTTGAGGAGACCCAATCCAATTTGGAAACAACTAAGATTTGATAAAAAAAACCCTAGATTCACAATATAATTTTTTGGTGTATGTTTTTTTTCCCCAAGAGAAACGTGCGACTACCATACCAGATATACTGTTTCGGTAATAGTGCCTGTGAATTGACAATTGGGAAGATTGGTCAAGAGTGCTTGATTTGTTCAAGTTTTTGTTTCTTTGTGTGGAAGTTGATTTGGTTCGTTATTTTGGGTCTTCTACAACTCTAGTTCTGAAGATTTTGGTTCATCTATTTGGTGAGGTCTTTCCTCTTGTTTATTTGTGATTATTTGGAATTCACCTAAGGGTGATTTTGTGAGACCATTAATGTCTCGTTTGTAATCGTTTGGAACTTATTTGGTTGATAGTGGAATCGGATTTCGATCCGTGGACGTACCTCACATTGAGGGAACTACGTAAAAATTCTTGTGTTGCCTTTGATTTAATTTTTCCGCATTAGTTTTTATTTCCATTGATTGATTTACTTATGGGGAATCACATATTTTCTCTAACATTCAAATGTTTTATGAACTCATTTTGCTTCGTTGAATATTTTGGTCCAAACCAATAACACATCTGAAATCTCAATCTCTCATATAAATAAGGAAAATGGTTTTTTTCAAGTATAACTTTTTCATAGAAAATGGTCAACCATCAAATTCCAATATGAACTTAAAATTACCTGAAACCAAAAATTAAATGGAAAGAAGTAGGTAAATCTGAAGCAGGTAAATTTGAAACAGACTTCAGTGCATATGGATCCATAAAGAGCTCATTTATCAGTCCACTGAGGAAACAAAATGATAAAAATCTCTATCTTTTATTTAATATGTAATAGTAAATTCCGTAGGATAATCATTTCAGAAACATATAATATAGAAAAAGGATCAAAGCGATCCATGAAAATTTATCAAAGACTATCAAAATCCAATTACCCAAAGCAGGCTGGTAAACTTTTTCTTCATTGAGACATATTATATTGACAAACACTTGGTGTGCATTTATTTAACATATACCTAGGAATGAAAACAGTGTGGGTAAATATTGTGCAACAGACATATAAATAATAGGCATCAAAATACAGATGTAATTACCAGGATTTGCAACGGCGGGAGCAGAGCTTTGGATGACCAACTTCGACAGCGTTACGGCAGCAACAATGCCGACAATGATGTGAAGCTATGAAATTTGCTCTTCGAAGCGGTGAAATTTGTTTTCTTCTTCATTGTCAGTGTCGGTGATTTGAATCCCACGTGGTAACCCAAAATATGCAAGAAAATTTTGCAGGGAGAAGCTTTGGAAAATAGTCAGGAGCACCGGTGGGGGAAATTTCTAGAAGGAATGGTGGTATTTGTTTTCTTCTTATGGCCTATTTTGGAAAGTGAGTTATAATCCACCCAGATTATAACTTACTTTCTCTCTTACAAAAAAGTTGCTTATAAGCAGTTTTTTACTAAAAAGTTGATTATAACTATCTTCCTAAAATAGCCCTATATTGTGTATGTGGATGAGTTGAAGCCCACGCGTCCAACCCAAAATCTGCAAGGAAGGAAGGAGTTACAAATTTGAATCAGGATTTTCTCATTGAGGTTTCTACTTGACTTCTTACTTACTGGGTTATTGGGCTTACTTTTAGGCCTAATTTTGATAATTCAAACCGTTCACATTTTAAGATATATTAAATATATCATACCTGTAAAAAATCAAGTTGATCGGATATCAGAAAGCATGTGTTCAAAAAACTGTTTATTAAATTTTTAAAAGAAATAGTTTTTAGTTAGTTTTCCGAACACATACTTTCTGATATCCGATCAATTTGATTTTTTACAGGTATGATATACTTGATAAATTTTAAAATGTGAACAGTTCGAATTATCAAAATTAGACCTAAAAGTGGATCCAATGGCTCAATAAGTAGGAAGTCAAGTAAGAATCTCAAAGGAGAGGATCCTGATTTATAGCGAGAATGATGACATTTGTTTTCTTCTACTATTGTATGTGTGGGTAATTTGAAACCCAAGTGTCCAGCCCAAATCTGCAAGCAAAGAGGTGTCACAAACCAAACAAAGCAACAGGGTTACACCAAAGCGTTATACCATTCCTACATTCTTTTTAGGGAAAATTACATATATCCCCTTTGAGATTTAGTAAAATTATAGATATCCCTTGAGGTTTCAGAAATTACAGATACCCCCTGAGGTTTATATTTTCATAACAATTTATCTCCTAATTTGTTATGCAAAGAGTACCTTCAAGGGGGTATCTATAATTTTTCAAACCTCAAAAAAATATCTATAATTTTACTAAACCTCGAGGGGGTTTATGTAATTTGTCCTTCTTTTTATATAGATAATAGATTACTCTTCATAAATGAAACAAAAATTTCTTAAGAGACAAATGTAATTGGAAACATTTCAATCGATCCAAGTGCCCGAGTGACATTTGAAAAGGGAAAAAAGACGCAATTGCCAATTCGTCTTCAGAAAATTACAATTCAGTGCATTTGAAAAAAGAAATTTAATTACTGATAAATTTATCAACTTTAATAATTAAAATTATAAGTTTTTTTTATAAATTTGGAAATACTTTTTCAAGAGACCACTGATTTATACTTTTTCCATACTCCTTCATGGTAAATTGAATTAATGATAAAGAACTAGTGTAAAATTGTAAATAAATTTTATATGTTAAGTGATTTACAAATAATGAATTTGTATAAATTTTTTTTTTAATAATCATCAAAATATGAGTAACGTTAATGTTGTTTTTGACCCACAATGATATCATATAATAAATATTAATTTTTGATTTGTGAGATATTCAATCAATCATCTTATCACATCATTATAAATAAATTTATCAGTTTAAATTATAAATTTATTTGTATATTATACACAAAAAATTATACAAAATAAATTATTAAAATGAAGATGAACCACAAATCCCTCAAATTCAAAGCTCAACCATATAAGTAATAGATTTTACAAAGAAAAAACCAACTAGAAAAATTCTAATATACCCCTCTTTAAAAAGAATGTATCATATGCACTCTTAAATATATTATTTTTTTTTAATTATAATTAATTTTTTTATTTAATTATAATATTATTTTAATTACAACTCATGATTTTTTAATCCACGCATATATGATGAACAAAACGTGTTGCCATCCAAGCAGGATTCAAATAACAACGGGGGTTAGACAAAATGCCACATTCCACAACATGGGGGGTTAGGAAAGACATTTTGCAATGGACGAACGAAACCACATATAGGAGTAATTTCACATCAGTGCATATTTAGAAAAAATATTTTTAAATTAATAATAACTTTTATAAATATTAAACAATATAATTATAATTTTTTTATTAATTTGTAACTAATTTTCGAAAGGATCTCTGACAAATGATTTCTCCTTTTATATATGGATATCGATAGAATTCATAACGTGTAATTAAGATCGATGTGATAAAAAAAAAATACATGTGCATACAAAATTTTAAAATTTAAAACAAAATTTAGATTATATTTTGTTGGCTACATATTTTGTAAAAGTCAGTTATAATTCGACACGTGGCAGAGTAAGGACATTGTGGGGAGATTATTCAAGTCTTCAATCCTGATCATACACGTGGCAATTAATATTGGTTCTCATGATATCTGAGTAGTACTAGATCAGTAAAGAGATGCAAGGTGACGTTGCTTCAATGGTTACTCATATTCAAATTCAAATACAGGAGGGAAGCTCAACTGCAAGTGATGGCATAGTGGAACTACTTATAAGGCAACATGATCAGCGATCATGGAGGAGCAGTTCGACGGTTTGAAGTGCAGTTCGAAGGTCATCCTTGACAAGTATAAATAGCAGGGAAGCCCCCAGAAAAAACCCCCAGACTCAGATCCAACAAACCAGTCATTTACTTCATATTTTCTTTTCCAGTCTTTACATTTCCTGCATTTTAAATACTCGTTCTTTACATTCCTACACTTTAAATTCTCGCACTGTACTTCGTTCATAGGAATAGTTTCAAGTAGATCATCACTGTAAACCTCAACGAGGCTGAGTTTGGACCATTTGTAAGTTTTCATTTTAATGAAATACTTCAGTTACTTGTCATTTCACTGTTATTTTGCTTAATTTCTCCTAAGTCAAGCCACTAGTAAAAGTCCTCTTCATTGAGGCTGAGAGAACTAAAATACAATCGTCTGATAATTAGTTGGCAATTATAATTTCTGTAAGGACTGATTGATCTTTGCTGGCACGCTCGCATTTACAAAAATACCCTTCGAAAGCCAAAAAGCCAACATATATTTTTGGCACGCCGGTGGGACTTGTTAAAATGGCTAGACGAAGACGACAAGGAGAAAATGAACGCTTGGAAGAAGGCGTAGAAGGAGAGGTAGAATACCTAATCCTAGAGGATATGTGGTAACACATCCTGTGGAAACTCCCATGTTATCAGAACCTATGGTCGAACAGACCAGTACTTCGGGACAAGAACCATATGTTCATAATATTGGACGAAACCAAGGAATTGGACCATCCACTGTTCCAGCTACTCAGCCAACAAATCCATGGGATGGCCTAGTAGATGCTATGTGACAACAATTAATGAACACAATGGAAAGGTGGGCAACATCCTTTTTGGATCGAATGAATAACCACCAACCAACAAACGCAAGACACACAGAGGAAGTTTTAAATGTCCCTCAGCAAAGATTGGCTAGAGATAAACAGCCTATGCAAGTTAATGGACATTCTAATGGTCAAACTAGTAACCAGAACTATGAAAGACCATCACCTCAGTCTTGGTATGAACCCATTTCGAGGCCTATAGCAGGCCAAAATGCCTCAGTACTTACCAATGAAGCCACACAAGTTGGTGGATCTGGTCAAGTACAAGAAACTGGCGTAAGAATGGTTACAAATCCCATGTTCAAAGCCATACCTGGCACTAGGGGGTATAATAATCCCTTATTCGAATTTATACTCGGGGGGTTGGAAGGTTGGCCTGCAAATGGAAGGGACACAACACCTGTTCCAGTACCTTTCGCAGGTCCTTTCGCAGGACAGGCTCAAAGGGGTTACCCACACCCCCAACAGCAACCTGCACCACAGGGGCAACCAGTCCCAAATGTACCACTTTATGGACCAAGAGGACCGCAAGCACAAGTTTGTCCACCAAATCCTGTGTTTATCCCTCCAGTAGTGGTTCAACAGGCACAAAATATGGTCCCTAGGGACCAAATTGCTGATATTGTTAGGGAGATGTGTGGACCGGTGGCTCGAGGGGTCCAGACTCCTGTATACAGAAAACCATACCCAGAATGGGTGGATAGGGTACATGAATACCAAGGGGGTTCAGGATACCAGATTTAACCCTTTTCTATGGGACTGGAAATCAGTCAACAATAGAGCATATTGCTAGGTTTGCTGCTCAATGCGGTGAATTTACTAATCATGACTTTATGAAACTAAGATTATTCCCAAATTCTCTAACTGGAGGAGCGTTTGTATGGTACATCAACCTTACACCTGGCTCCATTCAAAATTGGCAACAAATGGAAGAGCATTTCATGCCCAATTCTTCCAATCGGAGCCAGAGGTTTCTATGGCAGACTTGGCTAGATTGAGTCAAAGGCCTGAAGAAAAGGCTACTCAGTTTGTTGCCAGATTTAAAAGGGCTCGAAATAAATGTAGAGTCATCCTGCCAGAATCAGAATTTGTAAGATTGGCTCAAAACGGCCTAGAGTTCAGGCTTCGAAAGAAGTTTGACTCAACTGAATTCAGAGACTTGGTGGAACTAACCTATAAGGTGTCTAGATACGAAGCATTACTAGAGGAGGAACAAGATCGAAATAATGCGTCGTACAAGACATATTATAGAGATCCTAATTATGAGATCGATGCAGCGGAGAATGTGGGCAAAGAACCTGTGATCTGTGAGGCATTAGTTCATAAGGATACAACAATTGACCAGCAGTTTAAAAAGAAAGACTTTCACAGAAAATACTCTTTCGACTTAACAAAAGCAGATGACATTTTTGATCATTTGCTTGCGGCCAACTTCCTTAAGTTACCTAAAGGAGTAAAACTGTCATCTCCAGATGAACTTAAGGGAAAAGTATATTGTAAATGGCATAACTCTTGGTCTCACTCGACTAAAAACTGCATTGTTTTTCGAGACAGGATCCAAGAACAAATTCGGAAAGGGAGTTTGAAATTTCCAGCCAAAACAAAAAAGGTCATGGGGATTGACAGCAATCTGTTTCCAGAAGTTGGAGAAAGCACAGCTAATGTGGTTGTACCAAACTTCCAGAATCTATCTCTGCAAGAGTTGGAAGAGGTCAATGTGTAGATGCATATTGCCAACCAGACAACTGCCAAGAAGGACACTAGAAACCCACCAGCTATTGGACAAGGTTTCTCACACCAGAAGGAACACTCTGATGAAGAAGCACTGGATGATGATTCCTTGGAAGCAGCTGTAATGCAGAGGATGTGTCCCAGGTGCAGACTGAGTTATAAATGGTTGAAGGGGCTTCCAATTGATGGGAAGCAATACTACAGGGATGTTCAGAGACGTCCTAAATCACCAACGCTTACAACAAAAGGCCGTATCCGGCTAGTGATAGGCAGCGACCACCAGTGGTTGAGCCTGCAATGGACAGAATGCATGCTAAAGGCAAGAGGCCCTTACATGAATCCAGGCCACCTAACTATTACAGAATGGAGAGCAGTCATTCTGAAAGAAGACTGGAGAGAGGCTCATTTCATGGGATCAAAGCCAGGGATTGGCCCCCTAGACCAACCTCACGTAGGACAGAAAGTGGCTATCTTCATCGAAGGTCTGAATCAGGCTCAAAACATGAGGTCAGAGCCAAACACTTACCTTCACAGCCAGCTTCGAAGATGGCTTCGAAGGTTGAAAAAAGCAGTTCAACATCTGAGTCAGCTAGTTCGTGGATACCTGGGGTCCCAGATTGGTTTGTAATGCAGAACAAGCCTAGGGAAGTGCCTGCCCAAAGGGATGTTGGAAACCAAGGCAGGATAGTCAAGCCTCCATTGGTGGCTCTAAACAATTGGGTATTGCTTAAACACCCAAAGACAAAGGAACCAGATATGGTTCCAGTCATTTCAAGATCACAAAGGAGGAAGATTCAACGCAGGTACACCCAGTACCAGCAAGATCTGAAAGAAAGTGGAGAAAGTTCTTCACTAGTCAAGACAGAAGGAAAGAAGAATCCAAAGTCAGACCATGCTCCAAAGCCAAATCCACAGAACAAAGTGGTTGGCAGCAGAGAACAGTTGGCCAAGGTTCATTCTGAACTAAAGGCCAGGGAGAAGGCTAGCTTAGCAGGGTTGGAGAAGGCTCTGATGGAAAGTGATAGCGAGACGGAAGAAGAGATTGGCATAAGCCAAAAGAAGGAAATGGCAGAGGAAGAAATGTTCGAAGCCTTCATGGCTGAGCAAACATTTTTGGTTGAAAAACCAGTTGAGAAAGATCCTTCGAAGGAATCAGTTAACAACGAAGTACCAGAATGCAGCATGGAGGATGCTGCTGAAGTAACCGAACAAGGTGGCCAAGGGAGGAAGCAGGTACAGCCAGCCATCCAATTTGGCTCATTTCCTCCAGTATCAGTCAATATGGTACACATACTGCCTCATGAGTTCCAGGCTGGAGATGAGGACCAAGATATGGATCCTATTCCTGTCTCTAGTGAAGACTCACAAGTAAGTATGATACAAGATGATCCTGGAATGGCTACCCCAATGGAAACCGAGTATGAAAGTGAAGAAGAGGTGAGCATTAACCTCTTGTATCCTTTTGAGTATCCCTCGAATTCTATGACACAACATGTCAAGCCTTTGTACATCAAGGCTTTCTTCGATGGGATACAACTAAACCGAGTCCTGATAGACAATGGGGCAGCAGTGAACTTACTACCGAAATCTTCTTTGAAGAAACTAGGGAAA